>CM056604.1:23760707-24348207 GCA_029721355.1 Tegillarca granosa
ACTAACAGTAAATAAATTGTTTGGTTTTAAATACTTCTGTTAATATATATTATATGATTAATCATCTTGTTATTGAAGTGATTTGCATACAATTTTTTCATTGGAATTGACTGAAGTGTTGCCATTTATTTCTGATCACATCAATGATTTAATTTATTCTTTAATGTATGAAAAGTTTGATTGAAATTTGTGTGAGTTATGTAATACATGCAATATTTATCAATTATCAACTTTATACAAATATTTAACATTTGATATTAAATAAATTTCATCATTATACTCATATGTGTAAAATCTTTAATATTCTTTAAAAGCTTAATTTTTAAATACTGTCCTGAGCCTTGATACATAGCAGATTAATGGTAATTCAATAACAAACCCATTGTACTATGGACCTCAGTTTTTCACAAGACTAACAAATGCAATTTTACAGTTACCCACATTTAACAGCATGGTCTTCTCTACTGCTCAATGAAATAGCATATACTGACGTTTGGGCCTAAACACAAGACCCTCAGTTGAATAATAAATATTCATTTCCATGTAAGATACATTTCAATGTGTTACAAATAAGTTTATTTTACTCATATGAGATATATTTCAATTTTACCAATGAAGTTTTACTTTTTTAAAAAGTTTGCGACGTTCAGGCTAAAAGCTAGAGCTATGTTACATGCAATATGTTCGGCTCATCCTGTTATACATGACCTTAAATAGTTGCAAACAACAATGCGGGTTAATGCTAAATTAATACCACCAACATGTTCACAAGAAGCACCTAACATATTTCCTTCCTCATTAAACAACCTGTATATTGTTGATATGTCTCGTCATGGATAACATTACTTGTACCTTACACAGAAACAAAAGATATGCGATAAATCCGTATCATAAGTTGTTGTTTTCATACGTTGTACATTTTTTTAAAAACCAAAAAATATGTAAAATATATGTACATTTTAAAAAAAATCTGTATGTTACAATATCATTCTCGTCTTACTGATATACCACAGTTACTCACAATAAAGAGAAAAAATATGTTTCTTAAAAAGTTTGGTAAACTTGAGTTGTTTTCAATAAGTTATTCCAGTTCTCTCTACCAATTCAGAACCATCTTGTTTCAAGTTAAATAACTTTGGTAACAAATTAAATAGTCAATTGAGCAAACCAACAAAACAAACAAATTGTGGTCAACTTTTTTATTGTAACGATATATTCCAATTTTTAATTTTAAATAGATCAAATATAATACAGTATACTACACTTTATTCTGAAAACCAAAATGCAAGTTGTTTTAAAATGATAACGGTGCTAACTGGGTTGCCTGCTGAAGCATGTATTTCAGTTGTGAAGTACCAGACCTAATATTCAAGGATATGGGTTTAAATAAACCCTGCCATGTTTTGATCTTATTAGTTCTTTATTAAAAATTGCTGCTGACTTTTTCGGTCATCAGAATAATGGACCAGTGGGTACCAAACTCTTAAATTGCTGTGCACATGTACCTAAGAGCTACCAGCTTATAAAAACAAACATATGCATATTTTATTTCATACCGGAAAAGCCTAGTGTAATCCAGATTGCACAAGAATCAGGATGCAAAGATTAAAATGTGTTGTTACAGAAATAAGTCTTATTTAAAGAATTCTGTTATTGTAAATGACACTAATAACGTTTTTGAAAAACTTAAATGACATTATGTGATTATACAGGAGCCAAATATACGAGAATTAAAACTTCTATGTAAAACGTTAATTTTGAGTTCAGAATCAATGTCAGTTCAATAAACGCCTTCCAAACGCATTGGGTTTCGTTCTGGGGATATTTTTGTTTTGTACGTTTAAGCTACTTACATACTTTCGAAATACTTGTTAAATCCTTTTAATGATTTAAACGCTCTCATTGACTCCTTTTAAAAAGTCTGATTTCTTAATAATTTATAAATAATCTCTTACCTTCACATAATCAAACTTCTTGGGTACGCTTGTCAATGACTAAGTCAACTCGGTAGACATAGTTTTATGTCTAAATCACTGCATCGGAAATTCGCGCTGCCATTTTTGAAATTTCTAAAGCGAAAGTACACTTGCCCCCTGGGTTTTATAAAAGAGTTCAATTTTAAGGGAGATAATGAACTAAAAACGCTATCCAAAAATATGGCGGTATGGCCCTGAATCCGCCAAAGGGCAACTACTTCAAGGAAATTTACGGCTGTAAACAATACGATTGCTACTATCAAGTCTATTAAATGTCTCGTGTATTAGTTGAAATACATCGATAGTTTTATATAAAATGCACATACATATGGACTGGACTCTTTTTGTTAATATATCTTTTTTCTAATTTAATTTTCTTACTAATCTTTATATTAAATAGTGTTCAACATCTATTTTATGCAATCAAAGTATAAGGGTAGGTTGACAAGTGCTCAGATAATAGGGATGAGTTAATATATGAGTTAAACATAAACACTCGTTATAATTACAGGGCGTGACGCGTTTTAGATCTTTCTTCAAATTAATATATATGCCCTAGGGTATTGAATACCCTGTGGTTTTAATACGGGAACTGGCTACCACGTAAGTATTCATATTTATAAGCTAACATATATTACAAAAATTAGTATTGAATACCATAAAACTAATTAAAATTTTCATTGTATAAATGTATTTATATCTTAGTAATTGGTCTGTTAGAAATCATACACACTTAACCTTGATATACGTGATATACCATTGACTAGTTTTGCTATATTTAAAGAATAGTTAGAGAATGATACGTCGAATTTTGAACTACCGTAAATCTTTTGTATTTATTTTCAATTTCAGGTGGAGAGAATTATTATTAACTTGCTGATGCCATGAACGTGTTATATGTAGCATGAAAACAATTCAAAATCATAATTTTACAAATACATTGTAGGGCCTATTTATTTTCATGATTTATAGCATTTATCAAACGAGAGAGAGAGAGAGAGAGAGAGAGAGAGAGAGAGAGAGAGAGAGAGAGATTGAAAACGAAAACTTTTTCTGTGGGGAAAAGTTATAAGTGACAGAGAGAAGATAGGTTCGTAGTGAATAACTGATAGAAATGAAACAAGCTAGTAATAATAATGAGATATAAAAGAGCTCGTATCGATAGAGGGAAACGAACTCGTAGTGGTTATGACGGATAAAAAGATAACGGATACGTCGTACTCGTTACTAACGTTGAAAGGTTATAATAATAAAGGTTAAAATGTCTCGTCGTTCATGTGAAATGTGATATGACAATTATGATTGTTAATTGTCAACAATTTCCTTCCATCAAATATACCAGTGTCAAAAAATTTATAAAGTATTTTGGAAAAATGAAATACTTGTATAGAAAGATGGAATATGTGTGTTTATTAGACCATATCAAGGTGTGGGTATACACAGATATCATCAAATACACGTGTTTATTCACCTGTCGTTAAATATGCTAATTAAAGATTAAAAGTTGTATACACGGTCTGGTAGACTTAAAAAGTTAAGGCATGCAATAAATGTTCAATTCCATAGATTAAGACCTTCCCTATTTTCTGTCAACATTAAATATAACTAACACATCAACACTGATTGCATAAGATCAACGTTTTCCACTGTTTAATTTAAATGACAAGTTACGAAAACAAAAATAAAATTCATTTTTTTACAAAAAAAAAAAACAGTCCAGTTCATATGTTTGGCCATTATACATAAAACAATTGATGTATTGCAACTAAAACACCACACATTTAACAAACACGATGGTAACAACAAAGTTGTTCACAGCGGTGAACTCCTCGGAAGAAGTTGTCCTCTAAGTATGAAGACTATAAAACATCCATGCGTTTTAAGCGACCTTGTGTCTACCCTGCTCAGTAATGGGGTAAACTGACTTTGACAGGCTGTGATTGGTTAATATATGTCATCTCCCATGTGATTGAAATTCTTTAACCAAAAATAAGAATATTTTGGTAATAAAAATGATAAAATTACTTGGCAAAAATTATTTTAAAATATTTATTGGATTTTATTAGATAATGAAATTGCCATAATAGTCGGTGCAGAACCGACCCCATATGTTTACATCCTGTGATAGCTCAAAATTCCATAGTCATACTGGGTTGTACAAGTATGTTATTTACTTCTACAAGGTTGTAGTTTATCATACTAAATGCACGGTGCTCAACGAATACTATGAAGTTAAAAAAATAGCACCCAAAGTTGTACCATTAACATTGCGGCCTATGGTAATTTTTTATAGACTTCGTACCTATATTGAAATTGAAAAATTTTTATGCTAAGGTGCCACATGGTCCAGGTTTTAAATGTTAATATTTTCAAAATAATGGAGGCATTTGTAACTAAATATCAAGCTAGATTAGAGTCAAATTCTTTTATTTTGCCAAATTACATGGATTTTAGGATATTTGGGGTGCTCGGTATGCATCTGGCTATGGTCAGATAAGAGATGTCTGGCTGTAGGCAGTTTTATCACTAAAGGAAGCATGAGAAAGTCCATAGGCTAATTTGGATGTGCTTTCATAATCATGTTGACCTCATCGTGATGCATTTGACCAGGTGTTGCATATGCCACACCTATGTCCTAACATACTTGGCACCCCCCCCCATCTTGTTTTGGAGACCAAACACATAAATGCAAGAAAGGAAACATTTTAAACCTCAAAGACTATGTGTTTGCACTCATTTTTCATTATGTATTTTTAAAAGTTTTAAAAAGATTAATTTATCAGTCTATGATAAGAATGATCACATTTGTTTTTTATTTTTGTCCACAGTGAGGTATAATTTGGTTTCGAGATCTCGAGTTGTGGCATGTCATTTTTCCTTATTTGTCCCATCCACTACATGTTTTTCATACATTTCATAATTTTTTCATGCTATGCTTGTTGTGCCTGCTTTAAAGTTTTCAGTTTTTATAGACTGTTTTTTGATTTTGTCAAATTTTGGTTCCTTTGACAGGTTGACATGTACCTTACTGCCTTGTACAATTCGACATATAAAGTCTGACCAGGCCCATTATTGACACTGTACAACACTGTGAGCTTGACCTGTGCATGTTTTTAAAAAAGTTACATTTCTAGGTGAGCTTCTTCTCAGTTACCTATTATCAGCCTCAACGTTTTGGGTGTTTTTACCAAATTTGGTTGTTTCTAGGGCTATCCGACAAGTCGGAACTCTATCCATTTTCTTAGGTTAGTCGCATTCTTTGGAGTCCTGTCTATTTTGAAATCAAAATTAAGATATGCACTTTTTACAGCCAGTTGCAGACAACATTTCTGCAAACATAAGAATTAACTGAACACAGTCTGTAGTCACGTAAGAAACATAAATTTATTGCATTAACATTATTGTGACATTGTGTTTTAGAACATATGATAGCCTTCGTCTGTTAAATTTAACACAGCTCTATGAATGCTCACATTTCAATATTTTTTTGTAAAATGTACATGTTTTTATTATGTTTTTGCTCGAAAATCATAAAAAGTGTGTTTCGGATGTAATTTTGGGGAACATTTATTTGATAATTTTATATATAGGTATGAAGACTATAAACATCCATGCGTTGTAAGCGGCCTTGTGTCTACCCTGCTCAGTAGTGAGGTAAACTGACTTGGACAGGCTGTGATTGGTTAATATATGTCATCTCCCATGTGATTGAAATTCTTTAACCAAAAATAAGAATGTTTTGGTAATAAAAATGATAAAATTACTTGGCAAAAATTATTTTAAAATATTTATTGGATTTTATTAGATCATTACTGTTTATAATGAAATTGCCATAATAGTCAGTGCAGAACTGACCCCATATGCTTACATCCTGTGATAGCTCAAAATTCCATGGTCATGCTGGGGTGTACCGGTATGTTATTTACTTTTACAAGGTTGTAGTTTATCATACTAAATGCACGGTGCTCAACGAATATAATGAAGTTAAAAAATAGCACCCAAAGTTGTACCATTAACATTGAGGCCTATGGTAATTTTTTATAGACTTCGTACCTCTAGCGAATCAGGGGCCGTAACTCTATACATTTGGATAACATTATCGGTCCATTGCGTTTTGTAAAAATTCGCGCATGATTACTGGAAAGTATGTGAAATCAAACTGTAACTGAGTTACCGCAGTATCCTGGATAAACCAACCAATTGACAAGCTCACTTTCAATACCATACGCTCATTCCGGGCCAACGGGATTCAAACCTTGGCGATGAGAGGCTTTGATCCGTTGCACACACGTGCTGTAGGTCATCCAGCCACCTTGCCAGCCTTAACAAGCGAGTAAAAAGATAATCCTGAATCAATTGATTTTTTTTTCAAAAAGGCTAGCGATGAAAAAATGAAGGTATAACTTTCATTATTTAATATAATATGTATTTCTTTTATGAAACTAAACCACAGCCATTTTCTCTGGACAACATATACATGCCGGATTTTGGTCATTGTTTAAGGATCTAAAATTCATTTCAGCGTATGGATTCATATACCTTAAATTATAAAATAATTAGAAGTCCTTTGTCGTTGTAACAGGACTGTAGTCTTATCACGACAGGATGTGGTCATTACAAAAACCACTACCAATATAGGATATGAGTAGGTCAGTAGTCTTATTCTTATTTCTTTTTCTTTTAATTTTATATCTTCTGTTTGCGGTTTCGTGTTTTGGGTACATTAGCTGTACACAGTGATATATTTACATGGTATAGATGTATAAATGGTTTTTTTAAAATGTCAAAAATATTCTTTACAGTCATAACAGAAATGATTCAGTATTTTTCTCTATCATTTGTAAACAATCCTTTCAGATGTTATAATCAGTGATTTGCCATAAGTTTTTAAATAAATAGTCGAGTTACACTTAAGAATTTTGCATATTTGTGAATGCGACTTTTCTCTTTTAAAGAGTAAATAGAAAAACTGATTATAAAATTAGTTTAAGGATACTTGAGTAAAAGAAAAGTAGAAGACAATTTTATCGTCTAGTTGTCCTTTAACAATAAGGCACTTACAAGGTCTAAATGTGTTTTATTAGCTCCTTATACAGACGATTTTTCAGTTTACTTTCATAACCTAAAAATGTTATTAAATTTTCATACGTCAAACTGAAATTTTATTTACAAAATAAACAAATATTTCTCTTTTTTCCATCTAAATAGTTCGAGCCATAATGTTACTCTCAAAAATGTCTAATACTGTTTTTATTTTATTTGTAATGCAACTGGAAAGTAGTTTGTATGTAACATTGAAAAGGGCTGTAGGTCGCAAACTTTTTAATTTTGTTCTGCATTTATCTCCCTTAGGTAATATCGATATATTTCCCTGTTTTTGTGTGATCGACAGGTCTCCTGTGTTCGAAACTATGGTTAAAAGATTTAATAAGAAAAGATGACAAATCGTTCCAGAAGAACTTAAAAAATTCAGTAGAGAAGCCATCTGGTCCTGATGACTTTTCATTTTTCATATTTTTGAGCATTAAATGAGTGACCTTGATCTAATTTTTTAATATCATCGAAGTTCAAGAAATGATTTAAATCAACATCTTTTAATGTGTGATCATTATAAGTATAAAGTTTTTTATAAAAAAAAAATCTTTTTGATATGAACTGTAATTCCCCTTGTCATCTATTAACCCGGATACGTTTTTATTTATATAATTTCTCATTTATACTAAATTGATAATCACTCATCCCCATAGTATTTTGAAAAGAATATTCTTGTGTTAAATTTGCAATTTTTTTTTAAATTTCAATTACATAATTGGTGCCATATAACTATTACTGAATTTCCAAAACCCCTTTCCCTTTTTACAATCTGTAAATCGTAATTGAATTTCAACAAAAGAATGATCCGTTCTATATCCAGGATTTATATCTGTTTTATTTACCAGTGACATAAGTTCTTCAGAAATGAGAATAAAATCTAAACGGGCGGATTTTTTAAAGGTTGGGGCAAAACTAAGTGTAACGATTAAAACCATTGTTAAAAATTTTCCACAGATCAACTAAATTAAAAAACTCTTTAAT
The DNA here is from genome assembly GCA_029721355.1 of Tegillarca granosa. Classification (NCBI taxonomy): domain Eukaryota; kingdom Metazoa; phylum Mollusca; class Bivalvia; order Arcoida; family Arcidae; genus Tegillarca; species Tegillarca granosa. The sequence goes on from CM056604.1 coordinate 23,768,759, forward strand.
TGACAAAAATTCATCTCTTGCTGTCGGATTTTTTATTCTCTTATTGTTTTGATAATCAAGGGTTATATTTGAACTAAATTGAAATCACCTCTAATATTATGAAATCGTTGTTTAAGTCTTGTATAGTTGATTTTAGCGACGTATAAAAATTTGGCTCGGCTGTATTGGGTCCGTATATATCAACTAGAGTTATAGTGTATTTACCTTTTATTAGCAGTTTTAATATAAGCGGATTTCCGTCATCATCTTTTAATTCGTTTTTAACTTTCAATTCAAAATTATTGTTTAAAACGAAGCTACCTCCTTAGAATTACTTTTACCATATGACAAATACGCGTCATAACCCCAAAGAGCATATATTTCTTTCATATCATTTTCCACGAAATGCCTGTCTTGAAGAGGCAAATACTGAATTTTTTATTTTTCAGGAAATAATTTTTTATCTTATCTTTAAATCTTATTATTTAGTACACCGAGACCCCTACAATTTTAATATTCCCATTTAGATAGTGAGAAAAATACAAGTAGAGTGAGAATCCATTATGTATAACAATGTAAAGCCTTTCTTACACACACCATTCTTTCTGAAGACATACATTACAAAAACATAAAACACAAAAAAAGCCGCGTGTAAAGTCATGATTACAAAAAATTGTGGCCGATATCCATTTCGAATTAGACTTAAATTATAAGATATAGTCTATTTGATTGCGTTGATATTGCCGTATTACAAAGAAGCTTCCTCATTACTGTTGAAATTTGACTACATAGGTATTGCATCGTATATTTTGGCTTGTGTTTTATCAGCAAAATGGACATAGATTTTCGTTGGTTTATTTTTTCGTTATAATGGATAATAAGTAGATTCTTATATATATGTAAGTATTCCTATTTTATATTGTAGAATAGTTTGATAGTGTTCAGACAAAGCATGTCAATCTTCAACATGGTTTAAGATCAACAAGTCCAAGACTAAATATCAAATAAATCTAGTGTTATAGAAAAACACAATTAACGGACATCCGTCATCATAAAATATAGCTTGAAAGGATGACTTAATGGTATTTATTTCATTTAATTTTTTTTATAAATTTAACTTGTCAAAAAAGAATGATAACTTATACTTATAAGAATAATACTTATAGTAATTATAATCATTATATATATATATATATATATATATATATATATATATATATATATATATATATATATATATATATATATATATATATATATATATATATATATATCGAGCAGTTATGTTAATTGATTCTGTCGACTTGTGTTTTATGTGTTTTGAAGTCACGATTCATGAACACAAACGACAACAAAAACTAGGTACGTTGTAATTGCTAATAAGATTTATAGCTCAGCGAAAGTTGTTTTTAACTCGGCGTTTCCAGCGTTGATTATATAGGTAAATCTGAGTGGGCCGATCTTGTCTCCAGCATTTCGTGATTCAATTACTAACACATCATCGTAATTACGCTCGCAAATATGTTTTCATAATTTTGTTCCCGCGCCGAATTCCCCATCATCCTCGAATCAGATTGTTTATTTCTTTGTTTGTGTTTATGTTGAGTGCCACTTTACTTACATCTGTCTGTGTACCGCTTGTAGCTCTTTTTCTCTTGATATCCCTTTGCACCTCTTTAGTGTTGGACATTCTACCATATGATGGTAGTACTTCGCAACCAAAATTTTCTCTATCAAGAAGATTTACATCAATTTCTGACCATGTATTTTTGTAATTTATGGAGCTTACCAAGTAGCGTCCATTAGCTTGACTAGTGACCCTCATTTTATCATTTTTAGGTTGTATTATGCTGTCTTTTACATGTTAAATTCCATCAGCTAAAAGTCGAGTCAAACCTATTGTTAAGCAATTTTTAAAATTTATAAAAAAAAACAATTATTGATGATTTTTGCTATGGATACGAAAGAGGGGTTGAATAAAGCTGTATGAATAATGTAATCATGCAATGTAGTTTATCTTTGAACTTGTTGTTTATACTCTACGGAACCAGATGTAAATAAATAATATTCACCAATTTTAATCCAGAACTGAAAATTTCTATCGAATGCCTTTTGAACTTTGCTAATTTTAGAGCATTTAATGGACATTTTGTTATTTTATATGGCATTATGTATCAAATATTTTTTCGAATACCTATCTGTCGTTCTTATAATAATTTAGACACTTTCGTAGATTTTAATCCTATGGTAAATAATTCTGTGATTTGACAAATAATTGTGAACAAGTAGATGGTTATTTTTTCTTCTAAAATCAAATTATGCTTGTTTAATTTTCCTCTTGCACTACATATTTTTAAAATCCAAAACCTGTAGCAGACATTAAATCAAATCAAAATTTAATTATAGAAAAAATTACAGCCTATCTTTCGATAGAATGTCAGACAAAGTATATAGTTAAATGTATCGAATTATTCCGTGTTACCAAAGTTTGAGTGTTGTACAAGTGTTAATTGATTACAAAATAGAAAATCATTATTGAAAAGACAACGCTTGCAACTAAATTTGTATAAAAATAAATAATTCTATGAAATGTACCAGAGAAATATGTACAATAAGTTACTTTAAAAGCATCTCCAATTACAATCTAAAATTTTGTTTTTTAGACATATCAGATCAAAAAGTACGGAATATATCAAGATATTGAAAAACAAAAATGGAGTCGAATTTGTACGAACTGAAAAAACCAGAAGTCAGAAATTGGTTTAAACTCTGCCTTTCCTTGTCAATTGTCACACAAGGGCTGAAAGATTATATTTCTACCACTGTAAAAGATTTACATAGGCAAATATATCAAGCATGTGCAACTGCGCCAAATTGTAAAGATAATTGCTTTACCAGCGTTCGTTGTAAAGACAAATGGTGTCTTAGCTGTATTTCATGGAAAAACGAAATTATGAAATACTGTCGATTTAAAGGTTTTGCAAATAAAATACAATGGGAGCTTTATGATTCAATATCGCTATCACAATCTCCAGAAGAATTGGTTAAAATATTCATTCCTGATTGGAAGGAAAAGAATAAACATTATTCTGAAGATATATCTTTGGTGATGTCCTTGTTCTTTAATTGCAAGGCATTCAGCATACATACTGATACTATTGCGGCTGTTAGAAAGGTGCGCAATGAATATGTTGCACATAATCAAAGTATGCAAGTAACAGATTCACAGCTTGAAAAATGTTTAAATAGACTAGGAACCTTTCTTCAGTCCAAAGCTATAAAAGAAACTGACACAGGAAGCGTGGCATTACAAAAGTTTAAAAAAGTACGTTCACTGGATATACTAAACGAAATAAGTGAAAAAGGGGAAAACTTTAAAACTGTATTAGAACCATACCTGAGAAACACTGAATTTTTGTTAACAAATCTTCGAGAATCACAAAGTCAGTTTCAAGAGGAAATACGGACTCTGATATCCGATCTGGAATCAAAACAGAAGAGACCAAAATTGAGTAGGTTCATCGAATCACCATGGTTCATATTAGCCATAGTGTTAGTAACACTGTGTGCTATTGTCTTCTATTTTCTTGATTTGCAGGTTAATTTAAAAAAAACAACAAAGCAAAAAATCATCAGGAACAATGGCAAGTATAATCATTTGAATAAATTAACAATTGGTTTTAAAATAAACATGAATATATGAATAGTCGAATATTTCTTTATATAGAAAATTGGAATACATGTATACAGAAAACATCGATGCGACCTCTACGCTGTACATCACTTTATCATGTAAAAAATTTCGCATGCTTTACTTAGATAGCGACTATTTTAAAAAAGGCTAATTGATATCCCAAATTAGTATCGGACTGTTTAATTATGAACAATAGTTTAAAATTAATATTCTAATTAAAGTTATTAAAACAAATTGAGCCAAAAACTTAAATATGAATGACAGAAAGTTTCCCTATGATATCTCAGTAATAAAGATAGGATTTAAGGAATCTGTATTGTTTGTATTTGGTATCCCTTAGTTAATTCTGACGAATTCTGTGCATAAATAAATTTTTGATAAGCAATCGACAATTTTGGTGGTCAATTTTTCTAAAACTTGTAAAAAACGGGAATCTTTTGTGATAATTTGTTTTTCATTTGCTTTCTATATTTCTTTGCCCTGGAACTACATAAATTTTCTTCATCATAACCTATTTTGCATTGCTTGATGGCGGTTATCATCAATATGTTGATCTTTTGTTTCAGTAACAGTTAAAATTAAAAAGGAAACTTTAGGTTGACAGCTTGCATACGTCAGCATGGCAACCAAGTAGGTCACGTAACAAAATGAGTGAAATATAAAAATATAATAAAATAAAAAAGGCACAATTGCAATTTTAAAATGGCACTATTTCCATTTTAAAGTAAAATTTTCATTTATACGTTTAATAAAACAAACATACCAGTCCTTGTCCATATCACAATCCAAAAAAAACAAAGTAAAAACTTTGCAAACTGGCAAAATAGGTGATACAAATGATTTATATCTGGTTATTGCAGATTGTGAAGATATGGCTTATGATTATCCATGGCCAAGCGAGATTAAATTTGAAGGATACATTCGAGATCATGCCGACTTCGTTGGAAGAGATTGGCTTGTCGAAGACCTAACAAATAGACTAAAGGATTCCGATAAGGGTATATATTTAACTGCTGTTATGGGATATGGTAAATCAGCATTGTTTTCTAAAATATTATGTGAGCAATCACCGGATCGCCGATATATACGAAACAAACTGCTCAGCTTTCACATATGTAAATTCGATGTTATTTCAACACAAAAAGCCTGGTTTGTTTATTCGGAATATTGCAGGGAAAATAGGCAAATTACATACCGGAATATGGTAACATTATTTTGGATGATGAGACGGTTTTAAGATATTAAGAGGTGACAGATGTTCTGAAGATCCCTTTGGTTGCCTTGATATTGCTGTTATAGATCCATTGAATCGACTAATTAATGTCCCAGATAAATTTCTTATAGCAATAGATGCCCTTGATGAATGTGTTAGTACTATCGAAAACAAAACACCAACTATCCCTGATGTTTTGTCAAGTAGAATACAAAGATTTCCCACATGGGTTAAGTTTTTATTTACCTCCAGAAACATATCATTTATTCAAGATAATTTTCGCATGTTGAATAGAATTGACATGGATCCATCTGATGATCGGAATTTAAAAGACATACAGCAGTTTATTAATTCATTTATTCAGAATGCCAAAAATGAGCACCAAGTATCTGTATATGACAACAATGTCAAAAATGCCGTTCAAACATTGCAAAAAGTATCTAAAGGAAATTTTCTTTATATGAAGCATGCTTTAATTGCTTGGTCAAAGTCTAACAATCCATCCCTTGATAATTTGCCGATTACTTTGGAAGATATATATAAAAGAAACTTTGAACGTGTGTTTGGAAGGAATGAAGAGCATTTTAAAGATGCTAGAATAGTGTTTGAAATTTTATGTGCCAGTATTGAGCCTCTTTCGTCGACAGAAATAGTAGCAATAGCAAAAGTTGAAATTACCAGCTATTGAACAATCAATAATAAAGCTGCTGCCAAAACGAGATTGGGTCATTTCCTTAGTATCCATGGAGAATACATACAAATTGCGCATAAAACCATTAAAGAATGGATTACGAAGTCAGAAAGGAAGTATAGTCTATACTACATATCAAGTGAAAGTGGAAATAAGCTTTTCGCAGAATATATGTTTCGACAATTGAAAGAGAACACAACTGAAGGTAAACTATTTCGAGTTAGTAACTCATGTTGCTGATGCAAAAGACAAAAAGTTAGAAACAAGATTCTTCATTATGTCAAAACCATATTTGTCGCGAACAAATCAGAATTATCGACTGAATTTATTGCATAAAGCTGCGACTACTCTAATCACTATCAGGGATTTAAAATTCTCTTTAAAACACTCACTTCTGATATAGATTAAAAAAATAACGAAGGTATTACAGCATTTTTTATTGCAGCTGCACATGGCCATTATAAGACTGTCAAGTCTTTGTTGGATTTGGGGGCAAATATCTCGTTCAAAATTGGAAAACCATGTTTAAATTTCCATGTAGGCGACGCTATACACTACGGAAAGATGGTGGCTAAGTGGGGTTATAATTCCTTACACATTGCCGCTCAAAATAATCATTATGAAACCACAAGACTATTAATTGAAATGAACGAAGGATTAATGTATGACAACAATAGCTTTGGTCTGAATCCTTTTCAATTAGCAGCAGAACGAGGAAACACTAAAATAATGCAACTGTTTCTGAATAAAAACAATTCGTTTGCAGATGATCATTCGCTTTATTATGCCTCTCAAAACGGACATTATAACGCTGTTAAACTCCTCTTAAGGTATCATGTCAACAACAAATGTCTTAATTGTGACGGTAGTTTGTACTGGCTAAGAGAAGACGCCGTGAGATTGCAGGGGAACTTGCATAGTTATCAGAGTATTCAAATGATAAATAACAGCCATTTTTACACCGAAGAACAAGAAAACCAAATAGACTTCTTTGACGACTGGAGGCTACTGTCTTGTGACACAGCATTACATGCAGCCATTAAAAACTGTCATTTTGAAGTTGTTAAAGCACTTCTTAAAAGTTCTACAGATTCATTAAATTGTACTAATTTCCAGGGATATACACCGCTTCACTTTTCAGTTGTTTATAATTGTTTAGATATATTTAAGCTTTTAGTTGAACAGGGCTCCGATTTGACACAGACGTGCAAATCAAACAAAAACATTTCGGAATCACAGTTATTCAAACTTAATCAAAATGAATTGAATTTTGTAAGAGATCGACCTTGTTCAAAGTCACCTACTCTGGCACACCTGTTAGCTAAATTTGATCGGGTTGATTTGGCTTTAACTGTTTTTAGAAAATTAAATTTGTTAGATTGGTCGTTACGTGATGACGACAATTGTACAGCCTTGCATTATGCAGCATGTTTTTCAAGTACAGAGATGATTTATTTTTTTTTAATCAGAGAAATACCTGCAGATATAAAGTCGTCAAATGGATCGACACCTTTTCATTCTGCCGTTTCATGTAACTCAGAAATATCATTAGTGTATTTAAAAGAAATTAGCAATTACCAACCAGAGATCATGCGTTCTCTAATGGATAATGAGAATCGTGATATTATGACTTACTTGTTTTTACCAAAACTTGAAGATCAACCCATAAATGAAAACACTGAAAGGGTTCGAGTGAATATTCTGATGAAAATAATATATTTATATGGAGCTGAATATGACTTTAATACGTTTGACAGGCATGGCCAATCCGCACTTAATTATGCTGTTCTCAATGGACATTTTAAGTGCATCAAATATCTGTATTACTATTCGCTTACGAAAGGTATATTGGATTGGAAAGATCAAAACAATAAAACAGTGCTTGATCTGTCATTTGATGTATTTAAAACCCTCAATGCTAGCAAAAATATGCTTAGCTTTCAAGTGGAAACTGAAAACGCATTATCTACTTTTTCACCTTACGACTTGACTGCGATTTTTTTTCTGACGGAAAACGAAAAATATCTACAAAATTTTCAATCAAAAATAAACAGATATGCTTACATTGCTGCTGAAAATGGTCGATATCATTTGCTTAAGTCTTTAAGGCATTTCTTCAGTAAGAACAAACTACCATTAGTACGTATTATACTCCACAGTAAAGGATCAATTTTGTTACAATCACTTGTATCAGGTGGAGACCTTCACATCAACATACTCAACTGTTCAAAGGAAACTAAAGAATTCCCTCTGCATAGAATTGTGATGAATAAAAAAAACAAATATTGGTATTTATCACCCTATCATAGCATGTTACTGGACAACACTTTGTATAAATATTCATCTGACACGTTAGATTCCTGTGTTGACAACGCTGGGTATAATTTATTACACAGGGCAGTGTTAGGTGGCCATCTAGCTGCTATTAAGTTTTTGATTAAAAAAGGCATGAACGTAAACAAAAAGTCGTCGTCTAATATGAATTTATTGGAATTGACGATTGCAAATGCTCCATTTGAAAATGACATAAAATCTATTGTTAGAAATCTTGAACTTTCAGAAACACCAAATAGCTTCACTATTGATTATTTTAATGCAGGTAAACTTGAAAGAAGAGAAATAGTTATTAATAACTCTTCTGAAACGATTAATTTTGATAAATCGGCGGCATTTTTGTTCAAAAGATTGTCAGTTTCTTGTCAAGAAATTTGTAGGAAAAACATTCAAGAGCTAAGCCTTATTCATATTGCAGCAGCAAAAGGATTAATTAATTTTGTTAAAACCGTTTACGAATTTTGTGGTTCGAAAATCCTTACTTGTGAAACAGTAGATAGAATAACGCCTTTTTATCTGGCTAAATTGTTCTTTCAAAGTCAGACAATTCAATATTTGAATAATAAATCATTAACTCTACCTAAAAAGGAAGCTGAAGGTATTCTCATTTTGAAATTATTCTTCTTTTTTGAAAATCCTTTACCTGCTAATTCCACAATTTGGAAATGTTTGTCTATCAAAAACATTTTTCCTATATGGAGAACATTGTTTAAAAAACATTACTGCATTTTTACCGTAAATTCTGAAGAGGGGTTTATATCAGACAATGATAAACCAAATTTTAATTATTCATTGTTTCGCGCGTTTAATTTTAAATTAGGTAATGAAACAAAATCATTGTTTTTGCAATGCCTGTATATACCCCAGTTTTTTCAATTGTTTCATAAGTCGGCATTACCATTGTTCGAGTGGACTGATGTTGAGTTTTATAAAGATATACATGCATTATGTGATCTTCGGGCATTTAAAAAGGAGAATATATGTGAATCAAAATGGAAGTCTTGTGAGATTTTAGTAAATGGTCATGTGCAGAGAGCGAATGATTTCCTAAATGATCTTTACAGATCCTTAAGACGGACAACACAAACTACAATAGCCTTAAAATATAAAATATTTAGACAAGCAGTTGAAACCAAGTATTTTGGATGTAAATTTGCACAACAGGAATTACAGAATGACAGGGATTTAGAGGTATCAATGGATTTAAGCTTTGGATGTAAAAGATTAATGAAGCTAAAGCCATGGATCATCGAAAACGGTCGAGAATCTTATGACAGATATATGCGGACAGATAAATTTGATGTTCTAAAAGGTCGCAATGCATCTAGGTTATGGTTTGATTTAAAAGAATTACCATAGTTGTTTCTAAGATTAATTATATGATTTTCTTTTCAGGGGTTTAACGGAATTTATGATATCTACATATTGTAAAACATTAAGTAAGACCATGGTCTATTGGGCAAATATTACAGCATGGTGTTAACTTAGTATTTGTGATGGTTTGTGCCTTTGTATTTTAACAACAACAATAACAGACAAAATTCTGTTAGGTGGTCGTCAGCATTCGAACTCTTTTTTTAATTTTTTTCCTGAATTTTTCGATAGGTTGCAGTACACAGTCGTGATTTGTTTACATAGTTTTGTTTTAAATGGCGCATTTGAAATATCTAGAGTTCTTAACTCAGTTCTGAGCTAATTTCAATTAGATATGGTTTCGATATTGAATATTTCTCAAAGGAACGTTTCTCGGCTTCGAAAATATCTACACTGAACATTCAAGGATTCAGAAAAAGTATGTGACGCCATATTGATACCATAACCTGAAAGAAACTAAATGTTTTGATAATACAACATATATTAAAAATTTATACATTTGTAAATGGTTTTTGTTTAAGTACGCGTTAATACACTCAAACACGTTACCCAAAAAACTAGGTTAAATATATCTGTGATAAATTAACAAATAAACTGTTTAAAAATGAGGCTTCTAGTCGATATAACTTCCAATGCCGTGCAATGCAAACTGAATAACGCGCGCCTCATATAGTTCATCTTTATTCCTATTTAAGGTAAGCTACTCACGTAACTTAACTTTACTTAACTTTATGCATCATGCACAGAATTTTATATATGAAAGATTTTAAAATAATGCACGAATTATTGAATTACGGTCTTGAAGCGCATAATTCTAAACGTTTTATATATATTTTTATATTACAATGAACGCCCTCTGTAATGTTCGATTATATCCGAGCTATACAATAGGTATTGCTGTGTTCGAAATTATACAAAAAGTTTTGTTAAAGTTTCCGGTATAATTCGGTTTTTAGATTGTAAAAGTAACATATATGGCTAGTTAGCTAGTGTCCACTGGTGATGCTCTCGGGACAGTCTTTGACTGACGCCAGTGTCCACTGGCGATGCCCTCGGGACAGTCTTTGACTGACGCTAGTGTCCACTGGCAATGCCCTCGCGACAGTCTTTGACTGACGCGCAAGTATCGTATATGGTACACAGCGCAAAATTTTATATTAAAATTAACTATAATAAATAAATTATTTAGAACAGGTCGCAGTTCATTGGATAACTCATTTGTAAATGTAGTCGCCATTTCTATTTTTATTCTTTGATGTAGATAAATCTAGTGTGTTAGTAGGTATATGTTAGTCCTGAAAATCATGACTCTTAATGGCTTTACTATATGGATATGTGCTGTAACGGCACATATCTATATAGTAAAGCCGTTAAGAGTCATGATTTTCAGGACTAAGGTATATGTCAGTAAACTGGTAAGAAATATTGAGTATTTTTGTAATTCATTTTCTGATTTAACTTTTCCAATTTTAATTATTTTTAAATTCATTTCAATTGAAAAAATCATAATTTTAATGTAGCTAATTAGTAGTTCGTAAGCAGGAAGATTAAGTCCAACTAAAACTACTTCTTTTCAAATGCCCAGTCTTAAGGACTCCCCGGACTTCATACGGCAAACAGTTTGAATGTCGTTCTAAAATGTGTAGCTAATGACCGGACTGCACTGAATGAAAAAGTGTAGCTGATTACCGGACCGCAACGGAGCGAGTAGCTGAATACATATACGTAAAATAACATTCCAGCACGCTTGTCCTATGACGTAAACCCTATAGCACATGCATACGCATTACGATTCGGTCAATCGAGCGTGTTAGCAATAAAACACAACGATATAGACCGCGGAATGATAGCATGCGTAGTTACAAATAAAAAGTATAAATAGGAAATAATTTTAATTGTAATAAGGAATTCTTCTCAAATAGGAACTACATAATCAAAAAAATTAGTCTAAATTTTTATATTTTCTTATATTCCATTATGCTTAATATATTTTTTTAGTTATTTTTATAATACTTCATTATTTTTATAATACTTTTATAATGTTTTTATAATAGTTTTTAGCTCACCTGACCGAAAGGTCATGTGAGCTTATGGCATGGCGCGGCGTGTGTATGTGCGTGTGTCGTTAACACCTATTTTCGACTTCTCCTCCAAAACTGCTGGACAGATTTCAATGATACTTGGTCAGAATCATATATGGACCTGTGCAATTCAGATTTGTTCATTGGTATTGCTAACAAAACTAGGTCAAGGTGACCTAAGGGTCCAAAATTTTTTAAAAATCTTCTTCTCTAAAACCGATGATGAGAGAAAAAAATCTGATGTGACATTTGGCTTCTCTAGGGTCTTAAGCCTATACTTTGTTCATTTCCTGAAATTTGGTCGAAATGGGTTACGCGTTTTTTGCGTTTAATTTAAAAAATTTCGTAAAATGGCTTCAAATCGTTATAACTTGACTATTTAAACAGATATTGACATGGGGTTTTTCAGTTTTGACTTTTTCTTGAAATGACCTTTAAAATAAGGTCAAGGTCACAAATCAAGGTCATGACCTAATTTGTGATTTATGCAGTTTTCGACGATTTTCTTGCAAATTTTAAGAGATATATGAATTCAAACATTGTTAAAATGTTCCCCATGACAAAATTTAAAAAGGTACCAAGTTTCATAACTATATGATAATCCCTGCATGAGTTGTTGTCCCTAAAATATTATTTTTGGCTTATGAATACTAAAATTGTGCATTAGACCGAAAACTATAAGCTTTTTGTATAGGCATGTATATTAGTATATTGTAGGTATTGATACGACAATCATTTAGATATATGGTTCAAGGTCATATGTTGAAAGGTCAAGGTCATAGCTGCATACGTGTACTGAAATTGTGAATAATCTTGAAACTGTTAACTTTTTTGTATAGGCATGTATATTAGAATATTATAGGTATGACATGATGATCATTTTGATATATGGATCAAGGTCATATGTTGGAAGGTCAAGGTCACAGCTGTAGAAATAGACTTAAATTTTAATTATCTTGAAAACTATTAACTTTTTGTATAGGCACGTATATTAAAAATATTGTAGTTATTGACATGAAGATCATTTTGATATATGGATGAAGGTCATATGTTGAAAGGTCAAGGTCACAGCTGCAAAAAAAGACTTAAATTGCTAATTATCTTGAAAACTATTAACTTCTTGCATAGGCATGTATATTAAAATATTGTAGGTATTGCGACAACGATCATTTTGATATATGGTACAAGGTCATATGTTAAAAGGTCAACATCACAGCTGCAAAAGAAGACTTTAATTGCTAATTATCTTAAAAACTATTAACTTTTTGTGTAGGAATATATATTAGAATATTATAGGTATTACGACAACAATCATTTTGATATATGGTACAAGGTCATATGTTGAAAGGTCAAGGTCACAGTTGCAAAAAAAACTGAAATGGCTAATTATCTTGAAAACTATAAATTTTTTGTATAGGCATGTATTAGAATATTGTAGGTATTGACATAACGATCATTTTGCTATATGGTTCAAGGTCACATGTTGAAAGGTCAAGGTCATAGGTGTAGAAGAAAACTGAAATTGTAAATTATCTTGAAAACCATTAACTTTTTGTACAAGCATGTATATTAGAATATTGTAGGTATTGATATTACGACCATTTTGATATTAGGTTCAAGTTCACATGTTCAAAGGTCAAAATCATGGCTGCATAACCATATGGTTAATAATTTGGAAATTATTCATTGTACTATAGTTAAATCGTGCATATGAGCTATTTATAAATGAAATATGACCAGACATTTCTGATTAATTATTGCAGGATTTTTCACACTTGAAGAATTTTGTGAACTTTTTGTAATTAAGTTCTTTGTAAGTTTTTGGATATTTCCTCAGGTGTTAAGGCCCATGGGCCTCTTGTTTAGAAATACTTTAACATTATTTTTGGTTCATTCAAAAACAAAACAAATTTATTCAGTTAAAATTTAAGGTATATATATATATATATATATATATATATATATATATATATATATATATATATATATATATATAATGACAATGCACATTTTTCTAATTTCAGTATACGGTGAATTGTATAATTGAATTATTGATTATTTTGTGCCATTGTTTTATTAAAATTTATACTTACACTTTTCAATGCTACAGAATAAATTTAGAACAGAAACTTATTAGTGAAAGTTCATCTTTATTCCTATTTAAGGGTATTAAGAGTCGATCATCCTCAAAACAAAAAAGAAAAAATTACTGCTTTCAAGCTACAACGTCCAACAGAGACAAAAGAAAAAGAAACACAACAAAACTTAAAAGATATTAGATAAAAGAAAGAGATCACACAAAAAACCAAAATATTGTCACATACCACTTTTTGAATGTATTTTTATGATTAAATTCAAAAAGTGGTATGCGACACTGTGAACAGAAAATAGATTTCGCAATTTTGTGTACAGATCCAGTTTACGCAATTTTACAATCATAGGAATAAAAGTCATATTGAGAACTTGCAATTAAATTTCTAAAAATTTATGGAAAATTTTCATCATTATTTTGATATCCAAGCACTAAACAAATACGGCTAATTAGCGTCACGATTTTTGAGAATAGGCTCATTATTTGTTTTAATTTCACTATGTTATTTGAATGTATTCTTTTCAAATTAAACAGTTTAATTTGTTAAAATGTCCTTTAATCGTTTTGCAATCTCACTCTGTGCTACACTAATTTGAAGTCAAATTCTTTATAAGCCTCAATCGATTTATCGAAAGAAAAAAACCTTTTAAAAACTGGAATTTTTACTGACCTAATGGTGGCATTGAAACAAGGTTTTTAGCTTTATTAAAAATTAGTTCCATGTCGACTTTGATAGTTATGCTAATTTGTTTTGTTTATTTGTGTTTAGGTTTATATGTTATTGCCAAAAACATTTAACAATAAAACTGTATGCAAATGGCTTTTTATAATGCTATTATTTGTAATAACGCGCGTTTGCGATTCATGTTTAGTTTGCTTTAAATTGAAACGAAAGTTGTAGTACATAGTTTAATGTCGAATTTTTTTTATAAATTAACATCTTATTTTTGTTTTATTTTTTTTAATTTAGAACTTGTTTTAAATACTTCAGTTTACGACGTTCACGTCCATTTGCTAGAACAGCCAACACATGACATCTTGCATAAGTAAAAATTGAAAGTAACGCGATCAAAGTAACTTTTTCTCATATAAATAATTTGGAATCAAACAGAGTTCTACAGAACAAAAACATTGTAAATGTAAATGTTACAAATATTGTATCATTAAATGTATTGATCAAAGAATACATTTTTTTTACAAAGATGGTATTATCATGTACCACTTTTAAATGTTTTATTTTTTAAAATTCAGAAGTGGTACATAATAGTATTGTAAATAAAATTCATTAAAATTGAAAATATTTACATAATGTTTGTTTTAGTTAATGAGTTTTTTTAACAAATAAAAAAGTTAACATTGTGATACAAAATTTAGAATAAGTAACTATGGTTTGTCTGGTTTGCCTAGTAGATCAACTATTAACATTAAAAAGGTTTTTTTTTTTTCCTTTTTTTTTTTTTGCTTGTGGCATTATGAAAAATTGAAAAATTGAATTTTAATGTTGGTAGTTTGTCCAAAATACGTCATTGACATCGCTTTGTATCCAAATAACATCTTTGTTCCCGTATTTTATATAAAAGCTTTACAGTTTTATGGGTGTGGAAAGAAAAAAAAATTGTTAATTAAGTCAAAAACTATATATATATTATCATGCTTTTAGATTCAATTTTAGAGTTTTGTCAAGTTTATAGTTTTATCCTGTGCATAATAATTTAAGTTGTTTAAATTAAGCTTTATACATGGTTGTTCATATTTAATGGTAATAAACTAATTGAAATTGTTTCAGCTGTTTTGAACATTGGAGCATTAAAAAATCATTTCCACTCGACTGTAGAGATTTTGTAAAAAACATGATAAAATTAAAAAAACTGAGTTGTCAAACTGAAGATTATTAGTTGTTTATTACTTAATAATAAACTAAGCTAATGTTTAATTTTTATAAATACATATTTTGATACCATTGCTTGTAAGGTTTAGGGCTTAATTGTATTAAAACATCACAGGTTATGATATTAATCGAAGTACCAGCCCAAAATCTTGAATTTTCGTTGGTCCTTTTCTAAGTTGTCTTTTTCATTGGTTGTCTTTTAATTGATCCTTCGATTGGTTGTCTTTTAATTGGTCCTTTTTAGTTGTTGGCCCTTTTATTGGTTACCTTTTCATTGGTCTTCCTATTGATTGTCTTTTCGTTGGACCTTTAATTGGTTACCTTTTCACTGGTCTTCCTATTGATTGTCTTTTCGTTGGTCCTTTTCTAAGTTGTCTTTTAATTGATCCTTTTCTTGGTTGTCTTTTATTTGGTTCTCTTCTTGTCTTTTATTTGGTTCTTTTCTTGGTTGTCTTTTATTTGGTCCCTTTCTTGGTTGTCTTTTCATTGGTCCTTTTCTTGGTTGTTTTTTATTAGGTTCTCTTCTTGTCTTTTATTTGGTTCTTTTCTTTGTTGTCTTTTATTTGGTCCCTTTCTTGGTTGTCTTTTCATTGTTCCTTTTCTTGGTTGTAATTTATTAGGTCCTTTTATTGGTTGTCTTTTCATTGGTTCTTTTCTAAGTTGTCGTTTTACTGGACCTTTTATTTGTTTTGTTTTCTTTGTACCTTTTGCTGGTTGTTTTTCATTGGTTCTTCTTTTGGTTGTGTTTTCATTGGTCCTTTTCTTGTCTTTTAATTGATCCTTTTATTGGTTGCCTTTTAACTGGTCCTTTTTAGTTGTTTTTTTTTTTCATGGGACCTTTTATTGGTCACCTTTTCATTGATCGTGCAATTGGTTGTCTTTTAATTGGTCCTTTTTTAGTTGTTAGTTGTGTTTTCATTGGTCATTTTTCGGGTTGTCTTTTCATCATTTTGTCTTGTTTGGTAGTTTATTTATATCCTTTTAGTGACTGTATCCCTGCTTGTGATTACGGCAAATGTTAAGTCATATATGCTTAAATAATCTTATCATCTTTATCTACTTAACAAATAAGAGTAACAATTAAAACTAATGAAAAAAATAAGCCCACTCTATTCAATTAAAAATAATCTTTTAAGATTATACAGTGGATGTATATACTGACCAGGCATAAAAATACTTCTTTGTAACTCTGGACATAAAATGCATGGAATATTTGCACACATAGAAAAGTGTTATGTTGCATTGTTGTATAAAACAACAAAAGTCAATTATTATTTATTATTTTATTCTCTTTAAATAAATAATTTCATACCACCAAAGGTAGCATAAATGTGAGAAGGCTGTGCATAGAATAAAAAAGGAAAATCATAGTTAAGGTATGATTGTGAAACTGGAGCCTGAACTACTTGTAAGCTCTGTATCAGTATAATGGATAAGTCTGGTACATTATTTGGTATGCTTTGGGTTTTTTTAGAATATTTAAACTGCTGGTAGTAAGATTAGTGGAATTATTGGGGTCCTTCAGACAGTTATATAACCACACCACCAGATGTTAACTCTTATGTTCTAACAAAGTTGAGAATTTATTATCTTTGGTCCAAATGTTTTTGTATCTTTATTTTTCTTGTTTGGCTGTTCTATCTTTTATCGTAATGCGATGTGTTCTTGGTTGCACTGGCTGCTGCAAAGAACATGTTGTTTTTTTGGTTATAAATTTCTGTCTTTTACAACATTTTATTCTTTATAATGATCAAAAATGTGTTTTTGTTCAAAATGGTTTCAATATGTTATTCCATTTGTTTCCAAGATTTGACATAGCAGGTCATACCATGTTACACACAGTTTTAAAACAAAAAATGTGCAATTGTCAAAATATAAATATAATTGTTAAAATTTAATTTTCACAATTAATGCAAGAATATTACCTAAAAGTAAACAAAAAATGCATAAGTATTTTATACCTACACTAAATTATTTCCAAGTTATTTTAATACAAAACACAATGATGAGTGATAAATACATTGCATAATATATACATGTACTAGTATATAAACAAATGACCTGATTTTTAACTAGATAGCAGGGCAGATCAGTCTTAAAAACATGTTAAACAATGCCTGGATGCATAAAGCTTAATTACATAATAATAAATGAATGGGCATAATAAAACCATCATTAATTAACTAATAAAATGAACTTGGCTTTAAAGTGCAATTAATGTTAGTTACAAATCAAACTGGGGATTTTAATTACAGGAGAATCACCAGTAGTAATGGCCGATCAGTGACTCTTATTGAAAAGATGATGAAAGCAACTGTGACACAGGCACTCATTTTTATCAATAAATTAAGAAAATTGCATATGCCTGCATGATATATGCTATACAATACAATTTATCGAGCAGGCACACATGAATTTCTTATTTTTTAAATAAAAATGGGTGCCTGTGCACTGAGACCCCTAAGAAAACAATCTAGACCACTTGTTCAACTGACAATGACATTTTCAACTCCTTCTAATTCCAAATAAGTTTAGTAATTCATAAAATTGATAATTTTAGGAGTTATCTGCAATTACATGTATATACAAAATTCAAAAATCTTCAAACATTTTAGGGATACTCCTGGAAAATAGTTTTGTCAATCAGACAATATCAATAATCTCATGAGCACTGTTATCAATTCATGTATACTACCATTCAAACTCGACTTGTAAATAAATGTAATATCATTATTCAAAATACAGTAACCATATGTCTTGTTATTATGAAGTAGTGTGATGATTGGAACTGGCTGAATCCATCCCAGTAAACACATTTCCACTTTGATGAGGTAGACAGTTCTTAGAGGAAACTTGAGTGCTTGAAGAAAATTATAAACATTTAGCACATTGAAAAGATTTTTTTGTACTTGGTACTGTCCAAGTTAGATTTACACTAAGACAGTGTAAAATACCATAATCCATAACAGGAATGGAATGAAACTCTTCTTGTTTTCATAACAGCAGCAATAATGATGAATTTGTCAAGATATTTAATCCTACCATACAATCAATGAAATACATTCATACCATATTTCTTTGCATATATCTATAGATATGTTTTATGCTTTCATTGGAATGTGGAAATTCCTACTTTCATTTTATAACAATTAATACAGTCATAAAATGTCATTGCGACCTTGAGAGAAACATGTTTTCTTTTAAGTTAGTTAACATAAACCAAGGGTCATCTTTCTGTGAAAGAAAAATTCTTCTCACAAGTTAAATATCTAAATAAACATGACAAATGTCATGAATGCCATACCATCACATTACAAATTATAAATTTATCAAATTTTTACAAGTTACAATATCTAAAAGTCATGACAAATGTCAAAGATGTTGCACCATCTCAATCTCACATTTCATATTATGAATTGGCCTTGATCTTTTCCATAGCATTTTTCCATACATCTGACGAGTACTCGGGGCTCCAATTAGATGCTAGTAGACTTTTAAAATCTATTGTCTGAAAATACTCTAATCTATGGCTACAAAGAAAGAGAAAAAATATATTAAAGTTTCTTAAAAAGAAATAAAAGATTTAAGAACAATATGGTCTTACAATTAATAAAGTGTGAAAGAAGTTAAACAAGGGTTGTTTAATTAGTGGATTAGAATAGTGTTCTATGCACCAATTTAGAGTGGAGTGGAGTAATGGTGTTTTATGCCCCAGTCAAGAATCTTTCACTTATTTCGAGGCGATCAGTTCTGGAATGGTGGAGGAAACAGGAGTGCCTGGAGAAAACCACCGACCTTCGGCAAGCGAACTGACAAACTTTCTCACACTAGGATCTGTCCCGACTGGGATTCGAACCAAGGCCGTTAGAGGCACTGTGATCTGTAAGCACACGCTTTAGACCACTTGGCCACCAAGGCCCCTATGCAAAAATTAAGATTGTATGACTAATATTGAAGCTGTCAGTTCTGGAATGGTGGGGACAGCTGGAGTGCCTACTACGAAAAATCATCAATTTTTTGTATTCAAACAGACAAACATTCTCACTAAGATTAAACACAGCGGGATTTAAATCTCATCAATGAAAGAATCTAGCTCAGATCCATAAAAACGGCAGTTTGGATCACTCAACCAATGAGATTTACAGGAGAGCTAAAGATGCATTTGTTTCTCTCTCTCTCTCTCTCTCTCTCTTAAGAATGCATTTGTTTCTCTCTCTCTCTCTCTCTCTCTCTCTCTCTCTCTCTTGAACACTTTAAAGATATCCTTTAAATTATAATTATGAAATAAATACCTAGACAAAAAAATTTTCTGAAGAACATAACTTAAACATAAGAATTAAGTAATTTCTCAATGAGTTATTGCACTAGCAAAGCTTATACAGATGTCCCAAACTTTTCAATGAATAATTAATGCATTTAAGAAATCTTCTGATACTTTGATAGTCCATTAAACAATGTTAAAACTAGAGATGTTTCTTGAGAGACAAATATCCAGTCATCAACATCACTTACAGGTTTCAAGCTAAAAAGTTTGACCTCTGACCTCCACTTTTAACCGATACACTACAATCTGGTTGGCTACTAATTGTCAATTTACATCTGTACAAAGTTTGAACAAAGTCTACTCATTAATGTCATGGAGTAGATAGTACTTAGGGTTCAACAAACAAACAGAATGATTGCTAAGTAAACCCCCCAACACACACACACACACACACACACACACACACACACACACACACACTTTGTTTAAAGGAAGTTAAGTTGTTTCTTAAATACAGTCAAATTTCAATTATTGGAAGTTGAAGGGTCTTCATTTTAGGTTCGAATAATCGGGGGGTTCGAATTATCGAATTAGTTAATTTGAAACTTCAAACCTCGATCCACTGTACACAACAGTATTCTATTGTACATTGAAAGTGTCAGTTTGTAATGAATAATGTCATGACCTATCATGATTAACTCATAAAAACAGAAATTTTAATTTTATTTCAATAAAAATAAAAATTTAATACCATCTGGTAGAAAATCAAACACGCGTGGTAAAACATATAACACAGTAAGTATAGCCATCCACAGAAGGTACACTATGTTTTTTTATGCACACAATACATGTTTTAATGATTTTACAGAATTTTAAACGAAAGGAAACAGGTCTTTAAAATTTCTAGAATTGAAATGTGAATAAGGTGGAAAACTGTCTTTGTCACTTTTTGTTTTTTAATAAAAAAAATGATTTTTTTTTTTTAAAATTCCCCAACTAGGCTATATAAAATATCAAATTAATATTCAGATGCCATTTTTTTTTAAATGTTTTATGATGGTAACCATGGTTAACAGAATTCTTTTTATCATTTACTTGAGTATCACTACACACGGGCAGCTTATTTTCTTTTACCTGGGGTTATAATAACTGTTTGATTGAACAATTACGATTAATTTTCGCGATTGATGATCAACATGGCTTACAATTGACAATACAAGGCGTACACATGACTACAAAATGACCGTCAGTTACCCTTGGGTAACATAAATGGGTAAAGGTGAAACCATACTCGTTTGTATTAAATTGTACAATTGAGAGTTGTTTCATTTTAGAAATGAATAAAAATGTCAACTTCGAATTTTTGGGGGTATATTTCCACTGGGACTCAAATTAGGTTTGAATAATCGTGGGTATTCGAAATACGAAGTTCAAATAAGCAACGTTTTTTTTTAGTAAGAAGTTATAGTGCAGAGCGGTGGGAACCTATGGAGAACTTTGAATAACCTTAGGTATTCGAATAATAGAAATTGGAATAACCCAAGTTTGACTGTACAATATTTATTACCATTGTACTATGTATATAGCTACTATTAACCAGCACTTACAAATCTGGAGTTTTAAATTTTCCTTCTGGAACTGGATACAAGGCCTGGTATACCCTGGTATCTCCAGAACCGTGGATTGTGTAGGCATTAAATTTAGATACTTTTGGTGGAAATAATTCTCCAGGTATCACTGCCTCACCTGTCCAAAATCCTTCATTATCTAAAGATGCTTTATACTCTATGTCAAGCTTGTCCTAAAAATTAGAAAAAAAAATCTATGAGACATGTTTATGAAACATAATGTTTAAAATAACATAGGTCATAGGTCATAGGTCAAGGTTACATTGTCAAATATTTTAGGAGCACTCATGGAGAATTAAGATTCTTTTTTCAAAGCTATCAAATGTTTTGTAACTATCACTTTCAACAGGTTTTAATGAAGTACCTTTTTTAATTCTATTCAACAGGATCAGCATTTGATTCTTGTTAACTCAATGAATGTTGCTCCTATGATGTTTAAAACAAAAAGATGACTGTCTATCAAAATACTAGTACATTTTGTATTAAAAAGGAAATGGAAGATCATGGTGCTAGGATTATTTTGCATCCAATGCCTAAATAAACTAAAATTAAACAGCATAGTCCTTCCATTATAAGACAAATAAGTTCATTCAGATGTACACCCTACACTGTTTGTGGGAGTATAAACATAACAAAATCATTATAGTTTAGTAAATTAAAATGTTTACATTATAACAATGCTGTTCTGCCCACTGACCTATGGCAAGCCAACTGACATACTTTTTCACACTAGGATCTGCCAGGCTGGGATTTGAACCTTGGCAGAGAGAATCACTGTGATCTGTAAGTGTGCACTTGGAACACCCATCTACCAATGCCCTGATGCCTTAACCAAGAAGATAACTGTAGAACACGCTGATGCTAACAACACTTAAATGTTTCACTTCTGCAAATGATACAAAAGGTATATATATGTACTGCAAACTGAAATTTCAACCCTAGATGAGCATTTATGTTTCTATAGTATCTGTATCAAATTACTGATTGCCTCTAAAACCACCAACAAACAGAATATAAATTGTGATAATTATAGGGGCAGTTATCTCCCTTACCTTTATCATATTTCTAACACCATGTAACATCAGTACTAAATGTTGTCCATGCCTGTTAATATACAAAACATATTGGGAAATTTAAAAAAAAAATGAATGCAATACTTAGAAAGAAGGCCTATGGACCTTAAATAAATCAAATTGTAACATTGCAGAAATCAGAATAATCATAAAACTACTTGAAGAAATTTAATCAGCTTTGCAAACTTTGATTGATTGATTGATTCAATGGTGTTTTATGTCTCAGTCAAGAATACAGTATTTCCCTTATATGGAGACATCACCAGCTATAGGTGAAGCGCCAGAAATTTTGACTTTTGCAGTGCACTTAGGGCAATGTGCAGGGAGGGTTCTTTAATGTGCTGTGCATGCCATGACAAGGGGCATCAGTTTTAAAGGTCTCATCCAAAAAGACCCCATGACTTTCATTTCTTGATGCTGATTGCTTGGCAAAAGAACAGTCGCTACAAATTTTCAAGTCTTGGCCAGAGCTAGCCAGGGTTTGAACCCTCAACCTCCCACATAAGAAGCAAACACTCTACCAACTGAGCTACCGTAATGGTTTTGCAATGTAATGATTGTAATGTTGTTTAGTATCGCATAAGAGCATGATGATAAATTTCTAAGAATTCATCTAAGAACAAATTTGTATATGTATGAAGTGTGCCAATGTGTTTTACGATGTGTCTTGTACTGATGATGCTCAGGGTGACTTTGTTAAGGTGCTCTCTCAACAAGTCAGTATGCCTAGGACAAGCATACCACTACCTCAGTCACACTATCCTTGGACTGGGTGAACTTTTAATACTCTTTCCCCTAATGTAATGAGCCAGACAAGGAAGAAGAAAAGGTGATTAGATTGCACCAAATGATGTAACCAAGGTGTATTTTCTGTTCATTCATTGAAACCAAAGTGTCAAGAAAAGCAAGTTAGCTGACACAAACTTTTTAACCAGTGATCTGATCTCACAAGGAATCAAATCTTTGTGGTGAGAGGGATTGTTTTTGGTGAGCTGACACCTTAGACCAATTGGCCACCAAGCTCACTTAGAAAACAAGACTCACAAGTCTTAGGTGGAGAAATAAACTGACATTTTGGTAAAAGTAATGAGAAACTATTGAAAAATTGTCTTTTTTTTTTTTTTAAAAAAAAACCCTAAAACTTGTGAAATCAATCAATCATTTTTTTTTTCTTCTTAAAAACATACTTACGGACAAAGTTCAACTTCTAAATAACTACCACTATCATTAAGAAAGAAAGCTTCAGCAACTGAAATATATAAACATAAAAAAAAAGCTACAATAAACTAAGAAAATGTTGACTACATTTTAAGTTTAAACTTAATGTTGAAGTTCTTTCTTCATAATCTGGTGTCATCTTTACATGTATATTTCCTATTTTATAATCACATTTCATCTGACTTAATGGAAAACAGTATGACTGGAAAACATTATAAGAAAGACAAAAGACAGTTGTTGTTTTTTTTTTAATTATTTTTATGGTTTTTTTATTTATTTATTTTTTTTTAATTTTATTTTATTTTATTTTATTTTATTTATTTTATTTTATATTTTATTTTATTTTATTTTATTTTATTTTATTTTATTTATTTTATTTTATTTATTTTATTATTTTTTTTTATTTTATTTTATTTTATTTTATTTTATTTATTTTATTTTATTTTATTTTATTTTATTCTATTCTATTCTATTCTATTTATTTATTTATTTTATTTATTTATTTTATTTATTTATTTTATTTTATTTTATTTTATTATTTTATTATTTTATTTTATTTATTTTATTTTATTTTATTATTTATTTTATTTTATTTATTTTATTTTATTTTATTTTATTTATTTTATTTTATTTTATTTTATTTTATTTTATTTTATTTTATTTATTTATTTTATTTATTTATTTATTTTATTTTATTATTTTATTTATTATTTATTTTTTTTAAGTATCTTGCATTCATCTGCTAACAAAATCTTGCATTATTATAGAAGGGATTCCGGTATTTTTTCGTAAATTAGAAAAATATCAATTACTCAACTGAGGATGAGATGGGGAAATTCCGACCTCATGGCCAGATTTTTTTTATCTCAAACTTGGAAGAGTTCATTTGAGATGAAAATCTGATCACTCAATCCGAATTTCCCCATCTCAACCTCACACTCATAATAGATTCTCTTTATACTGCACCTTCATAGTCCCATAACTGAGGAAATGGTTTGCCAGGATCTCCTTCGGGTGCTGAAGGCTCATTAAACAGTGGTCCTCGAACTGATATAACTAAATCTTTTCCATTTTCTGATGGTGCCAACATCATTTTATATCTGCCCTCTGATAACTCGACCCCATCCCAGGTTTTTACAATCTCAAATTTCATCCTAAAATGAAACAAAAAATTTATTTTGTAAAAGTAAAGATAAAGAAGTGAGAACTAGTAACTTGTTATAAACTGGTATAAGATCAAAGTAAAAAATATAAGAGTTACTTCCCTTTAGCCTTTGTTATACATCCCTGACAATGATCGAATGGGGTCATATATAGTTTATACTTCTGCTGTATTTAAAAATACTTCTATGTTACTGAATAAGTTGCGGTTCAAGTGTGTACATGTAAGTTGCAGCTCAAGTTTTTAGATTTGTGACCTACTTTCATTCAGTTACAGATGTAACTTATTTGAAGGACAACAGAAATAAAACTCAGAAAAAAACTGAAACAATGTTATCCCTATTTTGGAGAGAAAAACATGAAACATGTCTTGGCCACTTTACAATGCATGGTGGATTCTACCAAATCACTAAAGGATGGGACAGTGAGCAAGATCTCCTTAGTCTACAAGTAAAGGTGGTGAGTATTTCAACGTTACTGCAACAATTATTTTGCAGAAAAAGCATCTATTTTTCTTTTTCTTGCAAATATAAGTATGGTCTAATTTCCTAGGCTTCTTGAGGCTTGTTCAACAGTATGCAGAATCCCTTTTGCGAACATACCATTCAACAGTGAGTGATTACACAAGCACAGGTGAGTAACTGTTGTCATTATCATAAAGTTGTTTCCCTTAGATTCAGAATAGTGTTCTGTGGGCAAAGTTAATAAAATATGTTTAAGTAAATTTTGAAATCAACATCCAATCAACGTATATATAAGTGCAAGTGCATGGTATCTTTTTAGAAGGGATTCGAATGATAGAATTAGTCAAAACTTGTGTATGATGTCCAATTTAATTTATATTTTAGCATTTTTTTCAGTCAAGTGTCTGTGTTCAAATCTCAGGAAAATTATTGATAAAGCATCCAGATGATTTTAATGACTTTGATTCAATGTTATTGCTTGCATCTGTTCAATAGACATGAAAATAGTTCACATGAGCACAGTGGAAAGCATTTGGTCTGTTAAACACCCCAGGTTGAAACCCAGGTTGAAAAGAAACAACAGAAGTGGGCTGAAACATTTGACATGAAGGTTGCAAGATAACAAACATATAGATCTAATTTCATGGTGAGCATTTACTATGAACAGTGGTCAAATCCTTGTATGCATTGCTGTTTTTCTTATCACCTATTCAGAATATTGCTTAACCGGTCATGGTTCAGGAAATGTATCTCAGGTACCTGGTTACAAAAATTGCTAACTGTGACAGTCTTATAATTAACAGATCTAAATAATAATAGTAAGATACTTAATTCAAGAATATTTTGGACAAGATTTTCTTACTGTTGAAGCTTTGAACTACATATATCATATATTTTTCTATTATGTTTTAAATACAAGTATTGTTCTTATTTACAAACCTTTTTTCTTTTCCTTTTTCTTTTGATTTTTCAAATTCTTTTAAAAACTTTCCACTCATATATTCCCTAAAATTAAAAATATTTAAAAAGTAACATTGATCAAATTTATCTTAATCATTCAATCATTATGCTATTAAACTTTTTAGCAAAAAAATTATTTTTCCATCACTTTGATATGGTGTCCTGTCTTTTGGCAGGTACAATGAGTTGAGAGTTGAGTTGAGAAATGGTGTTTAAGTCCCAGTCAAGAATATTTCACTTATATCAAGACGTTGTCAGCTAAAGGCGAAAGTGCAGAAATTTTGCCTGTGCGCTGCGCTGATGGCATTATACAGCAGGATTCTTTATCGTGCCATGCCTGCCATGACAAGGGACCTCGTTTATTTTAAGTTCCCATCCAAAAGAACTGTGACTTTCATTTTGTAATGCAGAGTGCTTGGCGAAAGAATAGTCAATACCTGCTTTCAAGTCTTGGGTTAGACCTGGCCAGGGTTCGAACCCACAACCTTCCACTTACGGCGCGAGCACTCTACCAACTGAGCTACCACAGTGTACAATAAGGTATCCAATGTGGTATCCAATGTGATTGGTCCATTTAAATCGTTTTGCTCATTAAGGGGTAGAAATGGTTGAGTATCAAAAAATTTTAATTTGTGTAAAAGAATTTTGATATTCAAAATGGTTAATCAGAATAAAAAATGACAATAACTTTTAAAGATTCTTTACTTTACACAACAATAACCTATCTATGGCAAATATATGGACATATTCAAAATCCCCTGTTCAGTTATGCATAGTCTTCTCAGACGCTAGAGTATATGGACTTTGCAGAAGGAATTAAATTTTTTGTTCTCTCTGCAATTTGGATTTCACTAATGATACAGTTACACATATCTTATGCAACTGTCCTTCTCTTCACTAATCTTGGAATTTGTTCTTAGAATAGATTTGACGAACTTGGTCATTACAAAGAGGTTGACTGTATATAAATTTTTGTAGATATGTTACTTATTGCAAGTTGCATTACTTATTATGATGTTAATACATGTATAACTGTTTAGTTATTATTTATATCATTTATACTGTATAATCTCTATTAAAGCAAGTAAATTGATGATGATGATGATGATGATGATGATGATGATGAAGTATATTTTCATGTCCTCATAAGTCATTATAACACTGATGCAACTTTTCGCTATCGAAAATGTATAGCGATGGGCAACTAAGCTGGTGATATCTATAAAGGATCTATGTTATCAAGATAGACTGAAGTTCTTGGGCTTACCATCGCTAGAATACAGGTGTATTAGATCAGACATGAAAGAAGTTTATAAAATTCTAAATCAGATTGATGAAGTAGATACAAATCATTGTTTGAATCTAAATCAAAATCGAAACACCATAGGCCATAAGTACAAACTAAAGAAGGAACAGACAAGACTTAACATAAGAAGATCTAGCTTCTGTCATTGAGTAATCAACAACTGGAACAACTTGCCATCTGAAGTCGTTAATTCAACATCTTTTAACATGTTCAAATCCAGACTGAACCAACACTGGAAGGACGTTGAAATCAAATTTGACCCCAGTTGTTACAAAACCAGTCCGGAAGCAACAAGTATAGACAAGTTGAGATGTAGAATTTCAATTAATCAAATGGGTCAGAGAGGCAGTAGCCTACAGTTGAGACCTCGAAGAACTGATTACTGATGACTTTTTTCCAGCACCAGTTCACATGAGAGAGAGAGAGAGAGAGAGAGAGAGAGAGAGAGAGAGAGAGAGAGAGAGAGATTACTAGAAATGATATGAATATTTTACCCTAGTTGTTCATCAGTAAGTTGAACTTTTAGGTTTTCATTAGTCTTTGTAATATAATATATTATCATCACAATACAATAAGCAAGAACACACCAAAGCACTGTGTACTTGCTTACTTTCAATTTCATGTTCAGAGTTCATGTTTGTAAATATTGTAATCTTAATTTCAAAATAGAAAAACGGTTTCCAAAACGAAAGTAAGTTCCGGTCGCAATTTTATGACGATAAACCATATAAAAATAGATTAATGTCACTATTTTCTTTCTAACAAATGGAACTTTCTGGAAGGATTAGTGCATAAATTATCTATACTTAAAAAATCTTTCTAAATGATATCACCAATTCCTGTAAAATAGGTAAAATTAGCAAAACAGTTAACATTTGAAAGGGGGACAACTCTATCAAACTTGGTAAAGTTACAGATAACGATCGCTACGGCTCAGCAGAGTTTGATTAAGTCTTTTACCAGTAAATGCAACTGATATGCTTATTTTCGATAATTAAAAGGATTGTAGCTTACACTTTCGGACAGTTAAGTTTTTCACAGACTTAACCAACTTACCTCGACGAACAGGTAAGGCGGAAAAGGATAAGATGAGGCCAAATATGGATAAAAATACATCAAGTTCGGTATCTTTGAATGGACTACCTGATCAACCTATTTCATTGTTAAGTCAGTTGGTATAGATATTGAACCTATTTCAATATTTTATTAGATAAATCTTGTATTAAACGTTAACTGCATCTCCACGCACCTGTCGAGGACCTAAAGTAACAGTCACGTGATTTCTTGACTGAAGTCGCCATATTTGTTGTGATAAGTGGGTAACTAGTGGCTAGATTTATACACAACAGGTAAGACATGTGTATATTGTAGATATAAACGAAAATGGTATTTGTTTATCAATAACTGCTTTTGTTGATTAATATTTACACCTAAGTTGTGCTTCCGTGGCGTGTTTACAGTAGCCAGGTGAGTTATTACGAACCCGTTATTACTGACTGGGGTGTAAGGACCAAAAACTGAACACACCTACCCAAACTGGCTTTAGGTATAAACAAGTATATGTTTCATCTCTTTTGATATACATTTATATCATCTGGTAGAGTGTAAGATATGTGCTAATTCTTGTAGAGTATGTGGCGGACCTAGCTTGAAAGGTGACTGGGTGGCTCAGTCAGTAGAGTCCAGCTAGTATATTTGTTACAAGGCTTAAATCCCAGTTTGGCCTGATGCATTTCTCTTTTTTCCTTGGTTAGATAGAGGAATGCATTTGGTGGTTTCAATTCAATGTAGCTGATGGATGGCCAAGTAGCTCAGTCGGTTCAACATTCTGCTAATTTTCCTTTAAACAGTAAAACACGTGTAAACTGATCATCTGCATTAAGTTTTAAGTTTATAATTCTGATGCTTATCCAAGTTTTAGTTGCATGAATCATTTAGAGTAAGATAGTGTTGTCGAGATTATCGCCAATGATTGATTGTTGATCGTTTTCAGGACAGTGATGGCAGTGATCCCAATAATCGATCATTGCCGAAACTGGTAAGTAGTTTCCGGATTGTAGTCAAACCCATATTCTTTCCAGTTCTTGCTACTAAAAAAACAATGACGGATAATTTATCTGTATCCAGACACTTTTTTTCACCAGTGAGATGCTTTGGCTGCCGTCAGTCTGTTAGGACAAGGAGCTATCTGAACTTTAACTTACAATCATTAAGCAAGAACCCTTGGCTTTTACAATAAATGTATTTACATTCAACTTTATTTGTTACTTAATACTGATGTACAATATACTAAATCTGATTACTAATCGATTGATTAATTGATTATGACCCTCTGATTATCGATTATTGATTTTTGTCTGATTGGACATCACTACTGTGAGATGTAAATCTATTGCAAGATAAAATCTGCCAAATATTTTTTCTAATGTCATGTTAGGTATAAAATGTTTAAAATAAAGAAAACGCAAGGTACTTGTTACCTATGGATATATGTGCTTATTTATGCCATTTTTATTATTTTTATCTGAAAGAATAAATAATTAAAAACCAGTCAATCATTGTGGTAAAAAAATGATTTTTTTAAGCCAGTTTTCTATCATAATATGTTGACTCATGCACCTATGACAACAAATTTCACAGGTGACCTAGAATTTTATGAACAGGCTAGAACTTAAGCATATGGGGATTTTAGAACATATTATCAAATTGGACGGCTAAGATGGAAAAGGTCCAGACAACGATAATCTTGTATTGTAAATTGTTTTATTGATAAACATCTGTAACTTTTAAAACTGATAAAAGTATCTAGTAGCCAGGCTAGTAACTTCTGAAGTTTGCTTATTGGGGTTAACCTTGACCTCATTTATTATAATTAACCTTGACCTCATTTATGGTCATTATGGCAATAAAAAGTAAAACCATCAAAAAGTCTTTTACCCTTTGTGTAACTTCATATGATATGAAATCTGAAATCAGTAATATCTATTCAGAGATCCATGAATCTGCAGTGTATGTAACCTGGGGTAACCAATGTCAATAATTTATGTGACCTTGACCTAAGGTCAATCATCTTCCAAATTCTATAGCAATGTCAATGATTGATCTATATCTTAGGGATAATTTTCCACAAGCTTATACTATAGTTTTAAAAAAATCTGCTTACAAAACTTTTATCAAAATATTGCATTTATTTGGATGTCAACAGCACAAATAATTACTAAGGACTGCCGTAATATGTTGTCATAGTGATACTTTTAGACAACAGTAAAATGCTTACAATCAGTCATAATATTAGTAAATTTCAACCAAAAATCAATCCATTATTATAATAAAACAACATCTGTTTCTTCATACAAGACAACTTATATCAGATATTTTGTGAAGTAAGCATGCTCGTTTCTTATATATAGAAAAAGAAGCACATACAGTTTATGTACAAAAGTAAAGGACTCCTAAGTTTATATCTTGCAATTGTTAAATTTAAAAACACACAGGTTTTACCAGATTTTATAAAAATTATTTAACCAGAAGACTGAAAATGACAAGCATTTGTTATTAACTTAACATTTTCCCACGTAAAAAATAATTTAAAAATATCTTATCAAAGCAGCAACAGCAATGTTGTTATAATAAAGTGATGCACACATATAGTTGGGGAGGGTTAAAGAATAACACATTTATTTTGAGGTATAATTTTAAATAATTTGTAAAAAAAAAATCCTTAATTTCATGAACTTTAGTCACCTGTGATGGCTTCACATTGAGGGGGGGGGGGGGGTGGTGGATTAAACATTTTTTTTATTATAAATATTAAAGAGAAAATCAAATATTAAATACATGTATTATTTGTTTGATAGGTAAAAAAATTATGTTTAGTTATGCTGCAATATATACATGTTCTTTATTATATATTTATTGATTTTATTTTATTTATTGATTTGAATCTTTTATGTGATTGTGTTAATATTGTACATGTATCACATTGGAGAAATGAGTCACATAAGGGTTCTTTCAGACGTTGGTGTCAGCTGCCTGTATGTCCCGGGGCCAGTAGTACAAATGGCATGAAAAAAGATATTCTCTGTAACTTATAATCATTTTTATATACTGGTTAAGTGATAGAGATGGTTTGAGATATCTTTGATGCTATAATGTTAATTGGAGATTCAGTTTTGATACCAATTTTTATGTGATGGTTGCAATACAATGGTTACACTTGGATTATTTGATACCAATTTCATTTAGATTAGTTGCAATACATTGGTTACATTTGGATTATATGAAACCAATTTCTTATGGTCAGTTGCAATACAATGGTTACACTTGGATTATTTGATATTAATTTCTTATGGGTTGGTTGCAATACAATGGTTACACTTGGATTAATTAAGCTAAACAGATGTTTAATTCATCTAGAGCTTTTTATATTGGTGTCCTTACTGCATTTTATATTATATACATCCCAGTTTATAATCAAAACACATAATATTCATTTTTGACTGGTTTGCAAATTTCAGTGGAATTCCTCAGGGCTCTCCATGTGGTATCTCATAGCACTTGTGTGGGACAATTATTTCTGTTGGCAATGGAATTGCATAGAGTGGCGTTTTCCGCACAAAGGTTAAGAGATATTGATCATGTGTTAAGCTTGCGAGTTCCTTTAAACCCTCAAAAACCAAATGGCAATCAATCATTAGGTTAAAGATGCTGAAGTGTCTGGTTTATAAAACAGTAAAAAACCTTAATTTACATGATCCTCTAACAAACAATGTAGCATCATTATCAGCTAGTTCCGGTATATTGACTGGTGTTTATTTACTGGTATTTGTCATGGATATGATCTACCTGACAGGTAATTTACCTGAGTGTGTGATTTACCTGTGGTGTTATTAGTAGGTTGATGAAGTGGTATAACTTTTGTCTTTAAGTCAATATCATTAATGTCTAAATTAAGGAGAGATCCTCCTGTGGCTTATCAGTTTCTGTTTTAATAGGGACCATTTCAAAATGAAAACAAATAAATATGTGAGATGGACAGGTGTCAGTTGTTACATTACTTTTTGTTATTAAAGTGGAGTGGAATTATGGTGTTTTACGCCCCAGTCAAGATTCTTTCACTTATTTCGAGGTGGTCAGTTCTGGGATGGTAGAGGAAACCGGAGTCCCCGGAGAAAACCACCAACCTTCAGCAAGCAAACTGACAAACTTTATCACACTAGGATCTGTCCGAGTGGGATTCGAACCTAGGCGGCGAGAGGCACTGTGATCCGTAAGCATGCGCTTTAGACCACTTGGCCACCGAGGCCCCCCTTTTTGTTATTAGACTTTACCTCTGTGGCTCATTGGTAGAGCATACACCTTGAGAGTGAAAGGTCTGTTTTAAAATTCTAGTTCCTTAACTAAGATTTTCCATAACTTAAATCTTGCAAATTTGAAATTGTAATAATTTGGTTAATTGTTAAGATTTTCAAGAATTGAAGATGTCATTTTAAAGATCTCTTCACGCTTATAACATCTGTTTTTAGTTTTATCACAAATGTTTATTTTTAATTTAAAAAGAGATTGCCAAAATTTGCTAATTTTAAGTTAGGGAATATCTTAGTTAAAAGTGGAATGGAGTGGAGTAATGGTGTTTTACGCCCAAGTCAAGAATCTTTCACTTATTTCGAGACGGTCAGTTCTGGGATGGTGGAGGAAACCGGAGTGCCCAGAGAAAACCACCGAACTTGGGCAAGTGGACTGACAAACTTTCTCACACTAGGATCTGTCCCGAGTGGGATTCGAACCCAGGCGGTGAGAAAGAGGCACTGTGATTTGTAAGTGCGCGCTTTAGACCACTCAGCCACCAAGGCCCCATATCTTAGTTAAGGAATGATTGGAAAACTGGAGCCTGCTCAAAATCTTATATAAGACTTAAAGTACATAATAAAGTTGGTCAATAGCTTATCAGTAGTTTACTTGATGAAGATAAGTGACTTTTCATTGATTCCTGGCTCATGTTTTCTCTACCATTTCAAACTTTAAACCTTGACTACGACCACCCAGACCCACCCACCTGTTATGAATACTAAGTTGTTCCATACAGGTAACTTGACAAATTATACTTGCTGTGCAGCATGCTAAGTTCCTATCATCAAAATATGTCAGTTTGACACATGTAGCTGTTTTATGTCCCGGAATGCATTATGATAATAATAATTATTTACATGTATACAGACAGATAGGGAATTTTGAAACAACCCCTTAACAAAAATCTTGATACATATCTTGAAGACAATTTTTTTTCTGGATTTATATTACAAAATACTGTGTGACCTATAATATTGTGTGTAATGTTCCGTATTTCAGGTAAAATATTATTTTTATTTCTTTTCTTTAAATTTGTATATGTAATTCTTTTAGTTGAAATGATTGTATGTTTATATTAAATGTATGTTATGGTATTTGAATAGTATTTGACAGAAGATAGTTTATTATTCATCACGAACTTGGCTGGGTTCGAGTTTTAAATTTTTAATTTTTGCATTTTTTGGTATATATATATATATATATATATATATATATATATATATATATATATATTTATATTTATATATATATATATATGTATACATATATATATATATATATATATATATATATATATATATATATATATATATATAAGAAAGAGAGAGAGAACTGAAAGACAATATTTTTACTGAACAATTAGGTTAAGAATGTTAGTACCAGTGTCATTGTTCATCATGAACTACTGTGGGTCGACTGGTTATAAGTTAAAAGTTTTGTTTTGGTATAAGTTGTGTTTGTGTAAATGGAAAAGAAAGATAATATTTTTGCTGAATAAATAGCTTTGAAATGTAGATAAGTAAACTATATTGATTAATTATTTTTTGTTGAAATTTAAAAAGTATATACCGGTATATGTACCTATATAGGCGACAGTGTTATAAATATCATCTTTTATTAACAAGAAATATCATTTAGGTAGCAATTCAGAACCTGTTTATTGTATATGTTATTTTATTTTTAATTTTCATAAATACTGGTATATTATATGTCTATTTATAACTTGCGTACCTGTGTGAAAGTTATGATAGGTTACACCTTATCCAGGTAATGCACTAATTATAATAAGGCGATGAAAATGTTCTTTATATTTTTGTGTTTATGAGATAAGAGGATATCTTATAATATAAAATTACCAAATGGTTTTTCTAGTTACATAAGTTTTCACTTTGATATTGATCTGGGTTCTCTTTGATCTGATGACATCTTCGTGTTCCAATTTACTCAGAAAGTCAATGATTGCATCCTATGTGATTGCTGACAAAGACATGAAAATAGATAGTAAATGATTCAATATTAAAAGTGTGATTTTGATTAAGACAAGAATGTAATTTCTTTGTTGGAAGAGACTTAATAAGTTTGAGGTATTTCCTGGTGGGTGGGTGTAGCACAGTAAAACACAATGTTACCCTCATGCATTTGTCATCTTCACTGCTGAGCATGCAGAGGTAAGCAGAATTTGAATTTTATCTTTTTTTTGTAACTGAAAATTCTAGATTTTGAAACATATTTATTATACAGAATACTTGGTGAAGATGTTTGTTTTTGAAAGTATATTTGTTGATGGTTTCATTGCTTAATACAAACCAGATAAAAATAATACATATTTTCCTTGGGGCCTTAGTGGCTGAGTGGTCTAAATTGGGCACTTGCAGATCACAGTGCCTTTTATCGCCTAGTTTCAAATCCCAGTTGGGCAGACTCTTGTGTGAGAAAGTTTGTCAGTTCGCTTGCTAAGGGTCAGTGTCTTTTTCTGGGCACTCCAGTTTTCTCCATCATCCCACAACTGACATTTCAATTTAAGTGAAAAAATCTTGACTGGGGCATAAAGATTTAAAACCTGCAAAATTATGTCGATCCCTCTTTCAGTCAAAGTTTACAGTTGTGTTGGTTACTGCTTTTGTTTGATGTGACATTACAGAATTGTTACAGTGTAGTCATAAACAATTCATCAATTTTCTCTAAGTAAACTTTACTTGTTTATTCATACCCTAGGTGTTATTTATTTGTCTTTTACAAGATTACAGTTTAAAGAAATATATATTATAAGCCTTTTGCTTTGTGAATGATATTCTTTGTAGACTCTTTTTGAGGTAGAAGCTAGAGAAAAAAAAATAGTATAGGACTTGGGCTCAAATCTGGAAGTTCCTGCATTACAAGATGTCTTCTATCACTGAATTGAGTAATTGATCATGCCCAAGTCAAGATTCTTTCACTTATACCAAGACAGTTAGTTCTTGGATGGTGGAGGAAACCAGAGTGCTTGGAGAAAACTACCAACTTTCAGCAAGTGAATTGACAAAATTTCTTGCACTAGTTTGCCCCTAATTTAGATTCAAACATAGTCGGTAAAAGGCACTATTGCCACTCAGCCACTGAGGCCATTAGTCACTGAGGCCCATCTTCTATAACTGAGCTTCACTTACTATGTAAAGCACCTGTAAAACAATGTCTTATGTCATAGTTTGAACAGCACACTAAAAAGTTTCTGCACATTGCTACTGCCTCTTTATAAAGGTGACATGTTGATATAAGGGAAATAACATTGTCTGGAGCAGAAAATCACCAAGCCACAGAGGACCTTACTGTGTAATAGGACATAGTGGTATATGCATAGTCACCTTAACCTGCTGTTATACCTGGTATGGTAGAGTGCTATAACTATAACTGGTGACATCTCTATGTAAGTGAAATATTTTTGATTGGGATGTAAAACCCCATTAAATGAAAATGTTGTACCTGGTATGGTAGAGTGCTCACTTCGTATGTGGCCAGGTCTGACCAAGACTTGAAAATTGATAGTGACTGTTCTTTCGCCAAGCACTCGGCATTTAGAAATGAAAGTCATGGGGTCTTTCAGATGAGACCTTAAAAACTGATGCCCCCTTTCATGGCACTTTACCTATAGCTGGTGACATCTCAATATAAGTGAAATATTTTTGATTGGGATGTAAAACCCCATTAAATGAAAATGTTATACCTGGTAGCACCTCAATATTAGGTAATATACCTTGAGGTTACCTTACTTTGTTGTACCTGATAATCTGACCTATATATCATTATCCATTGTCTGAACCACAGACAACAATGGTGTCTACAATATAAATAATCAAACCTATCTCTCTGTCAGTGAAAATATGATAATCTTTATAGCTACATGTAGTCTGATAAAACAACCTAACTACATATGTATCTGTACAGAAAAACATCTGAATTAATGGCCATTTTGCTTTATATGGTATCCATGGCTACACTGAACCTGTTAGCACCCTGTTACAACAAACACGTGATTTTCATACAGAGGGGACTTTTTCCAGGTGTAGCTTATGCTTGATTCCCAATGCAAAAAGAAAAAAAAAAAAAAATTTTGTTACACATCTAAAGAAATTACAAGAATTGCAGGATAAATAACTTTACCAGCCCACCCAAAATTATATTGGTTTTGGGATGCTGTTTTAAATCTAATGTTCTAGAGATACATATTTTCTCACTCTTTTTTTTTTAAATATTGATAGAATTTATATCCCTGAGGCTATGCTTGTGATTTATTTTAAATGAAAAAAGAGAGAAAAGAAAGAAAATTGTACATGTAATGAAAGTTTTAAAAACATTACAATAAATGTCAAAAATTGATTTACAGTTGTAGGATATCCTTTGATTAATCAAACTTTAATTTTATTATCTAAGCAAAAAAAAGGTTAAGTAAAGTACCTGAGAAACATGATTAACATACAGATACATATGTGTTTACATGTGTATTATTTTCACACATAATGACCATGTGTCCTGTTTATATGGTACTTAAAGGATGTTAAAGATTCTCCACTGGTTCTTGGTCTCGTTGACCATTTTATATATACACAGCACCTCACCCACTGGGATAGATCCTAGTTTGAGAAAGTGTATCATTTTGCCTGGGAAAGTTAGATGGTTTTCCTTGGGCTCTCTGGTTTCCTCCACTATCTCTGAACTGACCGTCTCAATATAATATTAATTAAAAATCTTGACTTAGGCATGAAGCACCTTTATTCCATATGTATATAATATATACAAAGATGAAATTAATATTGTAGGGAATACATGTAATATGAGTTACTATGCATTAAGGAGTTTATACATACATGTACATGTATATTTATTTATGCTTGATCATACAGAAGACTTTACTTTTACAAATACATGTAATGGCTTAAGCATATGAACTAGACTTAGGTGTTACTTTTCTGGTGTTGTAGTAGGCAGCGGTGGTGGCGGCATGTCAAAATGTGAAAGTTTATGTTTAAGTAATGTATTTTCTACTCAATCAAAAACTAACCGGACTGAGACATTTAAATCTGAGGAATTCTTGTTTTGTTTCTTAAGTTAGTTGATGGACCTAATATACGGGAAGGCCATTGATACACTTTTCTTCTGGTAGCGAGTACTCCTTAAATACTTTAGGTCTTTTACAGCAAATAATTTTTTTAAATGAATAGCTATAATTGTAGCATAATGCAGGAGCAATCCAACAGCGTGCAATAGATACCCGGTACTTTTTCCTATAAGGTTTTGTGCCTGCCATAGCTAACCACCTCGATATAAGTAAAAATCTTGACTAGGGTATTAAACACCGCTTGCTGAACTCTCAACTCCTTATTGGTTTCCATGTCTTACAACTTGCCTGCAGTAAGATAACTATGAGGAAGAACTGATACAGTACATGATAAATTTGTAAGTATTGTGTTAGACAATGTTGGTATTCTGTTTTCTCTTAATGTACATGTTAATTGTCAGAATATCCCGACAGCGATAGTTAAAAGAGGAGACAACATAACATTACAATGTTAACATGCTTTAATGGCAACTTTGTTGCTGGGAATGGAAAACATCAAGGAAATTAAGCTTAAGAAGAGAATATATATACATGTATATATCAGCATAGTATTGGTTGGTATTAATGTTTTATATATACATACATGGATTTCTATTAGTAGCATGGTTCATAGAAAAATCAAATCAGACTGTTGGCACTTGAATTCATTGTGAGAGGACTTCTGTGGTTCAGTAGTAACTTCAAATCAGGGATCTGAATTTAATGCAAGGATATGTTTTGTGGTTTAGGAAGTACTGATTACTTCACATCTATAGAGATCTGAATTCTGAATTCAATGCCAAAGACATTTGTGGTCGGGGCAATAACTTTAAATCATGCATTAGAAGTCAGTGTAAAAAAAGAACTTTTGTGTTGAAAACAATGACTTAACTGCTTTTATGTTTTTTGTTACCATCAGTTGACACAAATTGTTGTCCTTAGTTAATTTTTTTGTTACGTTTTGGTCAGTTAAGTATATGATCTAGTGCTTGTTTGTAATAGTAGTGTTTGTAGATATAAATTGTGCCTTCAAAAATAGCCATCAGTCTGTGATGATAATTCAAAGTTACCATAGTAACAGCTTGAACTTGTTTACAGAATCTACAGTAACCACTAATTTGTGATTGGAGTTTGTATATCATGATTAGACCTTGTACTTGTTATTCAGCATTAGATGAAAGCGTAAGTTCTTAACATGTGCACAGATTTACACTCTGTTGAAGCTTTTACTTGTGATGGGTGCTTGAATTTGTTATGAAGCACTAGCTTAAAGCTTGTTAAGTACCTTTGATTAAGGACTGATTGAGAGCTTGCACTTATGATTAAGCACTACTGAATTGATGGGAGCTTTGTACATTTGATTAAGCTCTAGGTGGGCTGTTGAAAATTTGTAGTTGTATTATGAAAAAAATGGGAATGATGGGAGCAAGTACTTGTTAAAAGAACTTGGTGGGTGGTTAGAGCTTGTACTTGTTTTTTAACTTCGAGTTGCTGGAAGCTTGTATATGTGGCTAAGCATTAGATGGGTTGATAGAAGCTGTTGCTTGTTGTAAAGCACTGGATAGGTTGATAGGAGTCTGTACTTCTTATTAAGCTATAGGTGTAAGTCAAAGCTTACCATTTGAATACATCTTCAGTTTGTTGTATATACAATGTATATTATATATTGGTTATAAGTTATTTATATACATTTACATATATACTTTCTGATTATATCATTAATATTTTAGATGTCCTCTGGATAACTGGTTGTAAATGTACAGGTGTAATGACTCATATTGACTGCTTATGTAATTATCTCACCTTTCTAGTTTATATAAATATACACCTTCTCAATACAGTAGTTGTATAAATGCTGATCCTATCTGCACTAATCAGTCTACCAGTTTCACTAGAAAATTTATTTAAAGTTGTATTATATTTTTGTGATGATAAATGTATGTATGCAAAATTGTTAGGTCTGTAGCCGGGATTGGATAAATTTCACCACACACAATAAAAGGCTCTAGTCTGTTTAAGGTATTTTTTCCAGAGTTAAATTTTTATAAGCCATCTTTCTTACAATAGGTGGGGCTTCTGTGGCTGCTAGGACTGTGTAAAGGACCCTATAGTGTATCAGAATAGTATAGCCAAACAGAGAAAGTTTGTCAGTTTTTCTTTACAGAAGTTAGGTTGTTTTCTCAAGACATTCCTGTTTCCCCCACCATTTCATCATCATTATTCAGAAGAGTACCTGTGTTATAGTGTAACAGTGGATTCAGGAAGATTCTTGGAAAGAATATTCTTGTTTTTAACAGCCATATCAAGATTAATTCACTCATATTCAAGTACATGTAGTCAGCTTTGAAATTGGTGAGTAAATTGAAGGACCTGGGTAAAAACCCACCCACCTTTAGCTAGTAAACTTACACAACACTCTTACCTTGGGATCAACCTCAGCAGGATTTGAACCCAGGGCCATGAAATGTTTTATGAGTTTTGGCCAATGAGTTACTTGCCTTTCAGAATGTTTTCAACATGGAACAAAGTTAGTTTTACACCATCAAATCTAGTTTTATCATAATGAATGATTTATATTTATTTTTCCTTAATCTCAGTTATTTGTATTATCTATACAAAATTGACATGTAGAATTTTTCTTGTTAACAATATGGTGATATGATTGATAAAACATTTTCACTTGTTTATTGGGGATACCTATAATTGCACTTAAATTGACCATGAATTGATAATAATTGTCATTCTAGCATGACCCCTACATACCACAGTATATATCTGAATGGTAACTATTTTACTTAAGCATTTAGTTAATGATATACTATACATGCCCAATAAATGGCATGATATATTTGTTAATTTGACCACCAAGATATTGGTTATTATTTGGATTTCTATGATCATATAAAGTTTTTATAACAGATAATCATTTGTGAATATTCATATCAAGGATTCTTCTATTTCTGATGATATGGATAAAATTTGCTGATTGGAGAAAAACTAAAGTTTTCTGTAAGTAGGAAGTTGTTGTTTTTTTTTTTGTCTGGTCTGAAAAAGGCGAAAGAAAATAGCTGAGTCCATGTGTTCATCCATGTGTTTTTGTCCTGGTTTCCCTTCTGTCGTCTGCTCCAACCTGGTAAAGGCCACAATCAACAAACTGATTATTACTACACATGAAACATGATGGCAATGTTTTTTTTCTTTTCTAGATTAAAAAGCTTATCTTTTTCTGATTTAATTGTAACACATAAACATTGAGTGGTAGGACATGTGTTCTAAACCTGGCTGAATCATACTTAAGACTTCAAAATTTAGATGCTACTCTTTGCCTGGCGCTCCAGCACTATGGATGACCTGTATATGATAAAAATACTAGTAAATTGTGATGTGTAGATGTAGGCTCAATAGAAAAATAGTGATAGTTACTTTTATACGTATATGATGGGCATTATCCTGTTGTATATATGTATGTACTGTATTGTAAAAACAGCTAAATCCTGCAGGGCAAAATGTACCCTTCAAGGAATAGGTCACTCACTAATGGGATAAGTACATAATGAATCTAGCCATGTGTGCAATCTTTATTTTCTCTATGGAATTTTTTGTTATCTTGAACCTTTTCATGTATCTGATGGAATTTCACTGCTTGAATGGGTAATTGGATGTATACAAGTAAATAAAAACTAGTGAATTATTATATCAGTGAAAAAATTGAAATTAGAGAGATCAACAGCCGAGATCTGGATATGTCGATATGATGTCGAACTGTATAACAATAGACACTTCACATTATGGGTATTCATTGTTGAAGGTACTGCTGTTGGCTTTCAGTGATAGAGATTGCAGGTTTCAAACATTACTCTGGTTTGGAATTATTCTTGAAATGGTGTGTCATCTCAAGTCTATAGCTAAAATTGTTAGTTTTTAATTAAGGGGGTAATTTTATACTTATAAACTAAGGAACCTTAAAATAATGGAATTAAATTTAGGCTGTCCTGTAAAATTTAATGGACAAATAATGAATAGTCATATGGTCTAGTGATACTTTTATTGGCTTTCAGTGATCAATACATATTGCAATTTCAAACATTATTCTCGAAGTGGAAATTTCCTGGAAGTGGTGTTTCATCTCTGACCCATGCTAAAACTGTTATTAACTAGGATGGTATTTCAGATAAGATGAAAATAGGAGACCGTGTCAACTTTTTAGAGTTTTAAAAAACAGCAAGCCTTCTTGGGCTGTCATACTGAAATAAATAGAAGTCCCAGACATTTAAATAAATGTAAAAGCAAACAGGTTGACTGACAGCTGGATGGACATATGGCAAGCATTAGATTTTAAATATTAAAAGAATTTCACACAATATTTTCATTGCACAAAATCTTCACACAAGAAAATAAATTATTCCCACTTAGAGATATAAAAAAAATATTTTTAAACCATACAAAATACATATGACCCATCTTGTATTATAAAAACTAAATAAATTTAAATACATTTGTTTAAAAAGAACTCATCCAAGTAAATGAAATCCATCAATTATCACAGAATAGTTGTATACTAAGATATCTATAAATAGCCCAATTGTTAATTCGATCATTTTAAGGTTACTTAATTGATTATAAATTGATAAATTATATAAGATAATTATAACTAATTATAGTTCAAAGGGTTGTTTGCAATTTTTAACCAGGGCAGTCTAAATGATACCATTTTAATGTTAAAGATTTATAAATTGATAAATAAATATAATTGATAGATCAGAGACCTCGTTTGTATAATTTATAGCTCATTTATTACCTGTAAATAGTTATCTTACACACCTGGCAGGTAGATGTCAATCATAGTTGTGTTTGCTAAACATGAGAAACATTTAAAGATAGATAGGATTTAGTTTGATTATATATTTATAATTTGGTAGGTGTCTGTTAGTGTGTTGTACTGGTCAACAGTTTAAGATTAGCCAGTGTGATATTTACAGTTAGAAATCGCTTTTAATTCTTGATAGTGGACAGAAATCTAAACTTGATAAAAATGTCAGATGGTTGTGAAATGAACACTATTTTTTTTCTCTCAGGTATGGTAATTGACATCAGTGTGTTGCTTTTTTGCTATTTTTAGGTATAGTATTTGTAAGCATATCTAGTTTTGATTGGTTGAATGTTATTTTATGTCACATCAGCAATTTTTCAGCTATTTGTGATGAGACATTTTTTTTTAAATTGTTAATCTTGAGAATGAATTTTAAAACAACCTAGAAGTTCTTGTGGTGCTTGAGTGTGCGAGAGTTTCTGATCTGCATTGTACTAATGCCTTTAGAGTGCTAGTACACTTGTCCGCAATGTGGCAGATAAAGATCGCCGACCACTCAGTCCATTATACTGGTTCTGAGCCAGCTAGTAAAGTCCTATAAACAAGAAAAATCTTACTCACTTGGGGTAAACTCGGAAGCTGATTATAAACACTTAAACGAAAATCATGCACCACACATAAATCATGCACCACACAGAAATTATGCACCACACAAAAGTCATGCACCACACAGAAATTATGCACCAAACAAAAGTCATGCACCACACAGAAATTATGCACCACACAAAAATCATGCACCACACAGAAATTATGCACCACACAGAAATCATGCACCACACAGAAGTTTCTATTTAAATAACATTTTACATTTGAAAAATTTCAAATATTACTGTAAACATATTAATTTTTCGTGAAATTATTAATTTTCGTTTATTTTGCAGTCATTTGTTCGAGCAAAAATAAAACAAGGTGAAAATTCATTCTATCATATTATAAATAAATACTAGAATGTCTTGTTCTGTTTAAAAAAAACTGTGGAAATTTTACTACACAGCACAGTTTGATTTTTTAATATTGCAAAAATTAATACATGCTAAAAT
Organism: Tegillarca granosa; assembly: GCA_029721355.1. Taxonomy (NCBI): domain Eukaryota; kingdom Metazoa; phylum Mollusca; class Bivalvia; order Arcoida; family Arcidae; genus Tegillarca; species Tegillarca granosa. The sequence goes on from CM056604.1 coordinate 23,812,509, forward strand.
AAATACATGTATGTTTACAGTATTGTGTTTTACTGGTAATCAGTTCCATTGTTGGTATGACAGTGCTTATATAGAATATTTGTCAACCTTGGTAACTTCTGGTGGTAATGAGGGGCTATTGTACTTATATATATATATATATAAATACCTAAGATAAATCATGGAATTTAATTTTGATATATTTGTATATAAACACTGACTGAGGTTAAAATTAATGTAAATATTGGAATGATATCAAGAATCTTGCTAAATTGTTTAGTTAATAAAATAAAAACATATTTTAAGAGAGATAGTCCACCATGTATATTCTCTCCGCAACTATATTTAATTCTGTACTATAAGATCATATTCTTCTGTTATTGTCCAGGCTTTTTTATTTGAAGTCACTTTTGGTTTGTTCATCTTAACATTCCTCGGCAAATCTAATCTAGTTGTTCTTTTGTTCTTTGCAGAACCCTTTTTTTAAGCTTGCCAGCACAAAAGAAAAAAATAACTAATTATTACTGTGGTTCCCTCCAGTTTCCTTACGTTTCTTTGTCAGTATCACTGCTTTATAAATTGTTTCTTTAAAGAAAACAAATATTTTTGAACATTTATAAAGAGGTTAAAAGTATATTTTATAGGCAAATGGTGAAACTTTGTTAAAAGTACAGTGTATTCAAAATATTTGAATAAAATATTGCATTGACTTTTTTCCAGTCAAGCTTTGAAACACACAGACAAAGCTTTATTGAATTTTGTATTGAGCTTGATTTGCAACATATGCTATGTACATTCTGGCTTGATTTACAGTGGCTTATGTTAATGTTGAGATGACATTTTTGAGTGAGCAAAATGTTGAAACACCAGCTTGACCTGTAACTATTAAATGTTCATTCTGACTTGATTTACAGTGGCTTGTGTTAATGTTGAGCTGACATTATTGAGTGAGCAACATGTAGAAATATCAGCTTGATATATAACATAGGCTATGTACATTGTGGCTTAATTTGCGGTAGCTTGTGATAATGTTGAGCTAACATTATTGAGTGAGCAACTTGTTTAAACATCAGTTTGACCTGTAACTAGTACATGTATCTGTATATTCTGACTTGATTTGCAATGGCTTGTGTTAACATTTAGCTGACATTATTCAGTGAGCAACATGTTACAACATAAGCTTGATCTGTAACTAGTACATGTATCTATATATTTTGACTTGATTTGCAGTGGCTTGTGTTAAAGTTTAGCTACCATGATTCAGTGAGCAAAATGTCCTGACATCAGCTTGACCTGTAACTAGGATCTGTACATTCTGACTTTATTTGCAGTGGCCTGTGTTAATGTTTAGCTTAACATTCCTTGACATATCTGACCTGTTTTAACATGAATGATGTATTTGTACTTGTCAGAAAAAATTTGTCAACTCATTTAACTTAGTGAATGATTTAAATCAACATTATAGATTGGTCATGATTGTTAAATTACATGTTATAGCATTTGTAATCTTTCCGGTTTTTCCATTAGGATTATTTTAAATCCAAGTTCATTTATTATATAAGTTTGTTTAGATGCGTTCAGACCTGCTTGATATGTAAATGAAAGCATTGCTGTCATCTTTTTCAGAGCTTGCACATGATCTACAGTTTTGCAGATTAACAGAATAAACCACTCTGCTATGTTACAGTGATACTGAACTTATTTTAAAGGCTAACAAACAGAAAATTTATTGTAGGGGATTGACCAGGGATAAACCCACATAAATAGCACACATTAGGTTTGGAGGCTACATGTAATTAATGTAGTAGTTACTGGATCAGCAAACATGATGCTAGAAGTCTCTGGGATTGTCGTCCTTTTTAATAGCCATTTTATCTGAGTCTTAATTGACAGACTGATACTGGAAATGTAGGCATCTGTTATTAAGATGAAATTAAAACATTCAACACAGAGTAATGACCACCATTTTGAAAAAAAACAAGGCATATGTAAATATAGTTCTAACAAAATACATGACACTCCCTTCATATAACATTATAGGACATTATAAATGACCTCAAAGTTAAATGTATTCCTAATTTTATCGTAATAATCTTATTTTTCCATGATTTTTATATTTTGTACATTCTGTATTTTTCAGATAAAACAATAAGATGTGGTGTACATATGTGTACATAGACACTAGCAAGTAAAAGCATGGATTTTTACCAAACTGCATTACCATTAATAGTGGTACAATTTTGTTAAGTAAGGTTTGGAACTGTTGATTTGGAACAGGAGTTATTGATGTTGGAAGGACAGAAAGCTAGTGGCACAATGGCTGGTGCTGCAGGGGAGATAACTCCTTCAACAAGTCAGGAGGAAGATCCTTCTAAAGTAACATTTGAAGGTAATAACAAATGAATGTTAATATTGGTGGTCACAGATGATGTTTTCAGTTGAAGATTTTTTTTTTTTTGACCTTTTGTCAAATGGATTATCATCAGCCAGATAGTAAAAGAACCACAAAGGGTCAGCCTGATGGATTACAGTAAAAGTCATTTGCTAGTAATCACTATTATTGATTAACTGGCAGACTTTTCAGTCACATACTGTGTGGAGTTTATTAGTAGCTTTTGATACTTCAGGTTGACCAGAGTAATTGTCCCTCACATCTAGGGTTTTTAGGTTTATGCCAGAAGCATTTAGCCACCTATAGCCTCTTGTTTATAGTATACATATATATTGCATAATTGTGTCACTTTTTGCATTGTTGTATCCCCACCTTGAAAATGGCTGGGGCGTATAGTGTTACTCTATGCAATAATTCTGTCACAATCAATTTTCCTCAATTTTTTCGTAAAATGATATTTGGTATGTAACTTTGTTGTGATGAGATACAGTTTAAGTTTGAGTTTCTTTTTAACAGACCAACTTTCTTGAAAGTTATGGCCCTTTGAAATTGGAAAATTATAGGTAATTGTCAGAAGGCAGAAGTGTTTGTTTCATTCTTAAACATTCTAGTTTTTAATTGCTATCTTAAGTATATTATATTTCAAAAAAGAAATAGCTTTAACTCCTTGTAATTTGTATATTTTAATTCTGCACATTTTTTAGAGAGAATTAGTTCTGGAAATTTTTTGTGTGATTAACTGAAGTTGAGCATGTTTGGATATCGTTAAGTTTGATAAATTGGTAGATATAATTATCCAATTTATGCTATTATGGGATATGCAGTCTCATGGATTTGACTGTACATGTCTAAGGCTTTTGGTATAGAAGACGAGTGGAGTTGAGTAATGATGTTTAGTGTCCCAGTCAAGAATATTTCACGTATATCAGAACGTCGCCAGCTATAGGCGAAAGTGCAGAAATTTTGCCTGTGCGTTGTGCTGATGGCATTATACAGCAGGGTTCTGTATCGTGACACAGGAACCTCCTTTATTTCAAGTTCCCATCCGAAAGAACCGTAACTTTCATTTCATAATGTCAAGTGCTTGGCGAAAGAACAGCCACTACCCACTTTCAAGTCTTTGGTCAAACCCAGCCGGGGTTCAAACCCACGACCTCCCACTTACGGAGTGAGCATTCTACCAACTGAGCTATCGCAGTGGTTCTTTTGGTATAGGACAAAACCTCTCTCTCTCACATAAGGTTAAACCCACAGTGGTGTATACTTTTGCTGTGAAGGTTTATGAGTCATTTACTTTAGGCCAACCTTGCTTCTAAACTCGTTTTGTTTATTGCTGTCTACATTATTTCTAAATACAAATAAATCCATGTATAGTTTCCGCTGTAACATATGTGGATAAAACTCTATATATAACTGATTAACTGTTAACAGATATGAGGAATAAAAGCAAATAAACCATTGTAATACATTATTGAAGGATATTGATTCAGTCAAGAGTTACATTGTAGAAAAAATAGTCTTTTATTTTCCTTCTCAGAAACTACATCAAATATTGAATTTTATCTTAGTCATATCTTTAGGTTACAAAGAGTTAAAATATAATGAGTCAGATTTCTTTCTACAGAATGTCACAAAATAACAACTTAATAAACTACATTTAAGATTAAAATATTTCTGAAAAAATTGGCATTTATCAGAGTTGTTTCCCTTGAAAGGAATTCTCCTTTTGAATATCTGAGAGGGTTAGATCAGGTGTTCACAATTAGGGTAAACACTGAATGTAATTGAGATTTGGGATTTTACAGAGACAGAATTTTATGTGTAGATAAATATTGTTTATTTTTCTATGATTTTAGAACCAAAAGGAGAGAAAAAGAAGAAATTTAATCCACTTGAGAAAATGAGAAAGTTTTTCAGAAGTAGTAAGAAACAGTCAAAGTCTAAAGATGTGACCCAATCAAAATCAAGGTCTACAGGTGCTCTACACCAGAGTACTACAAGTGATGATGAAGATGATGGAGGGTAAGTAAATTAGTGAAAAATACCTGTCGGACATATAGGTAAAAAGTACAAAAATTTACACATTATCCTGGCATTTGGTGAACATCTCAGTACTCTGTCCTTTAATGCCAAGCGCCAGGTGTGATAGAAGCACCTGTATCTCAAATTTTAATGTCTTATGTATAAAACAAACAGGATCTTAACTTCAGCAAATGAACTCATTTGCCTGTTAACAAATATTAAAGTTAAGTTTATGTTAAACCTATAGGCTCAATATTCTTGTACTAGTACCTCAATAAAAATCTCAAAGTTGCAACCACAAATTTTCAAATTTATAGATGATAAAATATTTAATTATTCCTTTTGTTATTTCAAGTACTGTTCTGTCTTGTTTTGATTTTTTTTTCCCAATTTTTGGAAAATAAACTTTTTTTTCTTTCTTACCAATATGTTGTTTATTAACCTTGTGATCTGGCATTTTATGACTATCCAGTATTTTCTTTTCATATCAAAAAAATCTATGAAGTTTAAAAAAAAATAAAAATTACATTAGGGATAATAACATCACTTCAGTTTTAAAGTCATAGGTTTCGGCCTAGCTGGGCTTAATGGTAGTCCTTGAGCAAGACATTTAACCCACATTTACATATTCTACCAAGCTTCCAAATGAATGGGTACATTTAAACATCTCAGAGGTTAACCTAGGTATGGACTAATCCCATCTTTAGTGGGATATTGTACTCATGCCAAACTGGGTTAAACACAGGCCTGAAAAACCTATAGGCCTGGTAGAGCTCACTTTGTAAGGGGTTGGTGGGGGGGGGGGGGGCTTTGGGTTCAAGTCCTGGCTTTTATAAGACTCAGATTTTGGAATGGAATGGGGTAGCAGCTGTTTACTTGCCAAGTGATGGCAATAACCTAAAAAAAATTTATTGTAAGATTTAATGTAAAACCCGTGTCTTTTAATTTAGTAGGATAAGCACAAAAATGATCTTGCAATAATTACTAGTATTTCCATTACAACAAAAATGTTTAATCATCAGTGGATGTTATAGCTGGCAATGTTTCAATATAAGTGTAGTAATTTTAACCATGCTGTTAAACCTATTCTCTAACTTACTGACTTCAGAACGATACATTTGAATTTATTGTTATTTGTTGTTTTCTAGATTTAAATCTCATAACATGCCAACCCTTGCCGGCAATAGGAGCATTTCAGAAGACAGCATATTCAATCCAGAACAAAAAGAGGCCAATTTGGAAGCTTTGAGAAAGACAGCTGTATCCATGGAGGCCATCAATCAAGATTTCAAGGTTTGTAAAACATACAGAATAATAAATTTTAATGGTTCTTATGCCTATAAAAAAGTTAAAAATTATTAATGGAGTTGTTTTGATTCCATACAAAGATGCTCTTTTGGAGTTATGCATAATAATATTTTTCATTAGTTTTGTAAATTCCCTTCCATGGAATAAGACTTGTTGTAACTTGTAGCGATATTGTGAGAATTATACAATGTAAGTGCATGTGCATGATGGAACATAGCAACTTCAGTTTTCATTGATCTTGCCAGCATGAATATTACAAGAGTTGCTCCCCTTTGTACTGATATTTGCTATATACAGAAATGTACATTTCAAGATGTGGTTATGTTGCATGCATGCAAAGTAAAGCATTGTCAAAGATTACTTTATTGCATTAGGTTTGAATACCCTGATATTGTAACATCTGTTTAAAATTTATACATTTAAAAAATTATCATATCAAAAAAACAAACTTAACATTTTTCAGAAATAGTATATTTTACCATACTATAAATTCATATTTATCTAAAATTTTGATAATTTCTTACCTACAAATTTACTAATAGTTAATGGGAATAGATGGATTAGTAACCATATCTATCACTTAAGTTTTCTAAAATATATTTTTATCTTATTCTATAATATATATTCATATTGTGTAATTGTAATGATTGATAAAAATAGAATATTGTTGTACAGAAAAACTTCAATAACCTTGAGAATGTGAAGTGCTAAGCACTTGGCTTTAGACTTTAATTTATTTATTTTATTTTTTTTTTTTAATTTATTATTTTCTTTATTTTTTATTTTTTTATTTATTTGTTTTATTTTTATTTATTTATTTTTTTTTTTTTTTTTGAAAATCAAAAAAGACTAATGGTCAAATATTTGGAATTCGGATTTTAACTTAGAAATTATCATTGTTTTAGAGAACAAAATTTAAAAAAAAATGAATGAGTACCAGTTTGGAGTAAATAATAAATTTTAAGTCATTGGCAAAACATGTATTTATAAAATCAATGAGTTATTGAAGTTTTGTGGTATTTATCATTGTTACTTAGGGAGTGAAACAATTCATAGCCTTACGACTACATGTGTACATCACATTTTTTCATCACAATATTATTAGGATCATTTACCTCAAAACATGAAATGATACAATAGAACAATTTTTTGATACTTTAAAACTCTTAAAATATATTTAAATTGTTATAGAACAATTCTCCCATCTTTTCCTGCGAGAATAAGTGCCTGTCTAGCACATGTCATTTCCAAATCTTGATATTCTTTTAAACATCATTGAAAAAAATTGTTTCTCAAAATAGTATTTAAAAAACCATGCTGAAGTTTAAAAATCATTTGGTAATTACTATTTAAGTTTGTTCGTTTTTTTTTTTTTTTTTTTTTTTTTTTTTTTTTTTTTTTTTTTTTTTGTATCATATTGAAAAAAATTGGAACTAGGAACCTAAAATCCTGACACATTTTGTGAGGTAGGCACGTATATTGTTTCAATCCTACTGTTACAGTTTTGGTACAAATAGAAATATAAATGTATATGCATGCTGCATGTTTGGTTATCATGAATTGTTGATTCACTAATAAACACAATATTGTTACAGAATGAATTAGCAATGAAATTACGAGGGACGTGCTCATAGTGAAAGCAATTACGGTTATAGTCCTACCCAACCAATGACAACAGCTGATATTGTCATGGGTAGTCGACTCAAGGTATGATAACTAAGTGTGTTTCTTTTTAGAGCTTATTATCTCTATTTCTATCGATCTGAGTGTGTATTGCATGCTTCTCACACAAAGGACTCTCTAACTCTCTGTACATAGCTCAGTTAATACAAGAGCTTTTTATAGCGTCTTAATTTTAGAAAAGAGCTTTTAGTTTGAAGAATGTTTATAGAGTCTACTTTGTTGATGTCTAGGAGAGGGAAATTCAGATTGTTATGCTTTTGGTGGCTTGCTAAAATGACGTCCTTGTAAGTGAAATTTTGAAAGTCGGACATCAAACTTATCTAAGATGTTTCAAAAAATCAAAATTTTTCTGAGATACTGTAGTATTATTAACATTAAGGGGGTTAAAATTTTGAGGTTTTATAATTTTAAGAAAAATTCCTTCAGAGACAATTTTCCAGAAATTGTGTTTTGTGAAAAAGAAAAGAACACAAAAACATTCACATAGGGATGTCTTAGTAATAGTAAGTAAAAATTTCCATTCTAATTTCATATTTACTAACCCACATGAATAGTGATTTAAGACTTTGTTTCAGCATATTTTTATGTTTCAGACTCATAAATTACAAAATAAAAAGGTTAAATGCCAAATAAAATTAAAGAAACTTTAAATATGATTTATTTTACATAATTCTTTGGTAGAATTATTTTGTTTTAGCATGTTGTGTTGGCTTTTCACTTAATCCTAGAAAAGCTTGTTTGGTGGAATTTAATGCTGTAGCATGTTGTGATGGCTTATTCATTTTTATCTGAGGAAAGCTTGTTTTTATGTGCTTTTGCTTGATTCTTTCTTTATGAAATTGAAAATTTTGATTTCTGATATTCCGTATTTTAGGTATGTTAATTATCGTATAGTGTTAGGTCATTAATTTTCTATGTCTGTATTAGTAGTAGTGGTACCAAAATAGGCGTATTTAGTTTATTAGCTGTTATAATTAGGAAATAACTTAGTATTTTATACATAATGTCTTAAGCAAAGTAAAGGGATAAAAGGAATGGAGTAACATAATCTTTCACTTATTTGGAATTGGTCAGTTCTGGAATGGTAGAGGAATCCACAGTTCCCTTCACCTTTAGCAAGTAAATTGAGAACTTCTCATACAAGGATCTGCATGTATGTCTTAAAACTTGGCAGTGAAAGACACTGATCCATAGACCAGTGTTGCAGACCACTCAGCGACATAAAAATAAAGATTTAGGGGGTATAACTATAGTTGCTAATGTTGAAGTGCCAAAAAGGGAGATAACCTATTAAAACATTTTGGGCCTTTGGTGGCCTGAGTGGTGTAAAGCATGTGCCTATGAATCACAGTGCCTCTTACAGCTAGGTTCAAATCCCACTCAGATAGAAAGTGTGAGAAAGTTTGTCAGTTCACTTGCCAAAATTTAGTGTATCAGGCACTTCGGCTACCTTCACCATTCCAGATCTGACCGTCTCAGTATAAGTGAAAAAAACTTTGACTGAGATGTAAAGCATATATAGATTTTGTAATTCAACTCACCTCCATACAGACATCTTTTAGCATTAATACTGGGATTTTGAGACAGATGATTTCATTATAACTGACTTGAGGGAGGAAACCAAAACAAAACACAGTTCTAATTAAATAAAATCACTTTCAATTTTGTTTATGAAGAAAGGGTGCATTGATTGGGCTATTATAATTCAGATCAATAAATTGAAATCAAGTTTTTCCTAAATTACACAGAGCAGCACTTCTATTACCATTACAAAAAAAAAAAAAACCACATGAATCGGAGATGAAGAGGGGTGTCCTAGTTACAGTGATATTGTCATTATATAAGTATTACTGTGCACTTATTATTATGTCCGATGAATCATACTTCACTTCTAGCTTATTAAGTACCTAGTTGAAATCAACTTAAAATCTGTCTTCTTAATTGTCATCTCATATCAACCCAAGGTGAAGGATGTAATTAAAAAAAATAAATCTAATAAAAATTATAAATTGTAAACAGGCATTTAATTGCTTGACAGTGTTTAAAAATAATTCGAATCAGTGATACGAAAAATTGAAGGAGTTATAAAATATATTTAAGAAATGGATGTCGAAACTTTAAATTTGTTGAGTGATGAGCAATGTGATGAAGATTTCAAGCAGCATTATAACAAGGTCTCTCTCTCTCTCTCTCTCTCTCTCTCTCTCTCTCTCTCTCTCTCTCTCTCTCTCTCTCTCTCTCTCTCTCTGTATATTTTTCATGAAATACAGCACATCATGAATTGAAAAAATGAAATTATGACCAGGAAAGAAGAGATTTTTTTTAAAAATTTTATTTATGCATTTTCATCCATTGAGAGGTTTTCCATCAATACTTTTCAAGAATTATTGAAAAAAATGTCCTTAAGAGATGAAAGCACTTTAAAAAACAAAACATATATAAAAAAAAAGTTTTTTTTCAACATATATAAAATATACATGTATAGATATTTAAATTTTTTTTTTATTGGACTCTATTTTTCATGCAACCTGGAAACATGCAAATCCACTTGCAACATATTTTTTGAAGTAACCTTTTCCTTGCCTTACAAAACCTTTATGTACATAAGTTGGACCTCAGTAATTTTCTCATATAGTCAATATTATAGTGTTATATATATATATATATATATATATATATATATATAGGTTAACAGTAATTACAGATGATATAGTGGTTCATAAATGTGACACCTGACCTGTTATCAATATGTTCAGCTGTTGACATGATTTTTTTGGGGTATCTTTTTTGCCAATTATCATTTGTCCTTGAAAAAATCAATATATGACAATATGACATGTGAAGGGAAATGATTAAGGTTTGGTTATAAGCAAAATGCAAGACAATCAATGTAGGGATAAACAAGTGCAGAATGCAAGCCAGTTTGCAATTCAGATCTTCCAGTATACATGTTTTATATTTTAGCGCAATAAGCATGTTCAACTGGTGGTTGGATCATTTTTATACCTCAAAAGTGTCATTTTTTAAAATGCTGGTCCATATTTACTTGTTTTATTTGTTGTGTTTTTCTAATCTCATTATCACAAAAATCTATAAATTAAACTTATATACAAAATATTTTGAATATCTGCACTGAAATTATCATGAGAATTAATTTGTTAAGAATTTGTTGCAACTTCTGTGAGTTGGCACCTTGGGTAAAATTGCACCATCCACACAAGAACTTAATATGCTGCTGTGACTGGTCAAGTGAACATATTTTTTTTTTTTTTTTTTTTTTTTTTTTTTTTTTTGGTTTGTTGGTTGATAAAAAAAAGTTGTATGCTTTAGTTTTATGCTTAAGTCAAGAATATTTTACTCATATCAAGGCAGTCAATTGGCAAAAGGTGGAAGAAACCTAAAAATGCCCAGAGATATATCTGACATTTGAAAAGCAAGCAGTTGCACACTAGTACTGATCTGGCCAAGTTAGATTCTTATCTAGGCAGCTTGCAATACTGAGATCCATAAGCTTGTGCTTTAAACCATTCAACCACACTTAAACCATTCAACCACACAGATCCCTTAACAAATTTGGATCTGATTACTTTAATTGTGTTTTTTAATTGACCCAATTTTTTAAATTCCTTTTTATTTTAGTTGTAATTAGTAGCAGACAAACAGGTGATATTTTATCAGTATCATGTTCTGAGTACTGTATCAGGACTAACGATACACTATCTACAAAATTAAACACCTGTATGACTTACTGATTACCTGTCTGATAAGTTAATTAACCATTTCATACCTGTATTATAACATGTGAATCAGCTGATCATCCTGTGATTTACATCCTCACATTCATGTATATAGATATTTACAGACTTTCAGTAGTATTCCAAAGTACTTTTCTGTACATTGATACATGTACTGTTATTTTACATATTGATTTGGTTTGGTGGGGTTGCTTGGGTTTGGTTAGGGTGGGTTGGCATTTGTCAGGTTGGTTCATTTGTTGTTTCACTTCACATCAGCAATTTTTTAGCTATTCTTAATCTCAAAGATTAATCTAAACACAATTTCATTAGTGCATCAGTTTTGTGCTATTGCTTTTGATGTGCTTGGTTCTAGTGTACACCTATGCAGACCTCTACAGTGCTAGTACATTTGCCCATACTGTTGCAGGTGAATATTGCAGATCACTGAGTTCATTATAGTGTTATCCAGTAAGAGGCATACAACAAGGAAAAGCTTTGTGGTTGATTTGGTTCAAACCCAAAGCAGTGAAAAGTGAAACTTTTGCTTCGTATGATAATGCTTTGAGCACTGTGATATTCAGCAGGCCCATATACTATTTTGGGTCGAGTTTTTTTTTTTTTTTTTTTTTTTTTTTTTTTCTAAAATCTTTTGATGCTGCTAATTTCATCTTACAGTAGGTCATGAAATTTGAAATGCCAGAAAGGAGACTGAAAATTTGAAAATTTACTGCATATGTTATACCATATGCAGTGAGAAATTACTAATAAAATTTCAGTAAGTGAAAATTTGCGAAAGGTGTCAAAGTTTGTAAAATATTTTCCAAAAGAAATCATGAAAAAATTCAACAAATGATCCTTTGATCCTTTAAACAATTCTTGCTTAAAACAACACATTATCAGTGATTTCTCCAGAGTGCGTTTCTTGCGTTTTTGATGCGATTTTTTTATGAATGGCACAACTTGGTTTTGCTGTTGCGCTATTTTTGACGCAACAATTTTTGCATAGATTGAAATCGGCTAGTGTAAATTATAAAAGTTGACAGGACTGAAAACGAAAGTACTGAGCGGAAATTCCGTATTGTCGTACCACATGACTATCATACCATATTAAAGGAAGCTAATTATTAATATAGGAACCTGTCTATATTCTTAATCTTTGAAATGTTTGTATTGAACGCTTAGTTTATATAGTCATTATAAGCGCTCTTTGCATCAGGCATAAAAAGTCGAAACAATCTCATTTGACAACGTTTTTAAACATTAAACGACTTGTGTCAAAGTCTTGCACAGTGCTCTGAACATGACCAGGCGGCATCTGGTAGTAACTTACTTGCCGACGACTCACAGTCAAATTAAAAAAAACTTATGTTAATCGAGATCTTAATAAAATTTAGTTAAACAAATACCCTTTCATGATTTATGAAAATAATAAAATCACATGTAAAACCGTGAGGCATATCGGAAGGGGTGGATAATAATAATGAATGATAACGGTCTGTTAACTAGGGTTGATGGTAGAACATTCAGTAATTTCTGTTTTGGGATACTGTCGCGATTTTACTGTTTCAATTATTACAGATACAAGTAGCATTTGAAATAAAACATTTAAACATAGACAAAGAGATTAATACAGATCCTTTAATTATATACAAAATATTTCCTTTATTGTAAAATATCGAAAAAAATTAATTTTTATTCCAAAAATTTCATGACCCCTTCATTTTGAAAAATGACCCCCTCTTTTCATGTAAGGGGGTCATCAATGACCCGTTGTTTTAGTAAGCTGGAGAAAACACTGCATTATTCCACATAAGGTTATTCCAAATTCAAAAATTGTTGATGGCAGTAGCTATGACAACCAAGTCAATAACATCTTGTCTGATATTTCAAATACAGGTACTTCCTGAATCGAATTAACAGAATTGTTACAAATTTACAGGAAGGACAAAGGTGCTTTTCCAGTGTTTCTGTCATTGGCTTTAAAAAATAAGTTGTTATATTCACTTTTATAGTTTCACATTCTTGCTTTTACATCATGCTGATATACTGGTAACTCAGGCATATTTTTCTAAAAATATCAAAGTTAATACTACACAGTTGCATAAAGCTTTAGTGTTTCAGCATAATATTACTCTCTTGAAAATGTGCAAGAGGAAATAAATTTTGTCCTTGATATGATGTTATTTTCTATATGAGTATACATATGCTGTTATCTTCAATGTTGGCAACAAAGGTTCACCATTTTCTCCTGTCTTGGGCTCTAAGTTATCCCCTATATTGGCACACATAGGCAACAAAGGTTCGCCATTTTCTCCTGCCTTGGGCTCTAGGTTATCCCCTATATTGGCACACATAGGCAACAAAGGTTCGCCATTTTCTCCTGCCTTGGTCTCTAAGTTATCCCCTATATTGGCACACATAAGCTACAAAGGTTCACCATTTTCTCCTGCCTTGGTTTCTAAGTTATCCCTTTTATTGGCACACATAGGCAACAAAGGTTCACTATTTTCTCCAGTCTTGGGCTCTAGGTTATCTCTTATATTGGCACACATAGGCAACAAAGGTTCGCCATTTTCTCCTGTCATGATCTCTAAGTTATCCCCTATATTGGCACACATAGGCAACAAAGGTTTGCCATTTTCTCCTGTCTTGGTCTCTAAGTTATCTCCTATATTGGCACACACAGACAACAAAGGTTCGCTATTTTCTCCTGTCTTGGTCTCTAAGTTATCTCCTATATTGGCACACATAGACAACAAAGGTTCACCATTTTCTACTGTCTTGGGCTTTAAGTTATCCCCTATATATGCACACATAGACAACAAAGGTTCACCATTTTCTTCTGTCTTGGTCTCTAAGTTATCTCCTATATTGGCACACATAGGCAACAAAGGTTTGCCATTTTCTACTGTCTTGGTCTCTAAGTTATCTCCTATATTGGCACACATAGACAACAAAGGTTCACCATTTTCTCCTGTCTTGGTCTCTAAGTTATCTCCTATATTAGCACACATAGGCAACAAAGGTTCACCATTTTCTTCTGTCTTGGTCTCTAAGTTATCTCCTATATTGGCACACATAGGCAACAAAGGTTCACTGTTTTCTCCAGTCTTGGGCTCTAGCTTATCTCTTATATTGGCACACATAGGCTACAAAGGTTCACTATTTTCTCCAGTCTTGGGCTCTAGCTTATCTCTTATATTGGCACACATAGGCAACAAAGGTTCACCATTTTCTCCTGTCTTGTCTCTAAGTTATCTCCTATATTAGCACACATAGGCAACAAAGGTTCACCATTTTCTTCTGTCTTGGTCTCTAAGTTATCTCCTATATTGGCACACATAGACAACAAAGGTTCACCGTTTTCTACTGTCTTGGGCTTTAATTTATCCCCTATATTGGCACACATAGACAACAAAGGTTCACCATTTTCTTCTGTCTTGGTCTCTAAGTTATCCCCTATATTGGCACACACAGACAACAAAGATTCACCATTTTCTTCTGTCTTGGGCTCTAAGTTATCTTCAATATTGGCACACATCATAAACAGGATCTCCATTGTTTTATTTCAATTTTCTTCTAGGTAGACAACAATTGCTGTCCATTGTTTAGGCTTCCAGCTGCCATCATGTTCCTAACTTTCTGTTGATCATTTCCAATTTGTCCTTGTCTTCCAGTCTGATATATTACTGTTTAGCTGTATATTTTCATGTTTAAGATGATGAACAATAATCATTTATACAAATTTTTTTTCTTAGCAGATTGATTTGATTGATTTAATAGGGTTTTACATCCTGGTCAAGAATATTTCATTTATATGAAGACGTCACCAACTATAGATGAAGTGACAGAAATTTTAACTTTGCAGTGTCCTTAGGGCAATATGCAGGGAGGGTTCTTTAATGTGCCACATCTGCCGTGACATAGGGCATCAGTTTTTAGTTTCATCTGAATGACCCCCTGATTTTCATTTCTAAATTCCGAGTGCATAGCAAAAGAACATTTACTACCAATTTTTAAAATCTTGGTTAGACCTGGTCAGGGTTCAAACGCTTGATTTCCCACATACGAATCAAGCACTCTACCTACCAACTGAGCTACTGTAGTAGTTTTTCTTAAAAGAGAAAATGATTAAAAATCAACATCATACACAACATTTTTATCAATAATAAAACTTTGTTAATGACATACATTTAAGAAATATTTTTTATTAAAAAGTAACTACATGTAATGAGAATAAATACAATTTTTTAATAAAATTACCAGAGATTGTCATTTTGCTAGTTGTAATAAACCTTATATTGATAACTGAGGGGAAGAAAAACTGTTTCCATGGTAATGCATTGATGCCAGTATTCTGTATTATTGATTTATCATAGTATTGTATGACATAGGAAACTACTAGGGATATGTTTTAAGCTTTTTGACATCATTAGATATATAGATCTATATAGGAATATAATACAAGTATATCATATACAAATGTGTCCAGGTAACTCGTTAGCACAGGTGATATATCTATATAGGCTGAATGCAGATTTTTATGGTGGATAAAAATAAGATCAGAAATATACTCATTTTGAAATCAATTAAATACTGCAGTCATTCACAACACTCGCAACGGTCATGGTATACAAAGATCTCACATTATACAGAATTCTGTCATGGATTTAATCTGACACTTTATTTTCATTGTGTTTGATGTAAAAAGTGATCTTTCTTGGAATACAAAATGGCTTCAAAGGTGAGTGATGTTTAGGTTTTTATGATGGATAGTTATCATCACATTAACAATTACACTAACATGTATTACTGCTATTTACGAGAATTTAATGATGTACTGCTTCGGGGTTTGTTTTTCTATCTTTGTGTTATGTCATACATAACAGCTGATTTTCGTTTCCTGTTGTCATAATTAAAGAATCAGAATTTTTTTTTTAATTTTTAAAATTATTTTTATAACTTGAAATTTTTGGATTTGAAAATTAACACTTAATTTCTAGAAATCCGTAATAAAATAATTTTCATATTAAAATCCAAAATCCATTGTCAGAATATCTGACTTATGATTTAGATTTTCCCTGTTATTGATTCTACAAGTCTTTTACTTCAGTCATTTTGAGATTTTGATATTTGTGGATAAAATTGTTTTCAGAAAAGTAAAAACATCTTTAAAATATATTTTATCATAACCATAAATTTCTCCGACAATGATATTGCTTGTTTGTCGTTGACAATACAAATAATTTGCATTTAGACTGTGGTATAATGACATCAATATATGTGTAGAAACAGATTTAATTTTATAGTAAACATAACATTTATATCAAGTGGATGCTTAATCTGTATCATTATAGGAATAATCTGGTCTAAGAAAAGTTAAAAAAATATTTAAACTGAAAAGGTGTATACTCAAATTTATTCAAATTTCCTTTTAAAAGATTTTGACTTAATGGGGTTAATCTGATTTTATATATATATATATATATATATATATATATATATATATTGTTATGATGTAGGTAGGTTTTGCTATATCAACCAGTGTATAGAATAAACAATAAATGAGGGTTTTTTTTGGTCCTTAGTCTCAAATGACCACATTGAATTTATTATTTCTACATGAAATGATATTAAAAAAATCGTAACAGATGGTGTTAGAGAACTATTAACAGTTGGACATTATTATCAAAAATGTTGGTATTATGAATGTAGTATTTTGTGCAGCATTGTTATATGTGGTTCAAGGATATCAGTTAAGACTTGTGAACCCTTTGGCTACAAGATTGAACTGTTCAATTGGTCTTTGTCTTGCTGACCTTCCATGTGAGATCACTGCCTTATATGGTATTAACCATTCCTTGTTTTTTATGTTGCTGACCAACTTGTCAGAGGATAGTCTTAAATGTCATTATTCTCTCTTGTTGACCATTTGCTGCCTTTCAAGTCATTTATCCTTACATTTGTTCATGATGCTGACTCTCCAGTTGTTAGATTGCTGCCATACAGGTCAGTTATTTCCTTTTGTTCACTATCTTGCTGACACCACCTTGATGTGTTATAGGTCATTAACCTTCTTTGTTTTTATTTGGTTTTTTGTTTTGTGTGTGTGTGTGTGTGTGTGTGTGTGTGTGTGTGTGTGTGTGTGTGTGTGTGTGTTGCTGATTTTTCATGTCAACATGTCTTTTAACTGTTTTACAGGTTATTAACCTCTCTTTGTTTTTAATGTTACTTATTTTCCATGTCAGCATGTCTTTACACCTGTTTTACAGGTCATTAACCTCTCTTTGCATTACTGACCCAGCTTGTCTTGTTGTCTTGTTGCTATCTTATAGATCATTAACAGCTCTCCTCCTCTTTGTTGTTTATTACTGACATTCCATAATGTCAGATTGTTGTCTTCTATGTCATTTACCTTTTCTTTGTTCTTTGTTTTGCTGTCCATCCATGTCAGATGTTCTTTATTGGTGTTGCTGACTTCCATGTCAGATTTCTGCCTTAAAGGTTGAAAACCTTCTCTTGTTATTTGTCTGGCTGACATATCATGTAAGACTGCTGCTATGAAGGTTAATGGCCTCTCCGTGTCAGATTGTTGCCTTACATGTCATTAAGAACTTGTTCTTCATTTTGCAGACATTCTATGTCAGATATCTGGTCACTTACCTTTCCTTGTTCTTCATTTTGCAGACATTCTATGTCAGATATCTGGTCACTTACCTTTCCTTGTTCTTTGTCTTGATGACATTCTATGTCAGATATCTGGTCACTTACCTTTCCTTGTTCTTCATTTTGCAGACATTCTATGTCAGATATCTGGTCACTTACCTTTCCTTGTTCTTCATTTTGCAGACATTCTACGTAAGACTGCTGCAGTAAAGGTTATTGACCTCTCCTTTTTCTTTAGCAAGAAATCTGTGTCAGATTGCTGCTTTTATTCAGGTCATTAGCTTGCTCTTTTCTTTGTCCCTAAAAGATTTTTTGTTGTTATTGTTGTATTCCCACTCACTCAGTATTCTTTGGCTAATCAATGATTTAACTGAGAAAGAATGGAGTGGAATAATGTTTTTTATGGCCCATTTAACCTTCTTAACTTATATCTAGTGTGTCATTTTTTGTTAAAATGGTTAAGGAAACCCGAGTGCCAAGAAAAAACTGCCATCTGTAAAGAGGAAATACAAACTTTATACCACAAGGAATGGGATTTGAACATAGGCAAATATAAGTGTTTTGATCCTTAAGGTGCATGCTTTAGACACCACTGGGGTCAAGGACCAATTTAATTTGTAATGTTCTATTGCATTGGGGGGCCTCAGTGGCCAAGTGGATCACAGCACCTCTCACCACCTGAGTTCGAATCCAACTCAGGATAAATCCTAGTGTGAGAAAGTTTGTCAGTTCACTTGCCGATGGTTGGTGGTTTACTCCGGGTACTCCGGTTTCTTCTACCATCCCAGAACTGACCGCCTCGAAATAAGTGAAAAAATCTTGACCGGGCGTAAAACACCATTTCTCCACTCCACTCCACTCTATTGCATTGGTACTATCGATATACATGTATGTTTAATAAAAAATGGAAATTGCAAAAACTTGTTAATACAAAGACTGATATTTCACTAAGCTTGAAAATTTCTGCCCAAATGCTTTTCTTGAAAATCAGAAAAATAAAAATATTTTAAAGAAGCAAAAGAGGCAAATGCCTAATTGAAGACTTCAACATACACAGGTTCATTTTTTCAAATTCTATAAATTTTTTTTTTCAATCCAACCAAATATTTTCCTTATTTAGTTCATGTATATATTGATTTGAGCATTCATTGAAGGTGAAAGACAACTCAACACACAATTTTCTGTATCTAGAGTCTAAATAGTTACTTGTTTGCCCATGTGCTTCCATCTGTCGCATATCAAAACATATTTAATTACCTAAGGTAAAAAAGTATTGTAGCATGTTGTGAGTTTTTGAACCCCAGGGTTAATGGGTTTTTGGCATGCTATTTTACAAATGTTTTATTACAGGACAAAAAAGATTGATATTTTTAAGCAAAAAAATGTTCACTGTTCCCTGATGGTCTGTTTTGCAGTCAAGCCATAAGAGGTAAAATAAACGTTAGTAGAGAGATACCTTACAACAATTAAAATGCATGTTGACTTCAAAACAAACTTAAAATATTGGGATTATTAACTGTAATCAGATTGTGACAATTTTATTTTTATAAGATAATTATATAAATTTGTCATATCTCTTAGGTAAAGATGCTAAGATGTTCAAATGATGGTTAAGGCATTAACTAAAACTCAAGCTGACTAAATGCCACAAGTAAGACACTGGTGGACTGTAAATGAGAAGGTTTTTCCTTTTTGTAGGCCTTATTGGTTGGCTAAGTACCAGTGTAATGGATTGAGTGGTCCGTGATGTTTATCTACGACATTGCAATGTACTATCACTCTAAATATCCCCATAAGTGTGTAGGGGGCCTTGGTGTCCGAGTGGTCTAAAGCTCGCACTTACAGATCATAGCACCTCTCACCGCCTGGGTTCAAATCCCACTCAGGACAGATCCTTGTATGAGAAAGTTTGTCTGTTTGCTTGCCAAAGGTTGGTGGTTTTATCTGGGTACTCCAGTTTCCTCCACCATCCCAGAACTGACCATCTCTGAATAAGTGAAAGAATCTTGACTGGGGCCGTTACTCCACTCCACTCCCATAAGTGTATACATTAGTACAATGCAGATCAAAAATACTTTTTTGTACACAAACTTATGTTCAAATCAGTATCATCATGAGTAACTGAAAAAAATGAAGATTTGTCATAAAACAACATTCAACCAACCCACTATCTTAGTTAAAGAAAATTCACATTGTGGAATGTCAGTCTCCTTGTGGTGTATGTTGATGTAATTCACAGTACCTAGATGGTACTAAATGTCACCTTTCAGAGCATAATAAATTCCAACTTTAATAAATGCTGGGTCACAGAAATAATTTTGTTATGAATTCATTTAATAAGATTCAAATAGGGTTTTAATTAAGTATGAAATTAAATCCGATTCAAATAAACATACCATGGTTAATACACAGAGAGAAAAAGAAAAGGTATGTAAAAACCAGTGATTTGTAAAAGACATTTCCTCGTTTCTGTTTTAATTATAATTGAAAAAGGTTTTGTACAATGTATTTTAGAAGAAGGATTGACGAATTCTTTTAATTTATGATGCTCTGGTGTCTTATGGAAGCTTATGTTAATTTGCTTTCATCTTTTAAGATTAATTTTGGTTTGTTTCTTTCTTCACATTGTTTGTCTGTGCATCCATATGTCATCAAATGTTTCCATTTTTTGTTTCTCTGCTCAACATTTATTCTCTTATTAAAGCTGCAATTTATGCCTCCTTTTCATTACTCTCAACATCTTTATCTTATATAGGACCTTCAACATGTATGATTTGACCTTCACAAAAATAGTTTTCGATCAATGTTTCACAAGCACGTTTTTTTGTACTCAACATTTGTTTTAGTGTTATAATTTATTTTGTTTCCTGAATTAAGATTTTGTCATTGTTGTTTTAATAAATTCAGAACTGGATAAACTATATATATTTTGGATCAGTGACAGTTTCATTAAGCTTTCTTCTTTTATACTCTATAGTGAGGCTCAAATGAAACAAAATTATCAGATTTATAAAAAAAATTGTGAATACATACAGTGGCTCGGACTCAATTGACATTTTGAATTTGACTGAGTTATAAAAGGAGATTTTTTTTTATTTGGTACAGCAACAAAAACAAAACTGCAGAGATAAAATAATGACCTAGTTATCCACAATATTCATAAATCCATGTTTTAGTCATCAAAGTTTTGCTATGCTCAACATTGGTTACTTGAAATTTGTTTTAAGAAGTTTTAAAATTCAAAGCAAGTTGAAAAGGGATTATTCTTTCCACTTGTCTCTGTTTCTGCGTATAGCTGCTGAGATAAGTATTACCGTAATAACCATGTGAAGACGAGAGACAAACTTAAAATGGTTCATATATCAGAAGAGTTCTTTTCTTAGTTCAAATAGTTCATTTAGAATGTTGACCTAGTCTTTCTGCACTTGACATAATTTAATTGTTTTGATTTGATTATGGTGTGACAGAAATAACCAGATAAAAATAGCGTCTGTCAAGATTTATATTGGAAATCAATTTTTTGTCACAAAACAAAAAAATGGTTACAGAAATTTAGAGCATGTGTTTCAAGATTGGCACATTGGTATAATGTTTTATGTCATATCACATCAGCAATTTTTTCAACTATTCCAAAAGAGACATTTTTTCACATTAAACTCAAGAAATTCTTTAAACACTATTTTATGTGATGTTTATGTTTATGTTTTTTACTAGTGCTTACTAATGGTGACGCCACTGTGGTAGCTCAGTTGGCAGAATGCTCGCTCCGTAAGTGGGTTTGAACCCCGACCGGGTCTGACCCAAGACTTGAAAATGGGTAGTAACTATTCCTTCGCCAAGCACCCGGCATTACGAAATGAAAGTCATGGTTCTTTCGGATTGGAACTTAAAATAAAGGAGGTCCCGTGTCACGGCATGCATGGCACGATAAAGAACCTTACTGTATAATGCCATCAGCGCAACGCACAGGCAAAATTTCTGCACTTTCTGCCTGTGCCCGTGTTTTGTATGACCAAGACTTGAAAATTGGAAGTGACTAGCATTTAGAAATGAAAATTCCTTGGTCTTTTCGAAGAGATCTTAAAACCGATGTCCATGTTACAGCAGGCATGGCATTCTCAAAAACCCTCCCTGCACCCTGCACATTGCCTTAAGCACACTGTGAAGGTCAGAATTTCTGTCACTTTACCTATAGCTGGTGATGTTTTGATGTAAGTAAAATGTTCTTGACTGGGACGTAAAACCTATTTAATCATTCAATCGTATGAACATTGGACTGTTACTGAAAGGAATTGTCTCAATGACCTAGTGGTGTAAAGCATATGCTTACCAGTTACATTATCAGTTACTGCCTAGATTCAATTCCCATTTGAGTTGAATTTAGTGTGAGAAAGTTTGTCTTGTTACTTGCCTTAGTTTGATGGTTTTCTTCAGGTACTATCATTTTACTTCACCATTCCATAAAAGACTGCCTCAAAATAAGTGAAAAAACTTTGACTTGGACATAAAACACACCATTCACACACTCCACTTTACTCTTAATAAAAGGTACCAATACATAGTATAATGTTTTAACATTGTATACATGAATGTTTAAAGTGGCCTCATATTTTTGGGTTTGTTTTCCTTGAAATTATTTGTTGAGGGCTAATTACTGCATTTTCTGGCCAATTAAACATTGATTTTTAAAATAAAAGTTAGATTTTACTGGTAGATGTTATTAGTATACTGTTTGACAATTTTTTCTTTAGCATAATGCCATTGTACTTCCTTACAATTTTGTAGTTAGGATGATGCTATTATACTTTTTACAATTTTGTCTTGAGCATAATGCCATTGTACTTCCTTACAATTTTGTCGTTAGGATGATGCTATTATACTTTTTACAATTTTGTCTTGAGCATAATGCTATTGTACTTTCTTACAATTTTGTCTTGAGCATAATGCTATTGTACTTTCTTACAATTTTGTCTTGAGCATAATGCTATTGTACTTTCTTACAATTTTGTCTTGAGCATAATGCTATTGTACTGTCTTACAATTTTGTCTTGATTATTGTACTTTCTTATAATTTTGTCTTTAGTATAATTCTGTTATACGTACAAAAGTGTATGTAATTTTGTGAGTCATGGTGTTTTAACGATCAAATTACGAAGCTGGAATTCCATATTCTGACGCTGGAACAGATGTGTTGTAAGTGCACCAGCTTAACTGGTCATTGATTTTTTCGTGTATTTTAATGCACATTTCACAGAGATGTCTGCCGTAGAATGTTGGTTATCATAAGGGAAAAGCAATCAATCTGATTACGATGTTGGTATCATTACTGTGTCTCGTTAAAATACATTAATATTATTGTCACATGACAGTTGTTGCCGAATCAATATATAAACCATATACATATCCACCTGTTGTTTAAATCTGGTACTGTGTAACGGATACTATATAGAGAAAAAATTGAAATATTGCCTGTGTCATTGTTTCCTTTTATAACCATAAAAGCTTAATAGCACCTTAAACATCAGATTCAGGATTCAGGATATCTGTATTAATGCGGAATCATTAATTTTCATGACATTCCAAATTTTGTTGTTTTTGTAAACATCCTGGCATACAAACTTACTTGTCAACAAAACAGTATATATTAAAAACTTACCTAAAATATTACAGATTGAAATTATCAATCTGAAAAATGGCATATGTGTTAGATTCAGGAAAAATTAGACACTGCAAGAATAAATGATTTCACATAAATAATTTGTGTAAGCAAATAATGAAATAAATTTTCTAAACAGTGTTTTTACCACTTATAATATATTCAACAACTTCGTTACCATATATGCTTTCATTTCTCTAGATTTGCTTATGATGCAATCAGGTATATTACTTGATAACAAAGAAAAAAATTGATGTTATTTCTTTAATGCGGATGAATCAGCTGTAATCTACTTAATATGGTATTACTGAAATATTTCTTACAAGGAAAAACAGTGGCTTTATTTTTTGTTTTTAAAACAAAACAAAACAAAAAAAACAATAGGTATATTCATGTACCAGTATATAGTGTACCAATATTGAATTCAAAATGGCTACTGTTTCGGGTTATTTATGGTTGTTGTATTGTAAAACATGTTTTTATCATTTGTGTTTGACATTTTGTATCATTTTAATTGGTCAGTAAGTGTAAGTGCATTGGACATTGGTCAGATTTGTGTAGGAGTCAGTTGTAACTTTTAAGTGACAGATACATGTTTTTTTATATGACAGATGATATGTAAATATTTTGGCATATTGTTTAATTGTGCATTTTCCCACACTCTTAAGTGTCACCTCGGGTCATTTCATATTCTGTTTGTATCATGTGGGATTTTTCTTTCTAGGATCTCTAAATGTATATAAATGTCTTAATTAATATTTGCTTCTTGCGGTGCTTGTATGTAGTATACTGGTACATGTATCCTGAACATCTTGTGCAGAAACGTCTTTTTTTTACATAATCAAAAGAAAGATTAAAGGTTCTAAAAAAACGATGGACCAAAACCACACATACCAAATCCAGTTTGATTGGAGATGTTCATCTTGGTTATAATAAATTTTTATCTTGTTGAACCATATTTAAAGTTTTTGCACAATTTTTTTTTATGTAATACCAATATGAATGTTAAATTATTCCTTATAATAGTCATACCAATATAAATGTGGCCTCTCCATATATAAAAGTTATCTCTATAATGCAAGTCACAACTACATAAAAGTCATCACTACATATACTGTAAATGTACTTAATTTAGCGGTAATCTTATCCAGTGATTTTTAGCTAGAAAATTCTGGCTAATTTATGATTACCACAGTAAGTCAACTCTATATAAAAGTCACCCTTATATAGAAGACACTTGCTTATTATTCAGGTTAGGGGACATTATTTTTATTTGTTGTTGAACATTGCTATGTCAATTTCAGTTTGTATATTAAATTAACTTGATGCAGACTCTCTTCATTTTATGCCATTGCCATAAAAATGGCCTGGGTATAAAGTGACCTGGGTGACCCTATTCAGTCATTCCTACATTCTGTCATTCTATCATAGCTAGTTTTCAGCACTTTTTCCCTTGTTTTTTAAAACCTTTGCTATGATAATATACAGTTTTAGTTTGGTTTAATGGACCAACATTCTTGAGATGTATGGCCCTTGGTAATTTTTAGCAGACATGGCATTACTTCCATTCCCTCACATTCAACGTTCTTTTTTTTTTCCAATGTTTAATGTTTTATCTAATTTTTTCTTCATATGTTCATATGATTTACATCAACTACATTTGTAATACAGGGATGGACCACAACAAGTGACCAGGATATTGAACTCATTGACAATGTCAGATTGTCAAGTTGGTGAATAAAACAAGCTTTTAAAAGTTTTTAATATCTCTAATACAAAATCTGACCATCCATAAATTCGCAACTTAAAATTCCACATAGTAAAAGTTAGTACTAGGGTCATTGTAATATATGACATAAATTGAAGCCAAACGTTTTTAAATTCCATGAAATAACACAATAAGCCAGTATTTTATTTCATTTTACTTTTCTTTCTTAGTGCAAATTCGCCATAAAAGTACATCAAAATAATGTGTTTATTATGGATACCACATTTATTAAGACATTATTTTCAAATTGTCAGAGGTTTTGATAAATGAAAGTAGAGGTAATCCTTGACAAGGTTATTACATGTGAGCCATGTCAGTAGGTACACCTTGACATTGTTATTGTTTTGTTGTGTTTTGAACAGTTAAAAGTCAATTAAATGATACTTTGGCTTCTGAAAATATCGTGAAATGCAACAATTAAAAATGAAATTTTATATTGTATGATCATTAAAATTTCAACAAAAATGATCAACATTGCTTGTTGCTGATTAGAAATGTGTGCCTTCGGACAATTTCCTCTTGTTGTCTTTTGTACTGATACATTTATTGCCTGTTGCATAATTTTTGGTGCCTCTTTGCCCGGGTGGTCTAATATATACACTTTGAGATTACAGCACCTCCCACCACCCAAGTTTAAATCAGACTCTAACAGATCCCCATTGTGACACAGTTTGACTTTGTAAGTTCACCATTTTGTAATTGGTCTATTGGATCATTGGTAAAACTTCCTTTCTGAACCCCCCCCCCCCCACACACACACACACACACACACACACATTAAATTCTTTGTTGAATTTGGGTCATTTTGGTTAAAATCAAAATTTCAGTGGAGAGCACTAAAGGAAGTCTTTCTTGTTCCTCTACCATTCCCAAACTGGCATTTTTATTTAGTGACAGACGGCTGACACCACTCAACTCTTTTTATACTTCAGCACACCTTTATGCTAGCACAGAAGATCTTTTCTGCCAAACCCTGTTGTGAGCCTCGTGTATTATCTAAAATAAGTATTTTGTTCATTACCTACATATGCAGGTAACAACCATATATTTTTATTTTATATAGTTATATTTACTTCCATATACATATAGTAAATTGCAAATAGTTTTTTCGACCTTGTACAGATTTTAAAGGATTGATGTTTGTAAATAAAAAAGATTGTGATATTTAGGGTCCTGATTGTGTATATATCATAATATATCTATGTACATTGGTGATAAACTTTAAAGTTGTGGAGGTCTGTACCACTTATCACAACTTTCTACAAATCACAAGATATATAGTATCTTTCTGACATAATGGTTATAACATGCACTAGTGTGACCACTTAGTAACAAGTATGGTTTGAGTCATTTTACACAAACCTCTAAGAATTGGAAGTGAGACCAGGAAGGAATATATCTACCAATTTTCCTAGATTTCATTTCACAATAAAAAAGTAAGTTGGTTTCCTTTCATGGTTTTGTGAACTGAAGTTAACAAAAGCTGGGGAATAATTAAGACCTTGGGTAAGGCTGAGCAAAAGGCATACCATAATAGGATCAATCAGAATTAAGAGATATTGTGTCTGCCTTATGCTACAACAGCAGTGGTGATAATAGCTATTGATTTGTATGATATATAGACTGAAAAGCATATTTTT
The DNA here is from genome assembly GCA_029721355.1 of Tegillarca granosa. Lineage (NCBI taxonomy): Eukaryota > Metazoa > Mollusca > Bivalvia > Arcoida > Arcidae > Tegillarca > Tegillarca granosa. The sequence continues at coordinate 23,839,360 of CM056604.1, forward strand.
GTGTTACATGTAATCAAAACTTTTTGGTTTTGTTGTTCAGACTGGTAAGCAAGTAATCAGTTTTTTGTTGTTGAGACTAGCAAGCATGTAATCAAATTTCTTTTTATTCAGACTGGCAACCATGTTATCAAAGTTTTTGTTGTTCAGACTGGCAACCATGTAATCAAAGTTTTTGTTGTCCAGACTGAAAAGCATGTAATCACAGTTTTTTGTGTTCAGACTGGCAAGCATGTAATCAAAGTTCTTTTTATTCCGACTGGCAAGCACAGTTTTTGTTGTTCACACTGGCAAGCATGTAATCAAGATTTTTTATTCCAACTGACAAGTTTGTAATCACAGTTTTTGTTGTTCAGACTGGCCAGCATGTAATCACAGTTTTTGTTGTTCAGACTGGCAAGCATGTAATCAAAGTTCTTTTTTCTGACTGGCAAGTTTGTAATCACAGTTTTTGTTGTTCAGACTGACAAGCATGTAATCAAGTTCTTTTTATTCAGACTGGCAAGCATGTAATCAAAGTTTTTTTTTATTCAAACTGGCAAGCATGTAATCACAGTTTTTGTTGCTCAGACTGGCAAGCATGTAATCACAGTTTTTGTTGCTCAGACTGGCAAGCATATTTAATGTATTTGTACAGAAAAAACTTAGGCTATCACCATTTCCAACTTTATGCCGACTTAAATGAGGGATTTTGCTCTAATACATTACTATTTAGGGTTTTTTCAAAAAGTGGGGCACAACAAATGCTTAAATGAACCTTGGGTATTTATTATGGTGTGAAAAACAGCTGGGGCATGAAAACTGTCATAGATGAAATTCTTTTGTCTAGTACATCCCGATTTTAGGGATTTAAATTCCTGACTTCTATGTGTGTGTGCCATACCAGATTTTGTTTGTGATTTAGTGTTTATTATCAGTATGTATATACACTGATTTAAACCTCTAATGAATGGTATAACATCTAGAAATGCCTGTTGATTCAGTATTAATAAGACTGGACTTGATTTTAATTTTACAGATAACTTACAAATTGACCCGTTAAAAGTTAGTATTCATGTTTCTGACCTACCTTCACCTGATCTTGTTATAAGATATACTATATATACGATATTGTATATTAATATTGTACATAGTATTTGGAATGTGTATTGGATTTAGCTTTCTGACAAAGAAAAGGTAAAAAATAAAATACTTTACATTTTTTTAACTGTGAATTTTTTTTTTTTTTTTTTTTTTTTTTTTTTTTTTTTTTTTTTTTTTTTTTGTTGTTGTTGAAGATGTTTTATTTTGTATTGGATCATTATTATTTAACTTTTATTTAAATTATTTAAATTATAGTTTTAATTGAAGGTTAAAGTATTTAAATTAAATTGCAGATATTTAGGATTTTAATGACAATTTCTTCAGTAATTACTGTTTTTTAAAAAGATTTAGATGTTTTTATATAGTAAACAAGTATTTGGTTTTAATTTATGTTTATTGATAAAAGAGTCTTGACATTGAAGATAAATGATATGTGTTGTTTCTAAATTAGATTGATTATTGTGTACTTGTAATTCAGTCTTGTTTAACATCTAAATCAAGGTTATTTTATACTGACTCTTTGGCTCAGTGTATGAGTGTCCTGCCTCGAGAGTGAGAATCATGGTTTTTGACACAAGACTTTAAAAATGATGGTACTGCTTCCTCACCTGTCGATTGTCATTTGAGAAATAGAATATTGACTGGTTTACTCATTGCCAGGATAATATGACTGGAAAAGTGGCATACTTGTTTGTGACATACTGACTAGGTAAGCTAGCACCTTAGCAGAAAGTCACCCTGAGTGCAACACAGACCATTTTGCAACCTTGTACATCTCCACTTCCTCCACAATCCAAGAACTGACTACCACAATATAGGTGAAATAATCTTGCCTCAGACATCATTGCTCTAGTCTATTCCTAGATGGTGAGGGTAGTTTTCAACACAGCTGTGACATCACAACTACCTGATGCATATTTGTTTGGCTTTCTATTGAACCTCATAAGTGGGAGGTCGTGGGTTCAAACCTTCACTGGGTCTGACCCAAGACTTGAAAGTGGGTGGTGACTGTGGTGGTGACACCAAGCACTTGGCATTAGGAAATGTAAGTCACGGTTCTTTCAGATGGAAACTTATAATAAACAAGGTCTTGTGTCACAGTAGGTGTGGCACGCTTAAGAACCCTGTTGTATAATGCCATCAGTTCAACAGCATAGGCAAAATTTCTACACTATCACCTCTGTTGACATCTTGATATAAGTGAAATATTCTTCACTGGGATGTTAAACACCATTACTCAACTCAACTCTTTTGGACCTGTATTTATCAAAAGCCTTAAAAATTTTCCATTTATGTACAATGCTAATCTTTGTATAAAACCAATTACAGAATGCCCTTCTAAGAAATTGTTTTTCTCTCCAATCATAGTTTTGTACCCACTCATTTGTTGTCTTCCAGAACAAAATTATTTTGATCAGGGGAAATAATTATCAAGAGAATTTAAGAATTATCTTTAGATGCATGTACATTGAACTTTATATCAGAAACTGATTAATAATTGTGGTTATCATGCAAGTCACAGTAAAATGTGAATGACGCATCCCGCTTCACTGACTATAGTGTGTGTGTGTGTGTGTGTGTGTGTGTGTGTGTGTGTGTGTAAGTTTGAAATATGTGTTAAAACTTTCTTTTATTCCCTCCTCCTTCCTTCTCTCCACCCTCCACCCAATCAAATTTATGTTAAAGATTTGAAAAATGATTTCTTACAAAGTGATTTAAAAATTGCTTTTTCTTTCACTTTCGACTTCTTTTTAGTTGGAATTAAATTTTGGTAGAGGATAGAAAAAAATGCCCTTCTGAAATACAAGGTTAGATAATAAGTAGCTAAAAGTTTTTGAATTGCAATTCAAGTCATTTTCCTTATAGAAACTGTATATTCATTTATGTTTTAATTTTACTGTACTTGTCGTTAACTGTTTTTTAAACTGCCTGAAGGGAAAATTAATTAACTTTGTCCTATTTTAAACATCTATGTATATAAGTCAAAGGAAATTATAAAAATACTATTTCCCTGTTAAAACATATTAATTGGTCTCAGTTTTGTATGATATAAAGAACTTTAACACTCGTTAGTGTTTAAATAAGTCAAACTCTTTGTATATGTATGGAGATATATATTTATATGTATATACAGATTTTGTTTGTTTAAGTCTATTCTATCACATATGGTAAGTTTTTAATGTTAATTCTGAAGACTGTGAGTTTTCAACATTATTAGTGGGCAAGTACTGTCAAACATTTGTACTATTAAAATAAGACTATGCTAAATGGTGAAGAATGCACATAAAATTGAAAGTTCCATTTGTAACACACATTCTCTCCCTCCTCTCTCTCTCTCTCTCTCTCTCTCTCTCTCTCTCTCTCTCTCTCTCTCTCTCTCTCTCTCTCTCTTGAATTGTATATGACATTTCAACACACACACACACACACACACACACACACACACACACACACACTTGAATTGTATGTGAAATTTCAGAAAACAATACTAGTAGTTTTAAATGACTTTTTGGGCTTTTTTCAGTGAAAACTTAATTAAGTGGATTATGCATGAATCTTATTTCTTAAGTGGAAAACATAAAGGGACTTCTATAATTATTATTTATATATTAATACTAAATTGTACTATATTATTTATGAAATTTCAAAGTTTATTCTGTTTTAACCTAGCTTTTAGTATTATTTTAAGTGAGACATTATTACCAGATGTAGGTGTGTAGATTGGGCATATATTGTCATACTTAGTGGATCTCTTGTTTATGATATAAACTCTCCAGTCCTGGGTTATTCTAACCTTCTCTCAGTGTTTATGTTTGAAAGTAGTTCTTTATTTATGACCCTATAAGATGTAGGTGTTATAGGTATGTTTTTTACATGGTCTGTGATTTTTATGTTTATTTCTTTCTTATAAGATGTCATTTCTACTGTTATTAGGTGATTTGGGCTAAAGGTAATTTTACCTGTGGTTACCTATATATATATACACCTGTATTTACATACTTTACAAAACAATCTAGGTGTAAATCAGATAATGTTATTAAGAAGATCAACTTTCCTATTCACTCTAGAACAGAGAATGGTATTTAAATTGACATTTTTGAGTCAGTTTTCACATTTTTGAGTTTTAATTGTTGTTAAATATATATAAAATACCAATGCATATAAAAATTGGAAAAATCACCCTGTTACCCATGGTAAGTAACATTTTATTTCTGAATATTGCAAAAAATGTGTTGGTTTTTTTTTCTCCAAAAATATCAAATTAAAAAGTATCAAAAGAATTTATTTAGAGGATAGATTATAAACAAATCTAGTTACTATGGTATTTTTGTCTTTTCCAATTTCAGATTGATGCTTTTATGCATGCAGCTTTATTTTTGCTGGTGTGCAAAGTCAAATTAAAATATAAATCTCAATCTTTGCAGTTAATCATATGTTTCAGCTAATTCTAATTACATGTATGATGTGTAAAAGTTTTTTTGCAAAATTAACTATGTTGCTATAAGCTACTAATAATTCACAGAATACATAGGAAAACATTGAATATGTAATGCAAATGTAAATTATCACATCACCATCCAATTTGATTTACTATATATTAGTTGAGCAAGCAGTCTTGATGTTTGCAAGTTTGCAATTTTTTTTTTTTTTTTTTTTTTTTTTTTTTTTTTTTTTTTTTTTTTTTTTTTTTTTGGCGCAGGGAAGGGGGGGGTGTAGTTCTGTGTATTTATAATGTACAATTAGCAGGTAATCAATTTTACATGTTTATCTGAATCATGTTTACTCCGTTAGGCCAGCTAGTACAAATCACTACAAGCACCAGGATCCATGAACATTAGGAATATCACTTTATACTTTTAAGAATTCAATATGCATTCAAAACAATGATGATCAATAGCTATTTTGTCTTACCACAACAGTTTAGGAGTGCAGGTGTCTATGTTATTACTTTATTGCAATTTTTAATGTGGTTGGAAAAGCAAGAACCTGCCTAGCCAAGCCATGCCACAGTGTCCATAATTAAGTGGAAATTCTAACTTAACTAAATATCAAATTTCTCCTAAAAAAAACTCCCCAATTTTTGACATGTACTGGTATAAAAAGATCCAACTTTCATCATGCCTTTTACTTAACACTTCAAGTTAGGATAGTGAGAAATGTATAGAACAGTAACCCTAAGTTTTACTAATGTTTGTGAAAGTGAAACTTGCAAAACTTTCATAGAAAATCCAATTATCTTGAAGCACATTTGGTATTTTTTGCTTACATGAGTCTAGTAGTAAGAGAAAAATTATTGAATTTTCAATGAAAGTTTTGCAATATTCACTGTCACAACACACAGTGGCTCAAATAGTAAAAAATAGCAGGAATGATAGAAAAGCTGTGTTATGGCAGATAAAGCATGAGTACTACCGGTACTTTAAATGTAGCCTCCAGCTTCCTTATTTGCAGGCTTCTTTGTTTTTGTAAATTTTGTTATATTATTTTCCATTGTGTTTTCTAGAGCAACATTAGGAAAACTGCATTCTGAACATTTCCATTAAAAATTCCATTATAAATTGAAAATAATATCTACACTTAAGGCAATGAAACATAATTTTGTCTGATTATATGACACAGTTAAAACTAGTCTTCCACATTTGAAGCATTAGTCAGGGAAAGTTGTCCCCAAACGTGCAATTAAATTTCACAGATCATGTATTAATCCTACTAAAATTTGATTTATCAGGAAAAATGGTGAAAATAAAATTGATGCAATTCTTTCTATTAGTAGATTTATCTTTTACTGTGAAGATAATTCAGATTACACTGAAGTTGCATTTATATAATTGATACAGATTACCGATAGTCACTAAATTTGATGCTGTTTAAGTAATAGAATGCTTCTGGGTTCACGTAGTAAAATTTTTTTTTCAGTCATTTATTTTATGTTATAATATATATATATATATATATATATATATATATATATATATATATATATATATATATACATATATATATATTACAACTTATCACGCATTGCTACCAAATCAAGAAAAAATGTTTAACTTATCGATTTTGAATTTAGCATATAGCTGTACTTTGATAATAAATTATCAGTACATATATTTTTAATGAGATTTTGAAGTGCACTCTTCTTATTTATTTTTATTATTTATTTATTTATTTATTTATTTATTTATTTATTTATATTGATTGATTTCTTTTTATTCATTCATTCATTTATTTTATTATTTATTATTATTTTTAATCTTCTTCAAAGTACATGTATTAAAATTGTTACATGAAGACACATACAAGATGTAGGTACTATTGTATTGTTTGAGGTTTTAATTTGTATTGGTCTACGGTAATTGTGTGACTGTAGTTTTTATGTTTTCTGTTATTTCTGTATTTTTCAGCCGTTACCACCAGGGAGTAAATCCAGGAGTTTGGAGAATGAAAGAAGTTTGATCAGTATTGAGGGCGATGAGGTAATAAATACAGCGAAACATCCATAATAACTCCAAATCAAATGCTATAAAACTTGATTCACTTTACTTTTGATATTTAGGGTCCTCAGGTTAGCAAATTAGAAAGAAAAGCTCAGATATACATTAGAATGGATTTTCCTATACATTGCATCTGCTATTACACTGCTTTTATACAATTGTTAAGAAATCACTGCCTTAAGCTTCCAACTTTGGCAAATCTTTATGTGATAAAGTTTGTTAGATTTCTTGTTGAATGGTAGATGGTTTTCTCTGGGAACTCCAGTTTCCTCCACCATCCTAGAATTTGCTTTCTTGATATAAGTAAAAGAAATCTTAACTGTGGCATAAAACACCATGATTTAACTCATTTCAGCATGTTTTGAAGCCTCAAGTTCTGTTGTTTTGGTTTCTATTCTAGACACTCTACTCTAATTTTTTTTTTTCCCGAAAAATATTTTTAGTTGAGTACAGGGTGCCCACTTCCTATAAAATCCTATAAATTCCTTTAAAATTGGCAATTTTTATATTTTTCCTATATTTTCTCAAAAAGACCTAAAATTCCTATATATTTCACACTATTCCTATATTTTCTGGGATGTTTTTGTTTCTATTTGTGTTAGAACTTTTTGTGTTCACTCACACAAAGCAGTGACTGGGGTTGTATACATCATTTTTAGTTTTTCTAAGAAATCATTGGAATGTCTTGAATTGACATGCACATTGAAAAAAGAATTCCTTTAAAAAATAAAGAGGAGAGGCTTGAACATGGAATGGCTGTGGAGGAGGCCATTGTAGTCATCAGTGATGTATACAATTCCAAAATTTCTTTCGGTTTAGCAATTCAGTGTTTTGGAAATTCCTATATTTTTCCTATATTTTCAGTCAGATTCCTATAAATTTCCTATATTTTGGGGAAAAAAATCCTATATTCCTATATTTTTGACGAAGAAAGTGGGTGGGCACCCTGTGTGTATTAGGAATCTTATCTTTCTTACCATGATCGTTCTTTTTATAGCACAGAAATTGACAGAATCTCAAGATTTAAGAGACCCGAGGGAGGGAGGGCCACCATAATTGACTGATAATGGCCCACACTTGATCAAAGTGATACTGTGACTTACATATTTATGACCAACACTCCAGCTGTTTGATAGATAATTTCATGGACACTCAGTTACTGATTTCATACATAAAAAAACACTAGTTTACTGTTGATATATATATATATATATTATATATATAAATATTGATTTACCACAGAAGTTATTTATAGATACAGAAGATAACAAACAATTAGACCTTTAGTTTAGTGTTTTCCTGTTTTCTATTTCTGCCCACTAAATGTAATTTAAGATGGACATTTATAAACAAGTCCATTATTGTTATATTTAACTTCAGGTGCTGCTGAGGTTAAAGTATTTAATTTAAGGCCTGTTAAAAAACAACATGTTTTTCTCTCAACATTACAAAAACACATTTTATCTTCCAAAAAAACCTCAGTTTTTCTCTAAATTCTGAAATAACTCTCATTTATCTTAATCAACATTTAATTAACCTGTCTGTCCAGCTTGATGTTTAATTTACTTTTTGAGATAATTGTATTTTTTTTTTCAAGTCCACTAAATCTACTTTTTGGTGATAATCAGATATATTTTTAAGTTTCTTGGCACTTTTACCAAGTTCTAAGAATCCAGTGAAAGGGTCTTTGTTACATTTAGGGTCAGTTGATATGATCATGTTATTTTTGTGTTTTAGTCAAATTTTTTTTGCTTACATCAAGATGATGCCAATTAAAACTAATATTGTATTTTATACTTAAGCAATACATTATGATATTGTATTATGACTGTGCATTTTTTATTGAAGGCCTATGTGGCCACTTGCTCTCAAATGCATGCTTACTTACCACAGCATGCCTCTGATGTTTTTACTGGTTGGCTTAGTACCAGTATAATGGACTTAATGGTCTGTGATGTTTATCTGTTACATTGCTGATGAGTGTGCTAGCACTTTAAAGGTTGACAATGGTGGGCACTAGTACATTACAGATTGTATTAGATCAAAAACACTTGCACACTCGTACATCACAATAACTTCAGACTCATCCTTGTCACAAATTGCCGAAAAATCACTGATATGATGCAAAAGAAGATTCAACCAACCAACCAACCAAATACCTATTTCACTTGCTTACTCATTCAAACATTTCCTCATTCACTCATTCTTTCGCACACTCGCTTTCTTATTAACTCATTCCCACTATCACTTAATCCTTGAGATCAGTAAAAACTTGTCATGAATAGCTGAAAATTGCTGATGTGACATTAAACAACATTTAGCAACCAAACAACCTATTTCAAACTCTCATCTAATGGAGCTATATGTGACTTTTACTGTTTGATTCTAAGTGCTTTAATATATTTTCAAGTGTAACTTTATTGCTCAAACCGCATGCTAGGGAAGAACTTAGTAAAATCTCATAAACAAAATGGGTCTTCAACAGAAATGAGGTTATAAAGTTTATTGTCATCAAAACCGAATCCACACATCGTTTAATTACAGTGTGTGTTTTGTCGAAATCTTAAAACCTGGTATTACCGCAGCCCAGTGTATTTTAATTAAAAATAGTTTCATGAATCAATATTTGGCAATCATCCTCTAGCTGACCTTTTGACAGCTCTATTTAAACACACTCCATACACAAAGCCACTGGTCTTATTGATCCAATCACTGATGGTATTTTTGGATTTTAATAGAATTTTGTAACAATCCATCATATTAGTATCAATACATTTTGTCAGTGTATTAGATTATGATAACATGTTTGGATTAAGTAGATTACTTTTGATTTCATTTTCCAATGCTATTGGCTGGTGTTTAATATACATTTTTATAGCTGACCAATAATGAAGTGTGTGTGTGTGTGTGTGTGTGTGTGTGTGTGTGTGTGTGTTTTAGTGAAAACATGTTAATATAGTTTTATAGATAACAGAGTGAAACATAGAGAAAACAGGATTAATGAGCAGTCTTTTATATATATATATATATAATTTATATATATATATATATATATATATATATATATATATATATATATATATATATATATATATATATTTATTTTTTACTTCCCTAGTTAAATAATATGTCGAAAATGCATCTCCTGCTGAAATGAATTGTATCTTTAACTACAGTTTATTTAATAATTTTTTCAGTTTCATAAGGCATTGAATTAAACTATAGTACAATTAAATTATACTGCATTTCACATTTATTTGTATTTCTTTATCCTTGGTCACAGATCATAGCACCTCTCACCACTAAGCTTCTAATACAGCATTTCTCAGATACAATGTTCAGTAACTTTCATCACCATGTGACTGAGTTTTGTTATAAACATATATACAATGAACTGCTAAGACTCGTTTTGAGGATAAATTGAAAAGTTTTCTACCAAAAAAGTCGTTCTAGTTCTTATTAGGTATTTTAATCAAAGAAAAAAAACCATTATAAATTTATTTTATTCAATAAAAAAAATTGTCAGAAACATTGCTGTTGTAATAGCTACACAGTTCAACCTGAGTTACCAAAATTTAAGATTTTCATCATTTATAAGATTTACTTTTGTATATTTTGTGTAATATAAGATGAAATAATGCAAATAAAGTTTAAATCGAGCAGTCTAAAGATAGTTATAGACATATATTCTTTTTTTTACGTTTCCCCTAGTAAGAGGCTTTTTGTTGTTGCTCCAGACTAAAATAACCAAAATATCTTTATGAACTGTAATTTAGATGTTGAGATGTCATTTAATTTATTCATTTAAAACAATAAAATTATTTGTTGCAGGTATAAGCTTGAAGATTTATGTAAAATAATTAAAATTAAGACTGAAAACTTCCACCTTGCAGCCGATCATTGTTGACATTTTTGTTATGCCCTAAATTCAAGGCAGGTCACATGATTTTGGTGGATACTAAAATATGAATTAGCAAGGAATGATTACATCTGCAAAATGATGTATCCGACCAATGCAAATCCTAGAATGAAGTAAACTTTGACAATTAGATAAATTTTTATATATTTTGTTATTCTAGGGAGATATTTTCCGTTCAAATTGGGGTGCATCAGTAGACGGAAAAAGACCTCGCTCAACTGGAAGTTTATCAGGTTAGTATAATTAAAGCCAGGAGTAATTATAGCCTGTTAGTTTGTGCTTGTTGCTTGCAAAAATAACATATTTATGGTCAAGTCTGACATGAACTCCATGTAAAAGAGTTAGAGTAAAAATTCTTTCAGTTATGTCTTGGTGTCCTTTTATTGAATGAATGAGGAAACCAGAGTGTCCAGGGAAAACTACCAACTTTTTTAAGAATGTTGACCAAACCAGCTGTCAGGGCCCTCCATGAATGAGGATAATCTTACAGTTACACAAAATCTTTAGTTTGACACACCTGGCATGACACAGGGCATTGGTTTTTAATTTATCTTTGGAAGGACCCCATGACATTCATTTCTAAATGCCAAGTGCTTGGCAAAAGTACAATCACTACCAATTTTCAAGTCTTGGTTAGTCCCAGCCATGGTTTTAACTCTGATCTCCCACATATCAAGCAAGCACACTACCAACTGAGCAATCATAGTGGTCAGTAACACAAAGTGAAATTTGTAAAGAATGTAATAATCCATAAATGTAGCTTTCATTTATTTATAAGTCTTAACTGCAACAACACTTTCATTGCATTGTTACATCCATGTAAACTGCTTTTTTGTATGTGCTAATCAGTATGTAAAAGTACTCAGATATGTGAGATTCAATGTAACAGCCAACAAGGATTTAATGTGTGAAAAACATCCTTGATAAATGAATCTAGATTGTCAAGTCTTGTCAACAGTCAATATGTTACAATACAGATTATTAAATGAAAAACCATTATGCCTTGTAATCAAAGTTGTTAACAACAATAATAAATTGTAGTGATGACAAATTTGAAGACAGGATTGCTATGTCCTGAGCCAACCAACTTATTCTTACAAAATAATGGCATAGTTGCTATGTTCTATGCTTTTTAATTATTTTGCACAAACAAGATGGACTGGTTGCTATGACTCTTAACTTTTTCATACAACCACAATGGCATGGTTACTTTTCTGCATTTGTCAACTTTATCAGACAAACATGATGACATGGTTGCTGTTCCTACTACTTTTGTATTAGTGTTACCATAGTAACAGATTTATAAGTATATGTTTGTTAACGCTATTTTTTTATTTCTAGATGAACAAGTAGATATGGATTTTGCGGCTATGAGTGTGGATACGCCAACTTTGGCCAGTAATGCAGCTAGACACAAGATTTCTGTCAAACCGAAATCCAGGAGATTATCAACAAAGTCATTCCGCAGAAATAGAGAAGTAATTATATGATAATTAGTATACAAAAAACAATAGTACACGTACTATCTTGTATGGTTATTTACAAAAGATGAGAATTTTAAGGAAGGCCCTGAAAGTCTTAAGGTATTGATCTATGAAGCCATGACATTTATTTCTTACTTTTTTGGAAATGTTAAATTTATTCAGCAATGACAGAATATGGTTCAGAAACACATGAAAATTTATTTTTAGTGATGAAAAGTTTTTGTTGGCTTTTTTCCCTTAGAATTTTTAGCTCACCTGAGCTGAAAGCTCAGATGAGCTATTGCGATGGTTCACCGTCCGTCGTCTGTCATGCGTCGTCCATCGTGCGTTAACTTTTTACATTTTAATCTTCTCCTCCAAAACCACTGGGCCAAATTTAATGAAACTTGGTAACCATCATGCCTAGGTGAAGCCCTTTCAGTTTTGCACAAATGAAGGAGTTATGTCCCCTTGGGGCCCCATAAGGGGGGAAAGAGTGAAAATCTTTGAAATTCTTCTCCTCTAAATCTACAATAGATATACCTTAGTTATTTCATTTATAACATCCTTAGGTCATCTATTTTCAGATTTGCACAAATGTTAGCCATGGGGCTCAAAATGGGGAAATTGTAAGGCTTTGAGTGGGAAAATTGCTGAAAATTATGTATATGTCACTATATCTTGAAAACTATTAACTTTTTGTATAGGCATGTATATTAGAATGTTGTAGATATTGACATGACGATCATTTTGATATATGGATCAAGGTCATATGTTGAAAGGTCAAGGTCACAGCTGCAAAAGAAGACTTAAATTGCTAATTATCTTGAAAACTATTAATTTTTTGTATAGGCATGTATATTAGAATATTGTAGGTATTGCGACAATGATCATTATGATATATGGTTCAAGGTTATATGTTCAAAGGTCAAGGTCATATCAACATAGGAATACTAAGATTATTAATTATCTTGAAAGATATTAATTTCATGCATAGGCATGTATATTAGAATATTATAGGTATTGACATGACAATCATATATGGTTCATATATGTTGAAAGGTCAAGGACATAGCTGCATTAGTATACTGAAATTGATTAATGATTTGGAAATTATTCATTGCACTACAGTTACTTTATGCATATTATATAAGCTACTTATGAATGAAATGTGAGTGGATATGTTTCTGATTAAGTTTTGTGGGAGTTCTTAACTTGAGAAAACTTTTAAAGTTTCTCAGTGATTTTGCTATGGTTTTTAAAAACTACCTTCCACCTTTCAGATTGGGAAAATTTGAATCCTTTATATGTCACATATTACACTCAGAATTTTGAAATTCATTGCAAAGATCTTCTTTGTGACAATATCTAACATTTTTGGTCTGTCAGAACAGATTTGGACAACTGGATATAACTTTGATTGTGTGTCACTGTTGCCTTTTGGGGAATTTTAGTTGTCAAATTGGGAAATTTTAGTCTTATTTCTCAAGGGGAAACTACCTTTATTCGGTAGTAATTTTAGGCAAACAAAACCACTGTTTCCGTACGTAATATATTGTCTACTGCACTTTGCAAACAATATTGGACATATCTTCAGGTGAGCTTTCAGGCCCATGGGCCTCTTGTTTATTTGCTTTCTTTCTTTTTCTTTCAGCAAATTTCAATTTAACATGGTTACTTAAAATCTGATTTATAATGCACGTGCAAGTATGTTATGCTTAGTGGGGAAAAAAATGCAAAAATCCATCAGTAATTTATCTATATAGAGCTAATTGTAGATATAACCATACAGCAGTATAATTTATCAATCCCATCTCCTAATTAAGATAGACTTGTTTTTTATCCAACTTTACAGTTGACATTACTGGAAAGGATTCACAAATGTATTGAATTCTATTCAGATCCTCTCAATAATCAATAATGCTGTTTGTCATCATTATGTCAGCATGTGTGAACAAAGTGTGAGAGTACATGTATTCATAACCTCCTGTAGATAATATTCAAGCTCTGCTTAGAGCATTTTGATAGCCAAAATGTTGTAATTTTCTACACTTACCCATGGGGCTTGTGAGGCCTCAGTGGACAAGTAGTCTAAAACACCAGCATACAGATTACACAGCCTCTCATCGTATAGGCTCAAATCTAGCTTGGACATGGCCTAGTATTTAAAAGTTTTGTCAGATTGCTTTTCAAAAACCACCAGGTACTTCAGTTGTATTTACCATCACTGAACTCACTCCCCTCATATAAATAAAAAAAAAATCACAACTGGGGAGTAAAATACCTATGGAAAAATCCAACAACTCTTGTTTCTTATGTACTACAGAGTTATCTCCCCTACCAATTTTAAAAGTGCAGTTAATCAGCTGAAATGAGTGTAATTTACTTTTAAATTTTATACAATATTAAAATTGAACTTTAATTAGCTTTAACCTCATTAGCATAATTTCCTTCCTGTTTACCAGCTACATTGATTTATCATTACATCATATGCTTTGAGTGATATTTAGAAATGGCTTTTTAAGTCAATTAGGATCAGATAGTTGTCTTCGTGTTATTTAAATTCTCTGCACAAGGACATAGATTTGATTGCTAAAAGCTTTGTTGCTGATATAATTAATTAAACCTTGTAAGACCTTTTCAATTAAATAGGTTAAGTAATTTAGTAGCTTGTTTCCATAGCTCGTTAGTTGATTTTAGGTCTGTCCCAAGCCCATATATCATTAACAGGCAATCATTTATGTGTAACACACTAATTACAGGCATTACGTTGCATTAACTGAATTTGATGGATTTATAAAACTCTGCACACAATTTGAAGAATTAGTATATCACTGAAACTTGATTGACATAGATTGTTTGAATTCACACCTGAGTAACTTTTTAGCTCACCTGAGGACATAGCTGCATAAGTATACTGAAAGGGTTAATGATTTGGAAATTATTTATTGTTCTTCATTTACTACATGCAAATAAGCTGCTTAAAATTGAAACATGAATAGATATTTCTAATTAAGTATGGTGACAGTTCTTGTAAAGTTTCTGTACTTAACATATTGTCTATTGCACTTCATAAAGGATTTTGGACATTACCCTGGTGAGCGCTAAGGCCAATGGGCCTCTTGTTGAAAAAAGTTTTCCCTTTAAATAAATAAATGGCTCGTGAGATGTTGTATTTGATTAAATGTGGATAGTAAACAGCAGTAATTTTTAGGGTATATTTATCCATGCATTTCAAAAATGATAACTTTGGTTAGCCTTAAAGTTTTAAAAAGGACTTCATTGAAAGTGGTATCTCTGGACAGATTGTAGTTATAGGTTTAAATAATTTTCTTGATGTTGCTGGAGAAGTATCCTGGCTTCCAAAAGCAAAATGCTTTTGTGTAAAGGTGACTTTAAATTAAGATAGTTTTAGCAATACACAGCAAAACCTCAATTCTCCACCACTTTCTATCTTTTATTTTATCAAGTTTTGGCATTATAAAAGGTGTTTAGAAATACATCATATGGGACTTACAATGTAAGAGAAATGAATTATGGGCTATAAAAATGGGTTGAGTGAGGTGGTAAAGTAGCATGGTTAGTGATATATAATATGATATGATATATGATATGATATAATATATATATATACATGTATATATATATATATATATATATATATATATATATATATATATATATATATATATATATATATATATATCAGGGCTCAGGAAAACTTTGACTGAGGTGTCGGACATTTTTTCAAAGCAACTGCACCACCGATGCCGATGCAGTGAAAAGCAAAAAAAAAAAATAAAATAAAATAAAAAAATGTTATTACTGACTGTGTATTTTAATATTTTAAGAAGATTTTTTAATACCAATATAGTAGATTTTAAAAAGGGTTTAACTACCACGTTATTTAAATATATATGGTCAGACTTATTTGTTGATTTTGAACTGTCGGCGTTGACGACACATGGTTTGACGGCCATCTTTGTTTATTGACAATCGTGCATTTCCGTTTTCCCGAAGTTACACGAACTTTACTGAACCTCATTTTGAGACCTCTTTGATTTTATTAAGACTTTTTAAAAATTATTTGTTTATAACTAAACAGTTTGCCAAGACCGTACAATGCGCGTTGTATTAACATCCCACGTGGAACCTCTTTGAAATAGTCCGACGACCATGACCTTCAGTTAACAGGTGTTTATGGCTTCCGTCTGTCAAGCGATGTGATTACTTAATAAACAACTTATCAACAAAAGTAATGATGATTCGGACGATGTAACAAAAGGAACAGATTGAGAACATGGATTTTAACTGATTAATAAACAAAAGCCTTATTATTAGATCTGTAGTGTGTATTGAAAATGATTGACAGGTGATAGCAAAGAATACTCAAGTAAAATAATGACCGATAAATATAT
The DNA here is from genome assembly GCA_029721355.1 of Tegillarca granosa. Classification (NCBI taxonomy): domain Eukaryota; kingdom Metazoa; phylum Mollusca; class Bivalvia; order Arcoida; family Arcidae; genus Tegillarca; species Tegillarca granosa. Next base: position 23,855,735 of record CM056604.1, read on the forward strand.
TTATTTACATGTCCAATTAACTGAATTCTATTTTAAACTAAAAATGTCCGACAAGCTACATTTCACATCGGACAAAAATATTTTTTGTCGGACATGTCCGGCAAATATGACCGTTTCTGGACCCCTGATATATATATATATATAAATATATATATATATATATATATATATATATATATATTGTATATTTAATCACAGCAGTTTTTATTGTCGAGCTTGGCATTGCCATAAGGCAAGACTTAAGTATTACATTTCCGGTGTTGGTGGCAGTGTGTCAAAATATGGATGTTTTTTGTTAAAATCCCTAACTCTTTAACTTAAATACTATTATTGCAATGAAATTTGCAACAAAGTTTAATCATGTAGTTTAATTATGATTACATGAGTATATAAGCTGATGTTTCGACTATTTTTGGGGTAAAAACTAGCATTTTTACAGAAAAAAGGGAATCTTAAAAATGTATTTTCTACTCGATCAAAAACTAACCAGGCTAGACATTTAATTCCAAGAAATTCTTGTTTTATTATTTTATTTACTTGGATAGTTTTTCGTACTGCTAGTTCAGATAGTTTTGTTGTCTGTTTATAGGCTGCAGGATCACCATTACCAGAGGTCAAAGAAGAGTCGGTAACACCTCGGGAAGAACCTGCAACCAAACTGCCAGAAACAGTTAAAAATATTTCTACGCAAGAAAATAAAACTGTCATACAAATCAATGGTAAGAAAAGCTAACCTTATTACTGAATTGAGACTAAATTTTAACACATGAAAAATGTGTTGAAAGAACTTAAGAAATCAGAATGGAGAAAAAAAATACTATTTCTAGTGATTAGGTAAACATGTTCGCCTTTAATTTGTTGTCACTGTTCTAAGGGGGCATTCATGGAGTACAAAGAGAAATCAAGGGCCTGGGTAGAACACCTTCTGAAAAATTCTTGAAAATATATTTGGCATTGATAAATCATTTTCAAAACATATGGAAATTATATAGGTAACATACATTTAGTGTTCCATATAGAAATTGTGAGGGAGAAATTTTATGCCTCCTGTGTTAAAAATGTATAGAACCTTATGGAATATGTCAGGAAAATGTAAGAGATGTTAACCATATGGATTAAAATGTGACATTTACAGTGATCTGTCTAGAAATGTAAATTTTTTTTTGGAGGGAGGGGGGGGGGAATCATCCAGTTCCCCAAACCTTAAAAAAAAACTTGGTTTGTTCATTTTATTTGAAAACATCTGCATTAAATCAGAGAACAATAAAAATGAAACAAAGGTAAAACTGGATTTATTCAAAACTAATATAAGACTAAAGGATGAGCACAGAGACAGCATTTTTTTGGGGGACAGAATTATTTTTTAAAAATGATAATGCAAGGACCCTTAGATTAAATAATGCATTTTGAGCACCATATACAAATTGTATAGAATATGTATAACTTACATATGGATAATAACCATGCATTTTCTGTACTTTCATTATGTTTGTCATTAAGGTTTCATCACCATTCCTCCACTTCACTCCAGGGGGGGGGGGGGTTTCATGGCCAAGTGGTCTAAAGCCTGTGCTTACAGATCACAGTGCCTTTCACCACCTGGGTTCCAATCCTACTCTGACATATCCTGATGTAAGAAAAAATCTTGATGAGGGTGTAAAACAACACAAATCTAATCCAATTTAATCCTCCAATTCATTCCACTGCATGTCACATCATACCTGACCATGTCATGCCACATTACTCTTCTACACTCAACTCCATTCCATGCCATGCCACATTACTCTTCTACACTCAACTCCTTTCCACTTCACTCCACACTTTTTCTTGGTTCTGAAAGAATTAATTTTAGCCTGTTTTAAGCAGTTCTGAATATTGCCAAGGACATTTTGATAAGTTTATAGACAAGACTGTATACATATATTATGTATGTTGTAGGATTTGGTAAAGAAGACAACAGGGTAACAAGTATTAAAAAGGCTGTTGATGAAAACACTGCCATGAAGTCAGCATCTCTACCTCGTAATTTAGAAAAGACAGAAGTTGTAAGAAAGCATAGTGGTCAAGAAGAACCAAAATCTCCTATTCGACAACCACAGCCACAAGTGTCTCCAGTATCAGGAGGTCTGGAAGAGGTTAAATTACGTAAACCCAGACCTACAAGTTTAATTGAAACGCGGGGAAGTGATAATTCTGAAAAATCAGAACTTGCAAATGCATTTAAACGTATGTCAGTGAAAAGAGAGGAAAGTCCTTTGAAAGAGGAAGGTGGTAAAGTTACTGATGTTGTGCAGGCTAAAAAAGAAAAAGAAATTGTGATAGATAGTTTTGATTTTACAAAATCAGGTGGTGCTGTAAGTAACAAAGAAAACAATTCAAAATTTGGTGTTTCATTAAAAAGTACGACTCCAACTTCACCTATAAAATCACCAACTTCAGGTGTTACTTTTGTATTAAAGAAAGAACCATTGAAACCTCAGTCTTCAAGTACAAAGAACGAAAATGTTCGACCTGCTTCTGCAAATGACACAAAAGTTACAAATGAAAAGGATGTGACTGTTCAAGGGGAGGTAACTCCTAAATTATCTCCTACCAAAAACAGTGTTAAGGAAAATGAAGATAAGTTAACAAAGTTGCCTTCTCCTCGGGAAGAGTACAGAGCAAAACGTGAGGGTCGAAGTAAAACTCTTCCAGAACAACCAGTCTCAAAAGATTTTCTCAACCAAAAAGACTATAGCTCTACCGCAAAATTTTCACAAAGCCTTTCAAATAAAGATGAACATTCAGAAAAAGTTGAAAGTAAGCCTGAAACTGCTACTTCTCCTATTGGAAGAAGAACAGAACCAAAACGAATGTCTTGGGTTGGTAGTTCATCATCTTCAACATCAGAGTCCAGTGTTCCATCTTGGATAGAGATGGCTAAAAAACGGCAAGGTGGTGAGGTTAATGAAGTTGAAAAGAAAGAACCAAAACCTGTTGTTAGTCTTTCTAGGGAACCTGCAAAAGTTAAATCAACAGACTCATCTGTTACTTCAAGTTCTGGTGCTACTAAAGAACAAAAAGATATATTTAATGGGAGTAAAAAATCTCCTGATGAACAAAAGGACAAAGATTTTGTTACAAAGCCTTCAACTACAACAAGTTCTAAACCAGATATTCATAAGCCTCTTGTCAGCAAACTTTCTGATAGCAAGACAGAAACTCAGCCAGTTTCTAAACCACTCGTCGGAAAATTAACCGATAATAAAACTGAGGTACAATCTGTTAATAAATCTGTTTCTAGTAAAGTTTCGGAGAATAAGATGGAGACACAAACAGACATTAAGCCTGCAGTTGAGAAGTTATCCGATAGTAAACCGGAATCAATACCTGTAAAGCCAGTTATCGGTAAGTTGACCGACGTTAAATCTGATACACAACAGGAAAGTAAGCCACTAGTACGTAAACCTTCAGATGTTAAGGTAGAAACACAATCCATTTCAAAAACTTACAGCACAAAGACAGAACCAGAAGTGAAATCAGTGCCAGTTTCAGCAAGAATAATGGCAATGAAAAAGGAAACAGAAACACAACAACAACTACACAAATCTGCAACACAACCTAGCAAAATACAACCAGTGAAAAAAGACACTGAACCAGTAAATAAATTGTCTTCAAATACTAAAACACAGGAAGTTAAAGAGGTTAAAAAAGACCAAGAACCCATACATAAACCTTTAATTACAAAAGTCTCTGATGGTAAAAAAGAAAATGAGAATGTGGTTACATCCTTAGCTGGTAAAACAAGTCTTTTTGAGAAGAAGAATGTTACAAGTGGTAGTTCAGTTCCTGCTTGGAAATCTAATCTGCAAAAAAAGGATAAAGAAGTTAAAATTGAAATAATTGAAAAGCCATCAGCTACAGTGCCTGTCAACACTGTTCAGCCAAAACCAACAGCTACTAAATCAGTGGAAGAGGTAAGGTTTTCTTTATATTTGTCTCCCTTTGTCTTAAAAGTGATTATCTCCCTTTTGGCTAAAAAGTTATTACGTCCCTTTTTTTAAATCATAAAATGAAAAGATTTTCCGCCCCACCGAAAATGAGCCACCCCAAGTCATTTTGTTTTCGTTTCCCATCCCGAGCATATTTAAAGTCTGTTCCGGAGATAAATCGAGTTTGTGGTGTTTCAGAAAAGGGTTTTAAGCACTCCCGTAAAAACCAGAATTGCAAGGTTGAAATCAAAAGTAGCTTCATACATGTTACGGTTAGACCATGGTTTTCTTAATTTTGCATCTCGCTTGTGGTCCGAAAGAATTACGGGCATGGTACGGGGCAAATATAGCAGACACTCAACAGTTAGTGGAGATGTACAATTATGATTGCTCCATCCATATCTTTTGTTTATGGTCTTAGTTAAAATTCAAATAATAATCCAATCATTTGTACATAATTTAGCAACTTTCAACAACACTATAATCCACAACTCGCAACTGTTATTATAATTAATAATTTTGATTGGTTATTTTTATTCACAATGGCATGGATGACAAAAAAAAAAGTTTTTCTTATATACAATTATGTAACTGAAAAAGAATTTTTTAGTGTTTTACAAAATTAGTTTTATCTGCAAAACTCTGCCAAAGAGATTGTAATAGATGTAAGAATTAATTATTAGCTTTGATGTCACATGACAATCATGTGTTTATTTTCACAACTGACATCACATGGTTATCTATCACACATCACAAAAGCTTAGAAGTACATCATATAAAGAGAAACAGTGTAAAATGTAAATAAATGGGGTATGCTGTTAACTTTCCTATTTACTTAATAAAGTTTTTTTAAAATTTTATTTTCAGAAACCTTCAGTTTTACGTGAGAAACCAGTCGAGAAATGTAATGATGGTGCAACAAATCGAAAATCCAAAGTATTAGATTTGGTTAAAAATTATCAGAAATTACAAGTCAGTTAGTTAAGAAGAATTTTGTATTTAAAATTTGAATCTGTAGTTATGTTTAAATATTTTAATGCCAGTAGATTAAATGATGATATCTGTTTTATAATACTAATGTCTTATTTTTTCGGTATAAAGATAAACCAGTCTAAAATTGACATTGGCCCCATGTTTAAATACAAGAAAAATGTCCTATAATGCTTTTTGAACATAAAAAATGTCAAAATGTGTAAAAAATAAATGTTATAAAAGTTTTCTCACATTGACCATGTAAGTCAATTTTGAGAATAAGTCTAGAATTTAAAAATATTCTTCACTTAAAATTCTAAAATCAGGTTTAAACTTAGAATTTGTACAAAAATCTAAAATTTTCATATAACACTACATAAATTTTAATATTTTCTAGTTATTGAACTTTTTCAATCTTGTTGTACAATATCTCAACTAGTTCTAAAGCTTGTTGCACAATACTTCAACAAGGTTTGAAGCTTATTGTACAATACTTCAACAAGGTCAGAAGCCTGTTGTACAGTACCTCAACCAGGTCAAAAGCTTGTTGTACAGTACCTCAACCAGGTCAGAAGCCTGTTGTACAGTACCTCAACCAGGTCAAAAGCTTTTTGTACAGTACTTCTACCAGGTCTAAAGCTTGTTGTACAACAAAAACAAGTATTGTCAGATGTTGAATTTACAACTTTTTTCAAGTTAATCAATTTCGATATTGTACTTTCAAAACTTTTTTTTTTACTTTTTTGCAATTTTTAAATCAAAGCTACATAGATAATGTCTAAAATGCTGAAAATAATATGCACCTTAAAATTACAATATCACCACTTGCCTAGTTTTAAAAGGATATATACAAACAAATTATTACATTTTAAGTTTTAAAAAGTGCATGGTCATTTGTTTGTATATAGGGTTTTATCTCACCTCTGCATGTGGGAATAATGATATGCTAAATTCTTGTCACATGAATAAATTAATACTTTTGACATTTACCTTTAAAAAATGGAGTTATTTCACAAAAAAATTACTAAACATCTCTTCCTTTTTTGTAGTACGATGCATTTATTACATTAAAACAAACTATATGATTGCTCATTGAATATTAGTTGAAACATTTTCAAAATCAGAAGTTTATTTAAATGATTTTCTACAACAGTTTTGTGAATTAAATGGAATTTTGCAGACAGCAAGTTGAATAATGAAATTTCTTTTACAGAGTTACTTCCCCTTAAACCAATATTTTGGCTATTAAGTATCTAAATACTAAGTTGTAAATTATAAAACTTTTGAATGGGAATTTTTAAAAATTATTATAATGATCTTAGTAGAGTTTACCTGGATAGGGTGATATATACATGCCAGATAAATACTTATGCAGCAGTTGATATATACAGTCATATTGTTAATTAAAAGTATATACCGGTAAATAAAGAAAAAAAGTGTAAATTATGGGGTATATATAAATACCATGGAAAAGAACAAAATTAATCTACCTGGCCACAGAGTAACTTGGAAATTCTCATGCATTTTCTTTTTTGCGTAAAATTAGCATAAATAGCAAAACAGAAAAAAAAATATATTAAAATTCATAAATTGTTGAATTGTCAGCTCTTACTGTCCTGACATTAAAAAAGGCAGGCCAAAAATACAAAGTTTTGAAGTTTTGAGCTTAATAAAACTATCTGACATGAAAATTTGTTAATTCACAATATTAGCAATGTAATATATCATTACGGTGTGTGTCGGGTAAATAAAGAGTTTATATGTATTTTATGATATTTCTATATATTTATTTATTTACCCATTTATATATAACTGTGATTTATTAGTCAATTCTGTGGGCATATATATATACTTTTAGTATTCATATTTAACAGTCTTTGATCTTTAATTAATAAATTAACTAATTAAATTTTTTTAAATTCTTGCCTGATTAATGTGGAAAACGAAAACAGAAAAGTCATATAATTTACAAAATCATGTATATACACATTGGTACTAAGTATTTATTATTACATTACTTGATCAGTATTTTCTCATGATGAAATTTACGTTTTGATTGACACTTCCTCATCAGAAAACAACCTCTGAAATGTTTTACATGAATTAATCATCAATTTCAAATACATGAATTTACCAGCGGTAATTTTTGGAGATGTCAGAAAGCATATACAATGTATTCCTATGGGCGTATTACTTTTCCGGCAATTTTAAAAAGATGTCGTAATACTTTTCCGGCAATTTTTTCTTTACTATTCCGGCAAATTTTATATGTTACTATTCCGCCAATTTTATAGGTAAAAATGTTCACCTTAATGATACCTGTTTAAACGGCCGTTAAAACTTAACCCCAACTGAACCTCTTATTCTTAATAAGTAAACATGTATTCACTCTAGAATGCTCTCAGAAATTAAATCCGAAGTTAGTTTATTTTGCTCTGCCCAACAGAGCAGACATGGAAATTATCCATACTGAAACAAATAGAGGGAATAAAGCCGTAATTTTAATGATATGCTTTATAGAAAAAAAATGTTTTTAAAAAACGGAGATATTGTGTATGTATGCAGTACCGGTAAGAACTGTAACATGTCTATAACGACGGAAAAGATGGTCTTGCTGTAACCAAAATGAAAAATTCACATACATGCGGTAACAATGGCAACACTCAGAAATCAGAGGAATGCAATGCTAAAAATTGCCGGAAACATAATAAAAAAAATTGCCGGAAACGTAAAAAAAAATTGCTGGAAATGTAATGCCAATTGCCGGAAATGTTCCGATTCCTATAATGATATCCACTTTTTGGCCAGAGATGATGTGTATTAACCTGTTAATTTTCATTATACAAGAGCATTTGCTTAGGGCTTTTAAATACAGGATTGGTGTTTCAAAAATGATTACGAGATTTATCAAGACTTTACTTAAACAAGATACTTTTAGAGCTTTAAATAGAAGAATACTTATTTATGTTATATCTTACATGACACAAATGTATGGTAGAACTTCATGTATTTTGTATTTGTTAACATATGTGAAAATGTATGTTTGTGAACTACTAACTTTGTAGTATGTATGCACATGTGTACATTAAAATACATATATTTAATGCTGAATAATTATCTTATTTCTTGTTTTATGAAGTACAGTTGATGAATATTCTTGAGTAAAAACATGTCAAGCTTTCATTACCAATAATGGAATAAGAAAATTGAATGAATATTCATGCAAAAAAAAAAAATTCCGTTCAACTATAGAATAGATACCCATCATTCATCACTCAAGATGGAGTAAGATTGTTCAAAATGTTTGTTTCAATATGAAAACTTTACAAAAAAAAGTTAAACAATTACAAACCATTTTATAGGAAGTTTTAATAGATAAAAATGCTATAAATTCTTGTGAAATAGCTTTTTTATGTTAGACATTTCAACTTTTTAACATGAAAATTAACATGCTGATGATTCTTGTAGACAATTACAACAGATAAATGTTCTTTTTTTAAAACTATTCATGCTGAAACCAGTTTAACATTTGATAGTTTTGTTTGCTTGTACTATTATAGTTTTTAAGAGTGAATGAGTATCTATATATATATATATATATATATATATATATATATATATATATATGTCTCTTTTTCATGCAGTATATGTTGAAAACCATTTTGATCAAAATAACGTACAATCATTATTTTGATTTTGAAGTCTTTATTGTAAAAAAAAAAAAGGTGCTGGAATCATGTTAACATTAATTTTCAAATTATCCATGTTAGATTTCATTTTTGACTGTTGATAGCTGGTGACATGATTTTTCATTGCTTGAAGTAGCAGATTTTAGATCAAATCACATTTTAGATGAATAAGAATTATGTATTTATCATCAAAGAATCCTAAATTGCTGAATAAGGTTTTGAATTATTAATATTAGCATTATTTTTAAGTCAGTGCAATTTTTTGTGTTTAGTTCATTTCAGCTGTTTGATATTTTAGATTTTTTATGATATTTCAACAGATTTATATTTACCTAACTTGAAATCATGTTATTGACTCGATTATGAAGATCCATTTCTTTTTCCATTTTTGTGGAATTTGAAGAATATAAGGATATTATGGTCTCAAGATTTTTTTGAAGAAAAACAAATTAGAAACCATTTAATTCTAATCACACCGTTTTTGTCCCAAAAATTGTACAATCTGTCTCATTTCAAATCTATGACTTCATACTGAGATATGAAATTGTTCTCTGCAGTAATACCAGAGAAAAGACTTAGCTTTTGGTTACATCAAAGGACCAACTGTTAATTGACAATATTTGACAGCCATTCTCTGCGCGTTTCTGGAAATAATGCATTAACTCTGATCACATGATCAAAAGACTGGTCACATGATCAGAATACTCTGGTCACATGATCAAATTACTCGGATCACATGATCAAACTAATAAACACTATTGGACATCCTCCATACAAGTACATGTATTTAACTTACCAGATTCAAAACTGTGAATGAAATCTGCAATTATTCTGACTCATTATCATCAAAATGTTGATTTGAAATATGTATTATTTTTGCTGAAAACATTTTCACTAATGACTTTTTAATTGGATTTAAAACCCATTGGATATAATAGTTTGGTACATAGAATATGTTTGGCATTAATCTTATTTAATTTAATTTCCTTTTTTTTTTAAAAAAAAAAAAAAAAACCTGATGTGATATTATCTGATATGTGATAAGCATATTCAGTTATATGTTTTGAATATTGTATAAGGACTTATTGTAAATAATTTGTAACAAAGCTTTTGATTGGTTGTTACAATTTAAACATTTCATGGACATAAAATTGTATTTATTTTATTTAAATAGATTTTGAAATCCAAAATTGTTGTTTGTATGATTTAAAGAAAACTGCTTTGAGCCAAAAAATAAAAATGAATAAAACAACGATTGAAAATTTTAATTTGAAAAGAAAAATCAAAAATTGTTACTGTAAATATGTATCTAGGATTGTTTGAATAATTAGAGCTTTTATCTCTGATATTAATTAGCTAAAGAAATAAGATTATATGTTTTACAGAAATAAGTGATAGCTAATTTATTCGTGTAATCTTATTGTCTTCATTTTGTTGTCCTTTGTTGTTTTGTTTTAGTAAAATGATTTTGTTTTCTATTCATTCATTCTGATTTAGATATTGCACCCACATCTTTCGCCATGGCTTGCAAGTTGAATAATGGTGAACCTAAGCTATTGTTTGTAAGACACTTAACTAAAAAGTAGACTCTCTCCCCATGGTCACAATGGCATGGTCCAAACAAAACTCAAACTGTCAGAAAAAAGTTGTCAAATAGAAAAATACCATAAGATATAAGAATTTATCTTCAAAGGTAAAAGTTGTGACCAACAAAATGTGCCATTGTTGGTCTTGCTAAGGGAAATATATAAGTATTTTGTCATTGTAAGTTTTAGAGTACAAAAGACATGTTTATATATTTTGTGATTACATATAGTAATGGAGTAACTTTTATAAATATCTGTTAATTACTTTCCAGTACTTTCAGTACTTTGATTCTTGTTGATGGGGAGTGCATGCAATAAAGATAGTTACACTTTTTATAGTTACACTTTTATATGTTATCTGTTAAACTCTAGTTAATTTTCAGCTTGTTAAACAGTTAATACAAAAGTATTGTTAGCTTTCTTTCTGTTGAGTTTCACTTTTTAGTTATGTTTATATTGACTACAGGTGACCTGCAAAAACACGTAACATAATTCGCTACGCGAATTATGCAATGTGCAAAATGTCTAATTCTTTCATTTTTCCATAACAAAGAGAAAAGTTAATTTTATTCCTATAATGATACATCACTGTGTCAGTCATGTGCTGTTTTTTAAATTTATTACCAGTATTTGAATAAATATTCAATAATGGCATACAACACCATTGTAGTTATTGGGGACCTATTTTGTCAAAAAATTAAACCAAGAATTTTTCTTTTTAATTTTGTGGCCTTTTAGTAACAAAATGTAACGGTCAGTAAGATTTTGAAATTGTTTATTGTACCATTACTGCCATTGTTGTCATATGGTGGCATAAGTAATCAGATTATTCAAAGCATATTTTATTTATAAGTTGCACCACTAGTTCATCTGGATTGAAATTTGATTATTCTGCTTTTCATGTTCTTTTATTGTTATTGATAATGTTATTTATTGTAAAATATGTACAATTTTTTTTCCATCTCAAAATGACTATTATACTGCTTTGTCTGACCTTTTGAAAAAATATTATTCTGTTCATATTTGATAATGAAATATTTTGTCTTTGATTAGATGTAAGATTGGTTATGTTAAAACTATTGTAAATTTGTGTAAATAATTTACATTAAAAACATTCTTTTAGATTCCATCTAGAAACACATTCCAAAACAATTTAGAGATGTTAAGAATAAGCTTTATCAATTACAGTTTTATTATTTTTGTCTTTATTTTTATTTCGTAAAGTTGTCAAATTGATGTTTTTCTTGTTTTTATTGTTAAGTTTGTTTGTTTTTTGTAATTTTAGAAAGCTTAACTAAGTTTTCTTTTTTAAAACAATATAACAATTTAAAACCTCAAGTATAGTATTCATAAATCATTTAGTTAACAAGATTTCACCCTGTAAGTAATTAAGTAATTTTTTCATGCAGATTTACCTCCCTTTTCCTATTACCCTGGAAGTACTAGTAATTTTTCTCTTGCAGTTACCTCCCTTGTCTTAGCTATCACCTTGGAAGTATTTTTCTCTTGTAGAGTTACCCACCTTGTCCCACCTATCACATTGGAAGTATTTTTCTCTTGTAGAGTTATCTCCCTTGTCCTAGTTATCGCCTATTTTTCTCCTTCAATGTTACCTCCCTTACACTGTTTTTTCTATCACAGCTAGGCTATATACTATTTTGTTTGGTTAATGTATTTTATTATTGTATTAATGTGTATTTGTGATCATTATCAGACTTCATTATAACAGAATTATTCCATGACATGTATTTAAATATAAAAATCAGTATATGTATTATTACATAAGACATATGTATATATATAATAAAATATATTATACAAATACTTCATGTGGTTTTATTAAATTTAAAAAACTTGCTGCTTTTCTGTGTTTTTGTTTTGTTTTTATTATTATTATTATTATTATTATTATTATTATTATTATTCATTTTACACTTCTACTGAAATCTCACTGAAAATAAAAAATTTCCAGTGCCTGTCCAAAGTCAGGAGCTTCAAAATCAATGGTTTGATAAGCTTACTTGACTTGTTCTTTTATTTTATGTTCTCATTGTGCTGTGTACTTGGTTGCTTGGTCTATTGTAAAACATACCTTTTCAATAATCAAATGTCCTTTATTCCATTCCAAAAACATCCCCCCTTATCTCCCACCACTATAGTGGCTCAGTTATTAGAGTGCTCACTTCGTATGTGGGAGTTTCAAACCCCAGGCAGGATCTGACCTGGTAGTGTCTGTTATTTCGCCAAACACTCGGTATTTAGAAATAAAAGTCACAGAGTCCTTTGGAGAAGGCCTTAAAAACCGATGCCCTGTGTCACGACAGGCGTGGCACGTTAAAGAACAATCCCTGCACATAACTCTAAGCGCACTGCAAAGGCCAAAATTTCTGCCACTTCACTTACAACTGGGGACTTCTCCATGTAAGTAAAATATTCTTGACTGGGACGTAAAACCCCGATCATTCATTTCCTTATCTCTCCTTATTATGCGTGTCCATCATTAGGTATCTTTTTAAAGAGTGGAATGGAGTAATGGTGTTTTACCCCCCAGTCAAGAATCTTTCACTTATTTCGAGGCGGTCAGTTTGGGATGGTGGAGGAAACCGGAGTACCCGGAGAAAACCACCGACCTTCGGCAAGCGGGTTGACAAACCTTCTCACATTAGGATCTGTCCCGAGTGGGATTCGAACCCAGGCGGTGAGAGGCACTGTGATTCGTAATGTTTAAAGAGTGATCCACATTGTATGGAGTACTAGTAATGAAGCTGAATGGAGAAATCTTAGTACATGTAATTTTAATTTTATCCACCGTTGCCACATACTTTTTATTTAAGGCTTCTATGAGTCCTTTCATGTGGTATCAATGTCTGACAGCAAGACATTCAATTTTACTCACTGCTTCCTTCCAACAATCAAAATTAATGCTCTGGTAGATATGCAGAGATTTGGAGAAAAAAATCTTGTATGTTTTGTCAATTCATGCCACTTATAAGCACCAGTTTTATAAGCATATAGATTCTTAACTTAGTATATCATAATTTTACTGTTCAATATTTGACATGTCACTTTCTTTGGCAAAGAATTTAAATACAAGTAGTTTGCAGACTTGTGTATCCCCCATGATTTCCAGAATACAGAGAAAAACTGTGCAATCTGTTAATGAGTCAAGAGTTGAACATTGCAGTTTCTAAATCTAATCTTATCATTAAAAATTTGGTCGATTTTGAAATGGTTAATAACGTTCAAGTTGCTGGATTACAATGATCTAGTCTTTGTTTTCATTGTAACTTTGCGGATCTTAATTAAGCCGAAGGATAATGATTGGTTGGTTAAATGATGTTTTACGTCATATCAGCAATTTTTTAGGCTATTCATGATTATCTCAACACAAGTTCATGTGTTGTGTTAGTGTACAGGTTTTTCTGATCTGTATTGTGCTAGTACACATTTATAGCGACCTTTATAGTGCTAATTATTACACTCGACCGCAATTAGGCAGGTTAACTCCCAGACAACTCAGTCTATTACACTGGTACCGACCCAACCAGTACGGATCTATGACAACAAAATACCTCCTAAACCAACAGCGGTGAACTGCTTTGAGTTTAAAGGCTGACACCTTAGCAAACCGGCCACTGCGTCTACCTGTAAGATATTGCTATTTGCGATGAGAGTCGGTTTTAATTGTCTCAGAAGATTAATCTAAAAACAAGTTTGTGTATTCGTGAGATGTGCAAGTATGTATTATGGTCTGCCTTGTACCAGATCGCACTAAGGACGACTTTTTGTTAAGCTCACATAGTCAGTGTGCTGCAGACTAGTATATCACTCCCTAAGTTAAACTATTCTGGCACCGGATAAACCAGTCTGTCCTCCTAATGCTGAGTGCTAAGCGACGAAGCAGTATCTGAAAGTCTTATGGAAGACCAAGCCGCAGTTCAAACCTATAACCTCCTACTTTCAGGCGTAGAACATTGAAGAAACCTCCCTGCACATTGCCATACGCGCACTGCAAAGATCAAAATTTCTGTCACGTCTATAGCTGGTGACGTCTCGATATAAGTACAATATACTTGACTGGGACGTCAGTTCAACATGTAATGCAATTTAATGTACAAATCAAGGGAGATGACTCTTGAGGGCTTAATTAACAAACAGGTATTAAACAACTGTTAACAGATGTAATGTAATTGTTTCATGATAATTTTCTATCCATATTTTCCTAAATTGAATCTTGTGTTTTAACCGTTTGTTAGTTATTTCCATTTGCTAAATTCTTGAGTAAGCTGTGTCTTGTTTTCTCCTTTTCTTGCATTACAACCGCACCTCCAGCCCCCAAGAATCAGAGGAAACATTTAGTTTTTTGTATTTCTTTATGTTGATGGAGAACGCTATTGTAACATATATGTACTATGTACTTTTATGTAAGATGGTATTCCAATAAATAAATAAATAAATAAATAAATAAATAAATAAATAATTTTTTATTCTACTTTTCTATCTGATTTAACCTCTGTCCAGAGCGTTTTTTTTCAGAGATGTCTGGTAAGGTATTTTTAAAACTTCATAAGGTCAATTGCTTGTACTTGTTTTTGTCATTCGTCTTCATGACGTATAGTTGTTTTAATATCCCATTATGAATAAGTACCGCGGTTTTTTTGGTTTTTTTTTTAATTTTTATTTATTCATTTCTTTTTTAAATCGTGCCCAAACTAATGTTTTATCAAACAATAGATCCAATGTTGTTTGTCGTTTTAGTTGATAAATTACCTTGGCAAAATGATCGACTCTGCAACATTATGTTATTCAATTTTTAATAATAACCTAATCCCAATGACGTCAAACGTTGTAATTTAAAATTGACTTTTTTTTGTTTTTATTGATTATTTTCAGCACAAACAATACCTATTTTTGTAGACAGTGTTTGCTTCTTTCAAAGGTAAAACCAATCGATGTTCCATGTAACTGAAATGTTTTACGTAATCTGCATGTTTTATACATTAATCTTCAAGTTTATACATAGGATGCCAGGTTCTTTGAATGATCAATTTTGTCTATGCTACCGGTAAAGAAGGAAGAAACGTGTTTATTTAGATTTGTTTAACACACGAGGTGCTTCATTTAAATAAAACAAAATCGGTATAAGCTTTTAACCTTGTATAAATTTCATTAAAGTTTAAAGTATGTCAAGGAATCAAATGGTGTTTTCTGCATGAAATGGGACATTTTACCCTCACATGTCAAAAAGTGGAAACTAGGGCAACCACGACTTGTCACAGAACTCTTTTTTCTCACATTAACTTTTTACACTACCGCTATGCCATATTCTACTTTTGAATTTTTTAAAATAATGCAATTCAAAATTAGCTCATGACAATTGTCACTCAATCTAAAGCATAAAAAAGTTTATTAAATTAATCTTTATAAAAATAATGCAATTAATGAAAAATACTAATTGTAGAATTTTAGAAAATAAGTTTTTAAAGTAAAGTTACTTTTAGTAAAAATGAAATCAAATTTTTCTTATTTAATTAAAAATGTCAAAACAAAAGTTTGATTTTTTTGATATAAATAAAGCAAATTTAAAAGTAGCACATGACTGCTAAGATTTTACTGTGTGTTAGAATTTAAAGAGGTCACTGACAGTAAGCTTTTAAGAGAAAAAAACCATATCATATTTGACATAAAACAGGTTTGAAAACCATGTCCCTTTTCATGTAGTTTTGTATGTGATTTTATCTGTTGTGACATTTACAACATAGTATTACATAGATCATCTTGTAACTTCATAAATAGCTCGTAAAAAATTGTACCATAAGAACGATTTTTTATTATCAAATATATGTAGAGTTCTAAAAAAACACAAAAAAAATATTTAAAAAAATCTAATAAAGGTACAGTTACTATGTGATTTTATATTTTATTATTGTTTTAATGAATACATTTAACTACCGGTAGGTCCTTTAAAACCAGTCTTTTTACGCGTTTTTTTTTTTTTCTTGTCTACGCAGTTAATTTTACGGCGATGTAATAAAATATTCTAGAAATTTTTTTCATTTTTTTATTTTTATATTTTCCCTCACATTAATGACCAACCAACAAGGATAAGGGTCGTCTAGCAGTTTGCTGTTGCTGTGCGATGTATAATTAGCCGATCAAATCGGAGTTGATGTGCTTTTTTTTTTCCTTTATTAGCTACTAGTATATTCAACATCTTCCTCAATTGTTGATTAATAAGTTACGTGTACCTTTTATTTATTTATTTATTTATTTATTTTTTTTTTTTTTTTTTATTTATTTATTTATTTATTTTTTTTTTTTTTGAATTCCTAGTACTTAGTTCAGAGTTCCATGTAAACCTTTCACCGAAAAATCGAACTGTTTATCTCGAGACATCAAGACGGTTTTAGTTGCTTTCTAAATTTAAAAAAAAAATCATGTCATTGCAACCCGCAGGAAAGTCTATATCACTGCATTTTGGTACAATTCTCTGACTTCCCGTTCCGAATAAAAATTCAGCTATTCTTTCTCTGCGTTATTAACCCCATAGATGTATCAAGGAGGAAAGTTAAAGTCACAAACATTTGATGAAAAAGAGTTAAAGCAGAATTCAAAAGATAATTAAAATGACAGCCTGTTAATATGCTATTGGCATGCATGTTTTGTGACATGACGTACACGGAACAACCCAACACATCACAGTTGGATTTCACCCGGATTTTCTGGAAAAGAACAAATAAAAGAACAAATGGCATACGTCTTTTGTGTGCAAAATTTTGAATTATACCCCCCCCCCCAGAAAAATTAAAAATTTCTTCCTGTTAAATTTCTAATATACATGACATTTTTATATGTACACACATATATATATATATATATATATATATATATATATATATATATATATATATATATATATATATATATATATATATATATATCCGGCTCCTATGTCAAAGTTTGCTCAAAGTTTTCGTTGTAGGAAAATAATTGCTCAGTATTTGGTTGGGTAGTTGAGAGTACTTACACCATTATCTCACTATTCTGTTAAAAAGTGTACGTCCAAAGCCGTTGCAATATGAGTTAATCCTGATTAATTTTGTTTTGATTGCTTAAACCTTTGTCATCTTGTTTTGGCATCTTTTCTTCTTAGTTGCTTTTGTAGTTTTTTTTTTTTTATAATCTAGATTTACCGTGACTTACGTCGTTTAGCTATACACCATTCAAACATTCTTACGTCTTCATTGCATTAAAAAATCAAGCTTGTATCTTAGTCTAAACTGATGAACAACATCATGTGGCAAGTAGAACAACATGATCTGAACGTTAGAATAAAATTACAAGTATATTAACCAAGCCCTAATAATCTTGGTTGCTTTTCATAAAAAAAGGTAAATATTTGTCCAAATAATTTCAAACAACGGTACCGGTGTTCATTCATTTTACACTTTTTAGAAAAAAAAAAGAAATGTAGCGGTGTTTTAAACATCAATCATGATTATTTCAACGACATCAAGATGTTCAGTTCAGGAATGACAGAGTAAACCGGATTGCCCGGAGAAAACCACTTACTTTTTTTATCAAAGAACCTAGAACTTTGTCCAAAGCGTTATACGTCGGCGGTGAGAGGCGCTGTGATACCTATGCGTGCTTAAGACCACTTTGCTATCAAAACACTTTTAAAAATCTTGCTGTTTTTAATAATTATTAATTAAACACAGAGAAAAAAACATTTAAAATGTATATTCATTATAATTGATAAATATTCAATAAAATTTCAATAATTCATAACATTTTGAAACATTTAAATTGATCACATCAATTTTAAGACTTCAATTTGTAATGGCAAGACACAAAACGCAATGATACAACAACAAACATAAAAGACATAACTTAGATAACAAAATAACAACAAATTCTCTCTTGTTCGTCATTGTATATACACTGCTGATCCTTTCTAATTCGTCAATGAAAGACATCATGAACAAGGCGGAGGGTTCCGAATCATCTACCTGATGACAAAGGGAGATAACTATATATGTTAAGTACAAGTCAATATTGAGGAACAAACATGTGTCATTCTTGTTGGTCTAGACACATATCACATCTGAGGAGTCCATTTTCATTACACTGCATGCAACGTAAAGCACAAAATTCTTCTGTAAAGTTATTTCTATGAAGTGACTTTTTACTTCCGTGACATGACGTACATGGAACAAATCTGTACCCACCACATTTGTCACAGTTGGATCTCATCCGGATTTTCTGGGGAAAAAAACAATAAAAGTTATTTATATGCAATAATATAACTGGTTAATCTTATGTCTAATTTTTCTGGTTGGAGTTTGAATTAAACATTTTCATAGCCTATCCTTTCATTCCTAATCCTTGGTTTTGTTAAAGCTGCATTAAGTTTTCCTAGGACAAAAATTAAAACGGTGCTGATGTTCCTAATGAACAATGTTACATTTGGTTCAACGATAAAAGCCCGAATAAATACAGAAATAACAATAAATTCGCAGCGAGATGTAGCTTGTGGAATATAATGTTAGAACATGGTTACGTCATAAAATAACCGGGTCATTTAAACACAACTTAAAAAACGGTGAAATACGATAAATTAAACACAGAATTTCATTAAAATTGTGACTTTGTAAGGGATACGTAACACCACTGCGAATACATTTGGATATTAATGACGGACAATCAATGCAATTTGTCAGGTTTCGTCTGCGATTAATTGGAATTCCCGTTCATCCGTGCGCATGCTCTAGCAAATAATAATCATCTTTTAACATTGACCAACCCGTTAGAGGATTCTGTTTATTAGCAGCTAATGGGAATAAAATTTTAGAAAATGAATCTCACGGATCGTGATTAGAAGTTATCTATTTTAAACAAGAGGCCCATGGGCCTTAACGCTCACCTGAGGATATGGCCAAAATCATTTGCAAAAATATATACAATATTCGAATATACATGCCTATACAAAAAGTTAATAGTTTTCAATATAATTAACACTTGGAGTCTTCTTATGCATCTATGACCTTGACCTTTAAATGTAAGATCTTGAATCTTATATCAGAATGATCGCCATATCAATTCCTACTATATTCCAATATACATGCCAATACAAAAAGTTAATAGCTTCAAAGATAATAAACAATTTCAGTTTTAATGCACCAATGACCTTGACCTTTGAACATATGACCTTGAACCATATATCAAAATGATCATCATGTCAATACCTACAATATTCTAACATATATGCCTATACAATAAGTTAATAGTTTTCAAGATATTTAACAATTTGAGTCTTCTTTTGCATCTATGACCTTGACCTTTGAACGTAAGACCTTGAATCACACATCAGAATGATCGCCATATCAATTCCTACAATATTCTAATATACATGCCTATACAAAAAGTTAAGTTTCCAAGATAATTAACTATTTCAGTCTTTTTATGCACTTATGACCTTGACCTTTGAACGTATGACCTTCAGCCATATATCAAAATGATTGTCATGTCAATACCTACAATATTCTAATATATGCCTATGTAAAAAGTTAATAGTTTTCAAGCTAATGCACAATTTTAGTTTTTACAAGCAAAAAATAACATTTCAGGGGCAACAACTCATACATGCATTATCATATAGTTACGAAACTTTGTTTCTTTTTAAATTTTGTCATGCTGAACATTTTAACAACGTTGTGATGCTATATATCTTGAAAAATTTGAAGAAAATAGCCTAAAACTGCAAAATTGCAAACTAGGTCATGACCTTGACCTTTGACCTTGACCCCATTTTAAAGGTTATTTTAAGAAAAAGTGAAAAATGAAAACTCCATGTCAATATCTGTTCAAATAGTCAAGTTACAACAATTTGAAGCCATTTTATGAAATTTTTCAAATTAAACGCAAAAACGCGTAACCCATTTTTCGACCGAATTTCACGAAATGAACAAACTATAGGCTTAAGACCCTAGAGAAGCAAAATATCACATCAGATTTTTTCTCCCATCATTGGTTTCGGAGAAGAAGATTTTTAATGATTTTTGAACCCCTATGTCACCATGACCTAGTTTTGGTAGCCATTGCAACGCCACGAACAAATCTGAATTGCACCGACCCATATATGCTTCTGACTTAGTATCATTTAAATCTGTCTAGAAGTTTTTGGAGAAGTCGAATATGCGTGTTAACGACGCACACACACACGCACGCACACACATACACATGCTGCGCTATGCCATAAGCTCACATGACCTTTAGTCAGGTGAGCTAAAAATATATATTTTTAGAAAATCAAAAAATTCAAAAAAATTCAAAAACTTAATGCATTTTAAGTCCTCTTATTGCCTATATTGGTGACTTCATATGGCTCTTGGAAAATTTTTAGTAGACAGGTTTCCTGTCGTTTTCCATGAATGCTAGGGTTTACCCTTTAGAGAACCCGTCAAGCTATTTGGCTCAAGATCTCTGAATTCTATGTATTGGGTCCACTTTTTAAAGTCGGCTAAAATACTTATGTTGCGTAATGTAATATACAGGAAGATATTATGTGGTATAAATCATTTAAATTGTTTAAACATACAAATAAGTATGTTTGATCTATTAAAGTACGGATAAGTATATTTGAACCTTAAATATGATTCTTAAAAAGGCCTATATATAATACCAGTGATGTCGCCCATCAAATTAAAAGATCTCATCATAAATAATCCTGAATAATTGATTTAATATACACACATTTTAAAACAAGTTTTTACTGAATGTTCAAACGATGGCACAAAAGAAAACTTCGTTTCCTGTAAAGGTCATAAAAGTAAGTCTATGCCGTGAAAATAAAACAGCAAAATGTTCATTTTTTTCAAAATTGAAGGTTTCGATTGGAAATTGGTTTTTAAAACGATCTTCATTTTTGAATTGTTTTCATTCTAAAAGTACTAGTAGTACAACTGATAAGTGCAGGAGCTTGTCGGTGGGGAATGTCCCAATCACATGTATTCCTGTACAGTATTTAGCCGTATAATGAAGCAGCTGAGTACATATATATGTGCGTGAGTTTGTATTTATGAATATGTATTTAGTTATATGTATAGTTGTATCTAATCTGGATAATGCATTTGCTGTTAATGTAAGTTAAAATGTATATATGCATACATTCTTGATGTATAGTAATGTGAAAATGTATGCCGCCAATTCTGAAAATTATTGTAAAGTACCTCATGTACCACCTCCGGTGGTTTAGAGAGAGAATAAAGAATAAACTAATCACAAATTTCTACAAAAGACTCTTTTTTTCACGAAACAAAATGACACTACAAAATTAATAGACAACGTTAAAGTTAAAATCTAAATATACATCTTAAATCTATAAACTATAGAAATGTCTGCTTCAAACATTTGGAATGTCTCAACAATTTGTGGTCTTGTTAACAGACAGCAGAGAGCAATAGAAATGTAAAACAGTCACAATATGGCAAACAAGAACATGTTACAATATGTGTACACAGAAACATCTGATAAAACTATCGAATTTACACGAGAATTTGCTGTAGGACTTTGTAAAGCATAAATAAAAATATGGTGACTGTGTGTTCTCGAAGTAATGTTGTAGGTTTTTGTGAAGACATAAATAAGACAACTGTGACTATGTGTTCTCAAAGTACTGGTGTAGGACTTTGTGAAGACATAAGAAAATGGTGACGGGGTGTTCTCGAAAGTACTGCTGTAGGACTTTGTGAAGACAAAAATAAGGAAATGGTGACGGATTGTTCTCGAAGTACTGCTGTAGGACTTTGGAAGCATAAATAAAATATGGTGACCGGATTTTCTCAAAGTACTGCTAATGTAGGACTTTTTAATGACATAAATAAGAAAATGGAAACTGGGTGTTATCAAAGTACTGCTGATGTAGGACATTTTAATGACATAATTAAGAATATGGTGACTGGGTGTTCACGAAGTAATAATATGGGGCTTTGTAAAGACATAATAGGAAAATTGTGAACGGATTTTCTTGAGATACTGCTGTAGGATTTTAAGGCGGACATTATTATAAGAAAATGGCGACATGGTGTTAACTATTTACTACTAAAGGACCATTACACTTACTATTCTAGTAACAACTAAATGGTTTTTTATTTTTATAACTTACCTTAAAACCTCTTAATATATAACGTAATTCTCCAGATTCGTTGAGTCTCTCTAAATCTTCTGCCGTCTGTAATAAAAGTCAATTTGTATTTACAATTCTTTTAAAAGTTTCGCACACTTATGACCTGTTAAATGTTTGCTAGCATTCAGACTAAAGATATATTACGTTATTCTGTTATAATTTTCAGAAAGTCTGATAATGATCTTCAGACACTTGATGATACCTAGATTATTGCATAGAAGCAACAAAGTTCTTGCTGAACAAAAACATTTAGCAATAACCAGACACAATTAGGCCATCCCGAAAAAAAATTGATTGCGTTTGGTGAAGGGGTTAAAATGTATGATAATCTAAATTAACGGATTAAGTTTGCGTAGATTTTATGATAGGTAATGGTTTGTAAAAGTTAGATTAGGGTTAATATGATAACTAAGGTTACGGTTAGGATGAATAAAAGGTTATTACAGTTTAACTACAGGGTTTTCATTGTCTTAAGAAAGGTGGATAAATAGGTCCTATTCTTGTGAGTGAATGAAATACATGTAACTGCTGGTAATATTTCATTTTTTGTTTGATTTTGACCGATTAAATTGAACTCTGTAACACCTAGATCAATTAATCACAGTTCAAAAAAAAAATACCAGTAAACTGCACATTTTTCTACAAAAAGACTATTAATCGTCTAATCAAAACGTTTCCATGGTGACAGACATATACAGTTGTTTAATGGTTATTTTCATCATGATGTTTTATGTTGCAAAAAGGTAAATAAAACCATCACAAATTAATAACTAAAGTAAATGACCCTGTTACATGTTTGACCCGCTCTTTATGTTAATATTTAATTTACTTTTTCTGCGTTACAATACGTGATATGTAATAAAACAATATTGCATACATAATACATATACATAATACATATACATATTACATATATGTAATTTATATTACACTAAGTAACAGTAAACTCCTCAGGATTTATGTCATAATTTATATTCCAATTATGGTAATTAGTTATGCACCAGGTAATTACGTATAATTAAAAATTGCATCATTTATCATACGTAACTTTTATTAATGTTTTGCATTAAGTACTTTTTTCTTTCTTTCTGTTTTTTAAATTTAATTTATTTAATTTTTATCATTATTTTTACGTTTTGGGTGTGTTTTCTTGAAAACATATCAGGATGTGGTTTTTATGCTATTGAGCAATACCTTGGAAAGGACAATGCTTTTTTGTTGCCTTAAGGCCATGACAATTTAATTACTAGTTCGTCGGACGGAAGTTTGGCAGAACAGCATTTTCTTTGCTTTTATCAGTTATTTTTAAACTTTTTTGCCTTTCCTCCTGCAATAATTATTTTTTATGCATTTTTATCTGGCTCGTCAGATTCAAATTTTGTTCGCCTGAAGATAAATGTGTTTTAGAAAAAAATACATTTAATTTTTAATCGCTCGCTCGCCTCCATATTTTCAAAAAAAAAAATCCGTAGAACTAAAAATTAATTAAGAGGGGCCTAAATTATATACAGTTAAACCTATCTATTACAACATCTGTCCATCACAACCTGTCTATAGTGGTCAGTTATTTATGTTACAATTACTTTTGCTATTTTGCACCTCCCCATAAGGACCACTTGTCTTACTATTATCAATAATTCACGATTACGTTCATAATAAACACTTTTCACATTTATTCCTAAACTAAGTGTTCTCTTAACTTGAATCTGGCAAATTTGAGATCATAATAATTTTATTAACTGTTAGTCTATTTAGATATTTAAGGTGTCTTATTGAAGATCATTTTAAGTAAAGTACAACTTTGTTTTGTCAAGATGTTTATGTTAAGTACTATAAAAGATAACCAAAAAGAAAATGTTAAAATAATGTTAAAGAAAATCTTAGTTAAGGAATGGTTATGAATTGGGGCCAGATAAATAATTTTATTATTATTATTATTATTATTATTATTATTATTATTATAAGTATATATATAACAAAACTATGTACAGTGGTGACGTGGAACAGTGTTAAAGATAAAACTTCACAACCCTAAGCTCTTTATGTAGGATAATCCGTTTGTTTTTTTTTTCCCGAGAACCGGTCTGTATAATGAAAGCTATATAAATGTTACACGCAACAGCTGTTTAAATTAATAAAATGACAACAGATGTTTCAAATATCAACAGATTACAACCATCGGTCAAATATAATCTTTATAAAAGGTGCCCTTTGCATTAATGTTTGTATCATAAATTGTAATTTCTCTCTTCATTCCTGAATAATTTCTCTGAATTGTATTTCAGTGTTCCGCTTTGCTGTTTGGCTAATTGGATACATTTGCCCTTTTCTATCAATTGACTCCAACATGTTCACTTAAGGTTACCGAGATCTTATTTTATTATTAATATTATTATTATTATTATTATTATTGTTGTATTATTAGGTTGTTGTTGTTTTGTATTATTATTAGTAGTAGTAGTAGTAGTAGTAGTAGTAGTAGTAGTAGTAGTATTTGCCCATTTCAAATTGTTTTGAAGTGAGGTTTGTTTTAAATTGGAATTGGCAAGTTTGTAAGAGATCCAATATATATACAAGCATTTAGAATGATAAAAAAAAAAATTTTAAAAATATTTACCCCAAGACGCATTCCATCAGCAAACACCTGTGGTAACGTCGGGACATTGGAATTTAGTCTTTGTTTTAATTCTTTTTGAAATTCTTTGTTCATAAATAAATCCTTCTCTTCATAGCGCACCATATGATTTTGTAATATCTTTCTAACTATCATACATCGTTCACAAGTCTTTCTCATTATTGTCATCGTCGTTGTATACACTATTATTTTTCCTCTTTCGATTTCTCTGTAATTTTTCTGTAAAAAACGAATATAAACAATCTTAATTCATAGTAATATTTTTTTTAAATACTGCCATGTACTAATTTTGAATGTATCGTTTATCGTGAACTTCAAAATTAGCACTTGACAATATTTTATACTCCTAAAGGCAAGTGGTGTTTTCGCATTTCTAACAATCTCGCAATCTCCTTATGTTTTGTGGCTAATAGGGCCAGTATTAAATCAACAAAAATCACCTGTGTCATTGCTCACAAAATACAGATACATGTCCCAAAAACACACCCAGAAATTCAGGATTAGTTGAGTGCTTAGATAATGCTATTCTATGTTCTTTTTTTCTCTCTCTTAAAACTTGACTATAACAATTTTCAAAGATGGCATTTATCATTTTCATAAATATATCATTGCACGAATGACAAATTACAAAATTATTAAAAAAAAGAAATTGATCAATATACTGTTGTAATGTTAACCTCGTTTTTCTTAAATATGACCCCAATACTCTCAAGACCTTGGTCAGATAAACCTTCTATTCTAACACTATGAGGTATGAGGAATTCCCAACATATTTTGTGTGTGTAGTGCTATCATACGTCAATAAACAACTTAAAGAAACTATTGTACAAACATGCAAGTATATGTAAAACTTAAAAAGACTGTTTAGTTTAAAATTAAACCTGCTTCATCTTTAGCACAAATTGATCCAATTATTACAGTCCCAATACTTTATAATTTTGAACCCCATTATACTTTGAGAGAACCATACATCTCTCTCTCTCTCTCTCTCTCTCTCTCTCTCTCTCTCTCTCTCTCTCTCTCTCTCTCTCTCAACAAGACAAATGTCACGTTATGGCTATATATCTTTCTCTCTCTGCATGTGTTCTACCAGCATTTTATTTCGTTTTTCTATTTAATGGCATTATATTCAAGCACGATATCCGGTAACGGAGAACTAACAATCCCAACATCAATACTTGATACACGTATTTTAACTTATATAAAAGCCTGTGTTACATACATAAAATCAATCATTAAACTAATTAAGAGGTAGGTAATTGACTCCCATTACATGTAACATTGTTATTGAGATGCCAGAACTGATAAAACACATAATAATATTATTTCGATCAAGGTAAAGTTTCAAGTTGTTGACATTTAAAAAAAATAAAAATTTTCTGGATTGATCGATTTAATGATCTGAAAACACAGAAAATCACACAGTCGTTTATATTATAAACTTAAAACAATCAAATGTGTGTAAAGCATTTAAATAGCTTTATTGGTATTAAAAAGGAAACTGTTTTCTATCAAAATAAAAAGTCGCATAATTGTTTGTCTTGTAGGTTCCATGTCCATTTCATGTTGTGCGTCAGTTCTAGTTATCGCGGCAACAACCAGTAAAATCATCTGACACTATACGTTGGTGCCAGCAACGTCATAACAAAATGAGATAGCGTTGAAAACGTTTTTCTCTATCAAACAACATAGTAGTTGATAATTGTGGCTCTTAGGATTTGAATATATATGAGTGATTTTATATGATTTTGATTTAATGGGGTTTTTACGTTCGGGTAGAAATTTGACCTTTACTTGGACTCTTTAGAGAGCCACACCTGTCATGACAAGGTGCATCGTTTTTTAAAGACCTCAAAATTTTCATTTCTAAATTATGAGTGCATTAGCGATAGAACAATTTTCAAGTCTTGGTCAGACCGGGTCGGGGTTTGAACCCCGAACTCCCACATAGTAAGAAGCGAGTACTCCACCAACAGAGCTGAGCTAACGTAGTGGTGTTAAAGATATATATATATATATATATATATATATATATATATATATATATATATATATATGAAGTTTCTTATAATGTGTGTTACGTAATTTTATTGCATCTAAAAATCAAGATGAATGAAAATAATTAAGGCGCATTGTTTGTTCTTTATATAAGCACTCTGAACTTCCGTCTTGGTCTGCATTTCCCTTTTGAGTCCATAGAACTGGCATAAGCAACTTTTGAAAATTCATGAAATGATGAATTCAAACGTAGTTTACAAAAGAACAATAAATTGATCTCAGAAAGAATCCATAATTATATAACAGTTCTCTTTAAACAAATTTTGTTGAGCGGTTATTAATAATTCGAATAATTTTAATTTATTATTTATTTCATTGACGTTATGGTTTATGATAAAAAGACAATTATGCACATTGTATATTTAATATAATTATAAATGTCATATGTTGTAGAAAAATATTTTACGATGTCATTAAAAACACTGAATGCAATTCATAATATCATAAAAATATGACATGATATTTGCATTAACCAACTTGACAGCGAGGAGACCTCAAACGAATAAACTGAATGATTTCGTCATCTATTTGTACTTACCGGTAGTTAAAAAAAAAGAAAATGAAAAAAGAAAACCGAATCAACCAGACAGATAGTCAGTTTACATAGATACAATGTTTAACATGACACAATATCTAGTATTTCATATAATAACTTACCTGTATATGACAGTTGACTTCATACTTTATTATTATTATTTTTATTATTCAGTAAAATACAAATATTACAGCGATTTTTGTGGTTCATCATTAACACTGCAATAACTAACGTAATGATGTTTTTTATTATAAAATTTTATAAATTTTAAAATTTTCTGAATGAAATATTAAAAATTGATAAATTTTACAGCCTTGTTAAGTTTCTTTTTGCTGGTCACGCGCAACTTTTCCACATTCACCACATTCCAGCCAGAAAATATACTGACTGATGATAACTTCTATGTTAGGTAACAGCAGAGTAAAAAGTAATGGTTAAACGAAAATCGCTGTAATGTATCAAATTTAACCGTTCATACACACAGAAAATGGAAAAAATACACGAGACAGAAAATTTATAAATATCACAATTTCGATAGAGAGGGACACGTCACAAATAATGAAAAAGATTGAGAATACAAACAACGGATGAGACAGAAAGTAGATCATCAACATGTTTCCGTGTACTCCGTGGGTAGACCCACCCTGGTCCGAGGAAAGTCACATCTGACAACATTACGTTTGTTCATACATCACATATTAAAAAGTGTGTGTGTGTGTGTGTGTGTGTGTGTGTGTGTGTGTGTGTGTGTTTTTAAAATCTGAAATATTCTGGTTATAAATGTATATTAAACTTCTTTTTAAACTTAAAATAATTTTCTTCAAACCACAAAATCAGTTCAATGGAATGGTTCTATATATTCAACTTCCTCTAACTTTAAAAATAATAAATTTCTTACAACTACGAAAAAAATTATCAAATAGACTGGTTATATATTAAACTTCTTTTAAACCTAAAAATATCTATTATCTTGAAATTACGAAAAAAAAAAAAACATTTTCCATTACTGTTATGCGTTTTTTCCTTTTATATTTCATACAGGAAACAAAAAGTTGCTATACAAATGCATATCTTGAACCGTAAATTCTTACATAATTCGTAATATATATATATATATATATATATATATATATATATATATATATATATATATTGACTTCTGACTTAATGCAATAATAATAATCTGTATTAAACTAATTAGGGGCCACGCTGGGGCATCAAAATCAATTAGTTAGAACCTCAAATTTAACTAAAATTAAACGTTAATTGAAATATTTATTACAAATAAAATATAATATACTGTAGTTTAAATTTTTTCATATTTTTTTTTCAATTTAACCCTCATAACCGCATTATTATACATTAGTCTTATTGTATATTTCATAACAATATGTGATGCATAAACTTTTGACAACGTGACCACTTACCACCAATTGAACATATTCCTCTTCTTCTTCCTCCTCCTCCAGCTTATTAAAATAGTCATAATTAATAATTTTATCATAAGAGCGAAATTAATTAGTTACCTTCCTTTTTCAAGCTTATATGTTTGACATAAACAAATCGTCATTGGCTGGTAGGTCGTTGTTTTACGTCACATCAGCAATTTTTAGTTATACTAATATCGAGCCAATTAGTAGAGCCCTGTTCGACCAGGAAAAATTCTTTCTCATTCGTGGCCCCAGTTTCACAATCATTCCTTAACTAAGATTTTCCTTAACTTAAATTTGTCAAATGTTAGTAATTAATATCTTAATTACAAATAGACATTTGTGATAAAACTAAATGCAGACGTTACAAGCTTGAAGTGTTCTTCAAAATAACACTTTACATTATTAAATATCTCAACAATCAACAAAATTACGAAGATTTCAAATTTGCCAGATTTAAGTTAAGGAAAATCTTAGTTAAGGAATGATTGTGAAACAGGGCCGTGGTCAACCGTAGTCGAATGCCTTTAATCACGTTCACCAAAACTAGGGGCGTATATAGCAAGTAGTATTATAGGTTCTTGCCAAAACTAACAATTCAGTGATTCATTTACCATTGTGACTTTGGTGTAAGCCAAACGAGCATAGAAAAGAAAACGAAGACGAATGTCAGGAATTGTCATTTAGACAGATGTGAGTGGTAGCTTAATATTGGGTAAGATGAAAGAAATGTTCAGTACTCGGGAGAATAATACAATAAAAGTTTTTACAAAAATCATTGAATAAAATTGCTCAATTCCATCCTTGCTAATTTCGTGGTTAAAACGGACAAGAGTATGAAATCAGAATGTTCTCGTCATTTCAAACAAGAAATCAATCGCAAATATCTCTCTCTCTCTCTCTCTCTCTCTCTCTCTCTCTCTCTCTCTCTCTCTCTCTCTCTCTCTCTCTCTCTCTGAACTCCTACACAAAATAAGCAGTGTGTTTTATTAAACTACAACACATTTGACTCAACTTTATACGGATCAATAAATCACAATTTATGTCTCCAGCGGTTTTTATTATTAATCGTAAGTCTAAATAGATCGATAGCCTGACTTTTGAAGTATACTTATTTAAAATAATTTATCAAAAATATATCAAAATTTATCACATACTTAGGTCACAAAGACGTTTACAACGCCTTCTTCCTTGTCTGCATTGGAATTAAATGTAAGCGAATTAAATTGTGCAAAACAAACAAAAAATCTTTAAAAATTCTTATTGTGTTTAACACGATTCTCAATTCAACCTGCATTTAAGTTCTTTTTGAGTCAAAGAAATGAGTTTATATTAAGATGTCACCTGCTATAATTGAAGTGTTTTTATCAAAAGAACCGTGACAGTGTGTGCATAGAGAAATCGACATCGCGTCGGAAAACATTAAGTTAGTGTTAAGTTTGGATACATATCCCTCGGTTAATTTAAATGGAAAGCCTACTATGGTAAAACATTGTTTCTAAAAATAAAATTTAATTGCGTAACACCTGATGTTACTAAAGACAAATACAAATAATCATTTAAGTAATCTTTAATTTATTACCCGTCTCTCATAAGTTTTATTTTTTTTTTTTAAAGCTTTTCATCTTCAAACATATTTTTGTAGTGATCGCCTTGGTAATGTAAATGCAAAATCGTGATATTATAAATGAGTGCGTGTGTTTGAAAAAACGCAGAATCAATTTTAGATATATATATATATATATATATATATATATATATATATATATATATATATATATATATATATATATATATATATATATATAACTGATTCTGCGTTTTTTCAAACACACGCACTCATTTTTAATATCACGATTTTGCATATATATATATATATATATATATATATATATATATATATATATATATATATATATTGGGGTATAACTAGTTTTAAGTAATATAACCTATAACACATGTACACAACAATTTTAGTTTCAATACTTATGTAATCTTTTTATTGTAATTTTTTAAATTTTATTGAAATATATAATTGAAAGTAGAGGCTATGAACTAGTTTGTTTTATAGTTATATCTATTTCAAAAATAATGAAAATTGTGAAAAATAATAGTTTTAACAGTAAATGGTAGAAATGAATGAACTATCAAACGGGTTACCTACCTTTGCTACAAAAGCGTGTACTTTGACAAGTCCGTGAAGAGATCTAGCATTAGGCATTGCAAGTGGTCTTACAATTTTGGATCATGATGAACTCCATTCATCAAGTCCATTACAGGCAATATTTCGTTCTTTTAATTTATTTTTAAATGACATTCCATGTTTCAGATGATGAAAATATCATTTCGTGGTTTTATGATTAGAGTTATTTAACTTTGAATCTTCTAATTTTCTCTAGTTAGTAATTTTTCCCTTATTTTGAATTTTTTCTGAAGCAGGCAAAATTAAAACTGTTTCAGAAAAGGAAGTTTTTAATTTTCAAAACCAGGAAAAGGAAGAATTTATTCTTATTCAATTTCTTCAGGTAAATTAAAGTGTTTTATTTGAAATGTTGGCATGTGTAAAACTAGATCTTCTGTTACAAAAAGGTCATTCATATAGCGAATACCATGTACCTAACAATAGGAGAATTAGTAAAATAAATAGTATTTTGTAGAAAATGTCACAATTTAAGGAAGAGATTGAATATCTAGATGATAATAGTATAATGAAATCACTGATTATTTAGTGAAGACTTACTTGAGCATGTCCAATTCAAATGAATAACAACAACAACAACAACAATAATAATAATAATAATAATAATAAGACCATCAGTCTGTCATATACGTTTGTCTGTCCATCAGTCTTTCATGTATGTCTGTCTGACAATCAGTATGTCATGTACGTCTGTCTGACCACCAGTATATTATGTACATCTTTCGGACCATCAATATGTCATGTACGTCTGCTTGTCCTTCAGTATGTCATGTTCTTCTGTCTGAACATCAGTATATTATGTACATCTTTCTGACAATCAATATGACATGTCGATCAGTAGGTCATGTACGTCTGTCTGAACATCAGTATGTCATGTACGTCTGCCTGTCCATCAGTATGTCATGTACGTTTGTCTGAGCATCAATATGTCATGTACGTCTGTATGTCTATCAGTATGTCATGTGCGTCTGTCTGAACATCAGTATATTATGTACATCTTACTGACCATCAATATGTCATGTACGTCTGTATGTCTATCAGTATGTCATGTACGTTTGTCTGTCCATCAGTATGTTATATGCGTTTACCTGACCATCAGTATGTCATATACGTCTGTCTGACCATCAGTATGACATGTACGTCTGTCTGACCATCAGAATAATATGAACATCTTTCTGTCCATCAGTCTTTCATGTACGTCTGTCTGTCCATCAGTATATCATATACGTCTGTGTGACTATCAGTATGTCATGTACGTTTGTATGTCAATCACTTTGTTATCTACGTCTGTCTGACCATCAGTATGTCATGTACGTTTGCCTGACCATCAGTCTGTTGTGTACGTCGGTCTGTCCATCAGTATGTCATGTACATCTGTCTGACCATCAGTCTGTCATGTTTGTCACAACTATAAAGGTGTTATAATGTTGTCTAAGTGCCCACACGTGTCCTAAGGCAGTGGCCAATGATCATTTATTTGACAAGATGACATCACGAAGCAGAATGATATCTATATTAGATATATAATGGGTAATTAACAAACACATCACTGCTATAAATCGCCTATGTTATTATTAACAGTAATTAATTAAATATTATACTTAGCTAGCATTTTAATTCCATACTATCGAACCGTCTTGAAAATTTTCACCAAATATATCAACAATATTATTTAAGTGAGCCATTTCTGCTCAACAATGTTCCCTTATTAATGCTCTGGAAATGAATGTGTGTAGCCTAAATTAAAGGGGAGATTGGCTTACTTGCTTATCAGATCAAAAATGGTGGAGGAAACATGAGTATCCGAAAAAAAACACAACTGGTACTATATTGTGTGGGAATCGAACCTAGACCAGAGGTACTGTGTTCTCATCTAGAACAGGAAGGGCGTTTCATTCTTGACAACATATAAGCTAACACTTTGATTTACATAATTCAAATATTTGTGAAAATCTCTCACCTGAGAGCGATATCATTGATGTAAATTTGACGAGCAAATTAATATCTTGCTTTGTATAGATTTCAAAGGGGTTATCTTAGCGAGATAAAAGGTCGAAGAGTAACAGTTGAACATTGAAACTTTTTATCTATATGAGTATTTTTCAACAGTTATCTATTGTTTATGTATAGATTTAAAATCAAAATGGGGATTTTTATGTCCAATAAAATAAATAATTTCGTCGATATCGAGTTAATACAGCATTTATGTGATGATATAAAAGAATTTCTGTTTGTGGTTCAAATATTATATGTAGTAATTATGTCCAGTGATAAAGGCCAGTTAACCTGTGTAATGTCCCGTTTATAGAACTTCGGTTAAAGAGACTTGAATTTTTATTTCTTTAGATCTTTAACATGTATAAAGAAAGGAGAGGGAGGGGGTGTAGGAAAGAGAGGGGTGGTTTTCATGTGATTTGTATGAGAGAGAGAGAGAGAGAGAGAGAGAGAGAGAGAGAGAGAGAGAGAGAGAGAGCATGTATAAAGAAAGGAGAGGGAGGGGGTGTAGGAAAGAGAGGGTGGTTTTCATGTGATTTGTATGAGAGAGAGAGAGAGAGAGAGAGAGAGGAGAGAGAGAGAGAGAGAGAGCATGTATAAGAAAGGAGAGGGAGGGGGTGTAGGAAAGAGAGGGTGGTTTTCATGTGATTTGTATGAGAGAGAGAGAGAGAGAGAGAGAGAGAGAGAGAGAGATAATCAGCTGAAGGTCTACGTTTGTTCTAAGGTAAAATGTCATCAAGGTTAAGGAGTGTGAACTGCTTACTTTTCTAATGTTGTGATAAACTTACGGACACATGCCAATGTTTTATTCTTAGTTAAGGAAATTAAAAAAAGGTTCACTTTATACGTGTGCCTGTCAAAGATGAAAGTTTTTACTATTTATGCACATACAGGAGTATAACCAGGGTATCGTGTGACGATTTTTAGCTCTACGTTGGGTCATAATCGTGATATTTCAGAATTTGTGACCATGAAACACTTCCTTGACGCCCATTTCTGTCACAGAAGATTCAATGTCCCAGTTCTGTTTACAGACATTTCGGTAATTTGATATGCCTCCTTTAACGTTTTTTGTTTTGTGAAATAATATTGCTTTATATAACGCGTTCTCTTCCTGGTACGTTATAATATAATAAAACAAACTGTGTCAGGGTTTTACAGACAACAAACTAGGTGTATATTTATTATTATTATTATATTATTTTTTTTTAATTTATTTTTTTTTAGTCGATCATCATCATCATGTTTCTCTTATTAAAATGAACTGGTTCATGTGATCAATTATTGGCTAGTATAGATGTACCTTTTCATCTCTATGGCCACCAAACTCTAACAGGAAGGAGAACAAATGCAGGGTCGGATTGGGGATCGAATCTGGCCCTACCGCACTTTATGCGAGTGCTCTACGAACTAAGTTTCGCAGACCGCTACGCGCGCGCGTGCCTGCGTGTTTTAAGCATAACACAATGATTTGCTATGATTTCCATAAACTATTATATAAACACTAATAAGATTTATTTTGTTTTGGCCTGGAGTAAGGTCATACTTCAAATCCCCATTACTTCGTACACGGTTGTCCCTGCTTGATCTATTATATAATGTATTGTTATATATAAATATTGATTTAGAAGTCTTAACTCCGTGACCTCACCATTGATTTATTGATCGTCAACAGAGCATATATAATATATATATACAGTTATGTACTAAATTTAATTATCACCGTTAGCTAATTATAACCACAGTAAGATCTGTATGGTCGATAGTACGTCCAACAAATTTAAATCGGTAAACCCAGGAAAAATATCAAATAGAAATATCGAACCCACCCTGGTGCTGACTTGGACCTCCATATTTTGAAATATTAAGTAGGCTACTAATGCATAAAATGTCATTTTGAAATTATTTCTTTTTTCGGGAAATTTGAGGAAGTGTGTCATCTGAAATTATTAAACAATCTAAGTGACTGGTTATTTAACTTTCGAAACACACATCTCTCACTCTCTCTCTCTCTCTCTCTCTCTCTCTCTCTCTCTCTCTCTCTCTCTCTCTCTCTCTCTCTGAATGACAATTTGGACAGAAGAGTATATTTTAGTTTAATTGAACAGTTTTATCATTTTGTGACACGTCATTTGAGTTAAAGACAAATGAATGATTTGTTCAATGAGCAACACGACAAGCTCGATTAAACCTGTAACGAATATCTTCGATTCTGAACATTACATTTGTAGTACATTCCCAGTGCTATATACATATAAACTGGTAATGTCTTATTTTTAATTATTGAGTCACTTATTTTGGAATTCTTTTCTCTTTACTTAAACGTGTAATTAAGTTTTGATTAAACGTGTACATAGTTCGTTCCATTATCTATCCGTATTTAAAACGTCCGGTAAGAAATGAACAGATTATGGGCAGAATTGTACGAGTTTAAATTTATGGAGAGAGAGAGAGAGAGAGAGAGAGAGAGAGAGAGAGAGAGAGAGAGAGAGAGAGAGAGATTTTACGTGTAGAATTTTTGATTTATTACATAAAAATATTGTATATGACGCAAATACATAACTGAAGTTAAGTGTCATGTTTTTTACACGACAAATGTCATCATATATTTTTCTAAATTTGAAAATAAATAAAACATAACACGACCCCGACAAAATATAACGTGTGAATTATGAGGCTTTATTATGATTTGAACACAATTGTACAGTAGGTAATTATAAATATTTATTCTAATTATAGAATGAATATTAATTAAACTAAAACAAGTTATGGCATATAAAACCTATACGAGAGTGTTAAAAACTTTAAATAATTAATTCACCAGTTCAACCTTGGGCCCTAATGAGATTATCCAAACAATTCGCTCTTAGGGGGATTTAGGTTGTTAAAAAATGCATTTAAATCTGTAGAGTTTGTTATTTGATTGAAGAATGTGGAAATAAACTTAGAAAAATGCAAAATAAACACCTGTATAAAAGTAAAAAATGTTTCGTTGTGTAAATAATCTGTCCGTCTGTACATATGTCCAAATCAAATAACTTACTTCTCCATCCTGATGGCTTAAGAACGTGGCAATTCCAGCCCGGACTCTGTTTTTGAACCCTCTGACAGTTCCACGTCTACTGACTATTTCCTTCTCCTGAACGGAGGAGGGATCGGAAACATCCCTCCTTCCAGCGAAAGTATCTGAAGTTAAAATCAAATTTCCAGTTTGATTTTCTTGTTTATCTCTTAAAGGTTCTGTCACAAATTCTAATCCACTGATCGGTATCTGTTTTAACTGTTCAGTAAATTCCTTTGGAATAGTCCGATGTCCATTTCGTCCGAATTTTGAAAATTTTTTATCTAATTTTTCCCAGTCTAATTGAAATGTAGCTTCTGACATACTCCGTTGTAAGCACATAGAATGACCGTTCAAACTGACGTTTATCAGGTCATTATCATTGAAATCTTTATCATGTATTATCTCATCACCGCTCTGCTGATAATGTGCTATATTATTATCATGGTCGTTGTGTAGCAAATAGTCTCCATTTAACGCTGTTTCAGTTTCCATTAGCACAGAAAAAGATGTTCGATTTCTCTAGAAAGAATGTCAATCAAAAAATGACAGCACTGATCAATAAAAAACAATACCTAAATATGCAATAAATCATATGAAATTGATTTTTTTATGAGTTCTCCGCCGGGGTGTGGTTAGTATTCCCAACATCTAGATAAATATTATTATGATTACTTATGCTTAGTATGGTATTGCTAAAATACATACGCATGCAGGTATATAAGAATATATATCGACCGAGTGAAATGGCAATATTACTGTCATTCACAGGTAAAACATTAACTCAGGTAATAAATACAAGTCACGTGACATGTTTGTGACGTCAGACAAGGTGCTACATTGGAGGGAATTCCCATAAATAATTGATTTTTTTCACAATTCAATTTATGAAGCATTCAGTAATAATGGTGTATTAAAAGGAATTTTTGTTGAACTGTTCAATACGTGTATTTATTTTAAATATCCTTTATTACACGCCAAATTAAACTTTATTTAAATGAAAAAGGTGACTAAACACGCCAATAACATAAAAGGCTGATATTATGAACATTATGCAAACAATAAAACTAAGTTTGAGATGTTTTATATACGCCGATGAATGAGCTAAATTTTCTTAAATTTCCTTATTAGGAATATTTATTATCCCATCACGTCAAAATTCTCAACTCAAAACATTACCCTGTTATGTATTTCGGAATGGCTGTCAGCAGAAATGGACATTCAATCAACAGTATGCGGTATAAATAAATAACTAAATACATGTTAATAAATAAATAAATAAATAAATAAATAAAATAAATGAACGAATTTATTTAGTTATTTTTAATAATGATAATAATTATTATTATTATTATTATTATTATTATTATTATTATTATTATTATTATTATAATAAAAATTAGCGCTATGCACAATAGGATATTAAAACCAATGGAACAGTTCAAATAAATCACCAATGAATACACAGTCAATGTACAATTATAAACACACGTTTAAGACAGCATTAACTAATCATAATTTTCTAGTTTGTTCGTCGATGGTTTTTAGGACGCTCCGGTTTACTCCACTATCCAATAAATGACTGCCTCATTTAAAGTGGAAAAATGTTGACTGTGTGTAAAACACAAACGCTAAATTAACTTTCTTTTTTGACTCACATTATTTCAGCCATTACAAGGTTCCATTACTGCCAATAATTACATAATTACTCCCCCCCTTTAATACTATGTTGATACTGACTGAAGATGTCAAATGTATGCTAATGATTGAAAAGAACATCACCGATAGCATTTTATAAGTAAATGTAGTGAATTTAGTACAGATCACTCACTTTGTGTCTCACAAGCCACTTTTTATTATGCTTTATTCTTTGTTTTCTCAATGCTAGTACACAAACTTTTCTCGTGTAATACAGTCTTTATAACACATACCTGCAAACTGAGAGGTTTGTTACGAGAGAAAGGGTAAAAAACTTTAACTTCTTAAATTTTCTCGATTATAATACCAACTTGATTATGGAGGCTTGAATTTCTTCAGAATTTTCTTAAAAAAAAAAAAAAAAAAAAAAAAAAAAAAAAAAGAAGAAGCACATATACACTTATCTGTTTTATTCGCTCAACGAATAAGTTATACTCTAGGTATGTTATTCAAAGATCACACACGATTGGATGTTATTCAAAGATCACACACGATTGGAAATACTCACTCTTTATGAACAATTAGTCTTCATTTATTTTATATGTTCATGCATGTTTGAGTTAAAATGCGCCCTTTGATATGCTATTGTTACAAATTATATACATGTATTGTTGTATTGCAAACGTTCAAATCTTAAGTTTTTATGTTTTAGTTGATTTTTTAATTTGAAATTGAGAAATGCTAAGATAAATAGTTAAGTTAATGAATAATATAAATACATCAACCGTGGCTCCTCAATGTTTCATACATCCGGCTTAGTTTGCTATGGTCTCAATTTTCTTTTGACATATAACCTTTACTTTTTGGTTTAGTGGTAGTTGTCTTGTGATGTAAAATAGCAATGTTGCAATTTATTTACAAAACAGACCGAAAACACTTGCAAACATGTATCTATGCCTAGAATTAGGGAAATTGCTCAAAACCAAAGTACATCAACCACAGAATGCTCGTATACTTGTGTGCTATGTTTTCCGCAAATAGTCACGACTGGAGTGTAGTAATGGTGTTTTACGCCCAGTCAAGATTCTTTAACTTATTATCAGGCGGTCAGTTCTGAGATTGTGGAGGAAACCGGAGTGCCCGGAAAAAACCACCGGCCTTCGGCAAGCGAACTGACAAACTTTCTCACACTAGGAGAGAATAGTCACGAGTTTAGTAGGTTAGTAAGGTATCTGATGCATAAATTTTCCATACCTATCGTATTTCAATGTTACAAACAACACATAAACTCAATTCGGCTACAAAATGTGTTATCAAAAATGCTGCAATTTTTCGTCCAATTCATATTTTAAAAGCATAAAATCGTTCAGTGAATCGGAACTTTCTTTGAAATGACACATTATCCGATGTGTAACTGGTTGTGCGGCTATTATGTTGGATCATTATATGTAAATTCATACAAAGTTTTACACGTATTTTATGTCTTTTTTTATACGGATGGAGAAACATAGTAAACAAATTAAGGCATGTGTATTCTATAAATTACGGAAGCGTATTTAGGACCTCCAAAATTCTTTTTTCATAATTCGTTGGCACGAATTACTAATCCGTAGAAACGAATTATGAATGCATTGAAACGAATTACTAATTCATTGTAACAATTTGTAATCTGTGGGAACGAATCAAAATTCGTTGGAAAAAATTACATGTACAATCCATAGAAACGAATTTTATTCGGTATTACGTTCCCACGGATAAGTAATTCTTTCCTTCGGATTTTATTCAGTTTCTACGCTTTAGAAATTCATTCTTAAGGTTTATAATTTGTTGGAACGAATTACTGAAAAATGGGGGTCCTAAATGAGCTTCCGTAATATATGGATATAATAAACGAAAAATAACATAGGTCGATATATAGGTTTGCACGAAAATTGACTGTAAATTTTAAAATTTTTAAAATCTTTAGAGAACTATATTATAACATAAAAATAAGTGGCGTCATCTTTATGTATATATTCATTATTTATAAAAACTCTTCTAACAATAAAAGTTAATGACTGTATTAAAATTCACAATTGCGCAACAAAAGTAAAACGAGAGAGAGAGAGAGAGAGAGAGAGAGAGAGAGAGAGAGAGAGAGAGAGAGAGAGAGAGAGAGAGATCACTTTCTTTCAAGACTTAGCATTACTGTTTTGCAAATGTGTCACAAGTCTAGTACTTACAATTAATTAAATACATACTAAATACGGAGTAATGAAATGCCGATTTCAATGCTTAAAGAAGACTCTCGAAACGTACTTTTCACTTAGGTAAATTTAAAAGTTGTCCGACTCCCAGTACCCACCGAAACCGGAAAAGTACAGTAATATCAAAAAAAAAAAAAAAAAAAAAAAAAAAAAAAAAAAAGGCTTCTAAAAGACGTAACCGAAATCCCCGATATATTCTATAGTTTTAAATTCTAGAAAAACCAAACATTTTTCAATGGTGAGAGATTTCATTTTGATTTAGTAAGTCCTAATTATGTAATTAATTAATTAAGTTATTGTTTTAGTGTAACTAGCTAATTACCCCATTTACAAAAAAAATCAACTACGGAGCCGTAAAAAATAAATGCTAGTAATTACCCTGAACATGGTAAAATCTTCTCATCGTCATGAACAGAATTTTTAATTTTTCCTTTGGGCAAAAATTCAAAATTCTGCACATATCATTGAGTTTAAAAACTGAGGATTATGGTGGTTGCAGTTTTGAGAAGGAAACCTAATGCCGAGTCTTTTTTAATCCATTTTACACATACGTGTCAGAAAAACACATTTACATGATGCATGTATTTTTGTTAACAAAAATGTCAGTTGGAAGTAAAATATATGTAAATATGTTACTGTGTCACGTGTTCAGAAAAAAACCCATACTTAACCAATTTTAGATAAATATCACTCAGACAAAATATGGTAAATCATGCTACGTGCTTTTTGAATAAGGATAGCAAAATTTTATAAATAACTTAAAATATGAAAATGTCAGATTCTTAATCTTAATTTAAAATTAAAAATTAAAATCTTGTAATTTAAAAAAACGGACTGCTAGTTGACAAAAACCTCTTGGTATCCAGGAATTAGATACAACAAAACGTGTAAATAATATAGCTCACCCCAGTTCCATAAGCATTGCCTAAGCTTTTCTTTAACTAAGATTTTCTTAAACTAAGCTTTTCTTTAACTGAGATTTTCTTAAACTAAGATTTTCTTTAACTTAGATTTTCTTTACTAAGATTATCTTTAACTAAGCTTTTCTTTAACTAAGATTTTCTGTACTAAGATTATCTTTAACTAAGCTTTTCTTTACTAAGATTTCCCTTATTAAAAATTCTTTGACTAAGATTCTCTTAAAGGATTTTCTTCACTGAAATCTGACAAATTTGATGCGTTAATAAAATGAATAGTTTTCGAATATTTTCAAAAACCCAAGATGTCGTTTTAAAGGTTACAAGCTTTTAACATATGTAATACGTTTTGTCGAAAAAATTATGTATATTTCCAAAAATGATAGTAAAAATTTGCTAGGTCTAAGTTAGGGAACATCTTAGCTAGAAAATGTTTGTAAAACAGGGAGCATAAATGTATTAAATAAGACCACTGGTTTTTAAACATCCGGCGTTGGAAAGGGTCTAAATATTACGAAGAATTTTTATTCAGTGGTGTGGTTTAAGTATCTTTATTTAAAAAAAAACAGTAACTCCTTAATTCAACACGCATTTATATTTTTGTCAATATGCGGAATTTCAAATATTTATAACATAAAATATTCAAAATTTTCCATATAAAAATTGCAAAATTTTGAATATTTTTTAAAATATAAATTCAAAATTTCGCGCATGACATTTTGTAAAAATATTTGGAACACAATTTTCCATATATTCACAAAACCTAAAACCCAAATAGGTTTATCTAATAAGACCAAACCTTTTGTCCTTATCAGAATTTATTTTTATTTTAACAGCTTTGAAATTGTTATATATATACATATACAAAACTTAAATGAAACAGAGAATCCTGATTGCTATATTGTTACCAAACATTGAGTCAGATAAAGACAAATGACTTGGATCAACGGAAAAATTTCGTAAAGAGTTTGTCCGGTCCATGAGATAATGGTATAACTAAGATGAAATTTGATGCGTTACTGGCAAAAGGACAATGTCATTGTTTACACTTTTATACATTTATTTGTTATAAACATCGATGTCTTTATCACAGAATCAAGTTAAAATCTTTAGAGATCGTGGATAAACCCTTTTATCGCCGGTAGACAAGGTCAATCTTATCTGGCCAAGTCCAACCCAAAATGCACAACTAACATGACCCCGCGCCGTGATCCTGAGACATTTTTGTATAATTTGTTTTTTCAAAATTTAGTGAGATTAAATAAACCACAAATTATGTAGAATGTGCTTTTTCAGTGTTGCCTCCCCGGAAAAACTTTTTTTCAAAAATGTTGTAAAATGGAACAATCTGACGGAAGAAACCGTAGAAATATGGAAGTTATGGCATCTTTGAACTATTTATTTATTTACATATTTATTTATATTTTTATTTATTTATTTATTTATTTTACTGGATATTTCCAGCTCTTAGAAAATAATTACGATTTTCGTTTGAAGAAAATAGACGAACGTCTGGTTCAAAACATTTATTGTAAGTCAATAATTTGTGCAGGTTTTGCGTTTATTGAAACTTTATACATAGACATCCACTAAAAATAGAAATAACATCATGTCGTTATCTTTATAGAGATATGCCTTAGTTAGAAATGGCATCCGTCAATGCAGATGGCAAAGATGTCATGTTTCAATAAAGATGCATTCTCTGGTAGAACAGAGATATCTCTCAGGCTTTGAATTTACAATTAGCTGCTCCAATAGCTGCATCCGGGTACTGCTGCACTATATACATATGTTGATGTTCCAAATGACTGGTATGAATCTTGCTAAAATAAATAAACGGATAAGATTTAAAAATAATAATAATAAAAACTACAAAAGCAACAACAAACTGGATTTCAAATACAAAGAACAGAGAGAGAGAGAGAGAGAGAGAGAGAGAGAGAGAGAGAGAGAGAGAGAGAGAGAGTAAATCTTGGAGCCAAAGCCTTAGCATTCTTAACTATTGGTATGAATATGTATAAATATTTTGTGTTACGAGTGCACGTATGTTTGTCATGTGCAGAAATTACAATTTTTACCAGAAGAATTATTCAAAATTCTGCATGTGAATTGTAATGTGATCCTATGTTGGGGAGGGGGGAGGTAAACTTCAAAATTCTTCATAAAACACGTGGAAGATGTAGATTAGCGGCTTATAACTTTTTACCTATGAATTTCCGGTGACTCCCGATGGCTTAACAATATATTGTCCGCCCCGAAAGCGCAAGTGGTGGTTTGATTCGAACTACGGCTGGGTCATACATACGACTAGACATTGCTTCCTCGACTGTCGCTCGGCAATTAAAGGACGGAATATTGACGGGTGTCAGTATAATGAGAATGGGGAGAATAATTAACTGCGATGTACTGATTTAATGATCTGACACTTTAAAATCGCCCTGAGAGAGCGTTAGTATAAGGCAGACTATAAATCACAATTGGACATATTTTGCATGAATTTATTATTTGATTGCGCTACAGAGATAAAAAAAAAATGCTTTCGTTACGAAAAGCTTTAAAAGAACTCAATAATGTTACGTTAAACAGCATTTAACATAAGCTATGATAAAATCATCATTAGATAAGTTAAAACATCTTGATTTCAACACATCTTAAAAGACCTAATCATAGAATGTTAAATATTAATCATACCATTTTTCTTTCACCTTCGTATTTGCAAAAACCAAAATTGCTGAGATTGCCACAATCAGTGTACAAGCTGCCACAGCTGCCGCTATTATAACCGCATCACCTAAATACAATAATCTGTTCTATGTTAATTACATGT
Organism: Tegillarca granosa; assembly: GCA_029721355.1. Classification (NCBI taxonomy): domain Eukaryota; kingdom Metazoa; phylum Mollusca; class Bivalvia; order Arcoida; family Arcidae; genus Tegillarca; species Tegillarca granosa. The sequence continues at coordinate 23,899,682 of CM056604.1, forward strand.
ATTAGCACAACAGTCTAGATAAAATAGTTATTTTTCAAAATGCATGTAGTATATTCAGCGTTTTTTTTTTACCACTAATGATATACCGCACACTTGGATAATTAATAGGTATTGAAAAAATACACTGCTATTTTCGGACTGAAGCTGGGCTGTAAATCTAATATTCGGATTATTCTTGTTACATATTTATTTATTTATTTTAAAAAATCTTTAAATTATTTTTAAATTAGTGGGTTAGTTAGTTCTTATACAAAGGAGTAGATACAATTCTATTTGGTACAGTTACCGTTCATACCTATCTATCTATCTTGCATGTAATCAATAAATATTAAAAAAGACCTGCATGTTTGGATATGTCTACATGTAGTCATGTGACCGATGCGCCGTCGCTTTATTTCATAAAATTGATGTGATGATTCGTAACCATCTTTGGTCCTAGCTAGTTAAGATTTGGTGCTTTCGCTGAATATAATGCATCAAGTTGTTTAAGAAAATCGAAAGATTGTTAGTGTCGTTTAGAAATGAATAAATAAATAATTTCAAATATTGTTCATTATGTATTAACAAAAAAGGACAGAAATTTTTAAATTGAAATAGTTTAACTATTTAATATTACGCCATATATTTAAAGGGAAATAACTCCTGGAGTAAATGGCTCCAATATTAAAACCAACATTGATCATTAGCACATGTTCTAACCCGTGAACTACGGTTGCAATACAAATATTTCATAATCATGTCTCATTTTTACAGGCATCCAATATTTGTAAGAGAAACTCGTATTTGATTTTTACTACAAATTAAAAAAACGCTGTACATAGCATAAGATTAATTACCGCTAGAATCTTTATATTCAGTTTTCTCTGTCGATTTGGTAGACGTTGATGTCGTGGTGGTGACTTGGTCACTTATTATATTTGTGGTTGTGGTAAAAGTGGTTATTGTGGTGGGAGTGGTTGTTGTGGTTGGAGTGGTTGTTGTGGTGAGGGTAGTCGTTGTTGCCATGGTAGTTGTAACAGTAGTTGTTGTAACACAAGTGTGTTCCACATCAATATTACCTGAAAACATATACATAATCTCATAAAATAGACCGAGTTTCCATTTTAATGACATGAACAGTAATGCATTCCAAATGCTTCGGTGGCTCAGCGTAGAGTGAGAGAGGGGGGGGGGCTGGTGTGCTGGAGTGGTGTGCTTGTATGCGGTATACTGACTCATGAGCTAGCACCTCAACAAAATGTTGCCCCGAGTGCAAGGCTGGTAGAAGGCAGACCATAATACACACTCGCATATCTCGCACAGACACAAACTTGCTCTTAGACAAATTCTTAGGGAATAATTAACTTGCTCTCGTCACTAATAGCTGAAAAATTGCTGATGCGACGTTATACAACATTACAACCAACTAACCATTAATGTATAACCGAGTTTATATCTTGTATTTAACCCGATTTCAGTTTCATTGTGATGATCATTTCGTAACTAAAATTTCCTGGATTTAAAGATGACAAATGGGAAAGGGTTAGAAAATCAGGACCTTTATAAAAGCAATTCATCCTTAATTTTGTTAGTTTATGATACACGTGATGACAAAAGTCTTGTGGGTCTTTTTGAAGACACCCTAGGATTTCATACTAAAAATAGAATGCATAATGTACTTGTGAAACAAACATATTGGGAAACTGGACAATGTTGTTATTTAATGAGCTTGATGGTGTCCATATTTTTTATATGTAACAAAACCCCTTTTCCGAGCCCGTTAACTTAATGGTGAAGTCGAGCCAACCTTAAGCGTTAAGCAAGCATTTTGTCATTACCTTATGTACTTTATATGTATTAAAACAATCACAGTGAATAAAGTCATTAAAACAAAATCATTACCTATGATTTTTGTTATATCAGGGACATTGTTACACAACTCACTACCAGAATTAACTTTATACACAGAAGAGGGATCCGTGGCAATGGCGTCCAATTCTGAATCATCTACCATTGATCCAACACCGATGACGTAGACAGTGGCGCCATTCTTCAGATTCATGGAGGCTAAAATCGTGTTTATCTTTGTGTCCGACTGTCCGTACAGAATTGAAAACACTAAATTATCAAAACCAGTTCTGTCGCCATTTTCGGGTGTTAATGACGTTTGTTTCACGTGACTTAATGCGTCCTCTGTTTTAGTACTGTCCTCAGTGGAGACTGCTACTGTAGATTTAACTATGTCTAACTCATTTTGGACACATGCCAGATTAGTACAGTTGTTAAGAACGAAGTGGTCGGTCACATCAGAGTTAAAAGTCACCAATGATATTTGCGTATCGTTTGGTCCAATGGTCAGAGATTTGGTGACGTCATAAATGAAATCGATTGTGTAATTGAAATCCTCTTGATTAACGTTGTTAGACGACTCAACAACAAAAACAACATCTGAAATAAAGAAACACATCGTTATGATTATCATTGCGTATTAAAGAAAACTTATTTAACAAATGACCTATTTAGGTTAGGGTTTGGAATTTTTCTACATGTGTATTGGAAAAGGAAAAAACGCAGCGGCCAAACCGGGACTCGAAACCGGGACTTTTCCAATACCAGCAGTTCTACCGACTGAGCTATCCGGTCACCTAACAAGCCCGTTCCGCTACATTCCTACCTTCCTTTTTTCGATTCAGCTACTTTGAATCGAAACTATTTGCCACTTTCAGAAGTTAGGTCTATAAATTTTGGTCCGACAAACTGTTTAGAACCTATTTATATGTGTAATATAATTGTGTTAAAATGTTTATTTTTAAATCAAATTGAAAAAGTAAAGAAATCTGCGACCTACAAAATTCTTGTTCATTCAGAAATTTAAAATAATTTTTAGAGCTACTTAATTTCGACAATTATTTTGCGTTTTAAACGTTTAACTTCGTTTTGATTTGAAGAACTTTAGTTTTGTTCAGAAAAAGCAAACTGTAATGCCGGTGTAATGAAGTATTTTGACCCGGGTAAAAAAGTGACCCGGAGGCTCATTTTTCAACGTTGAAAATTGAGACCAGCTGTGTTGAATTACGACCCTACCCCGTTGAAAACTGAACCGGATAGTGGGATTTTGATCAGTAGACCGGTGTTACGAAGAATATTGACCCGGGTTGAAAATTGACCCGGGGTTCATTTTTCAACGTTGAATATTGACCCGCGTGTGCTTTTTCAACGTTGAAAACTGAGACTAAAAGTCGTGAAATTTATACCCGTGGTCATTTTTCAACGGTTTGATATATTTTTTTTTAATTGCTGAAGACCTCAACACGTGGAAAATTGACCCTGTTGAAAATTGACCCAAACTACAAATTATTTTTGTTTATATCTCTTTCATTGAAATTTGCTCTATGAGACTGATCTATATCTACTGTCATGTTGCAAATTTTGAATTTACTGGATGTTTGTAAAAACAAATAAAATGTTACGACACTACTTATGAAATATTAAATTTAAAAGTTAATTTTCCCAGAATAATAAGTAAAATTTCGTCTGAGATCACCCGATGTCCAGCAATACACGGTTAACTTATTTTCATGTTTGAGGCCACATGATGTCAATAACAACGACAGTGTTTTTAATTTTACGGCATTTATTGGTTTTGATTTTTGCGTTTTAATAATGATTCTTTATCAAATAAAATAAATTTATGGGATTTTTGGACCCGCACATGGCACGTCTATTAGGATTTGCAGCGTAATTTTTGCTCATCGAATGAATTCATGGCTCTTTGTAACTGATTTTTTTTTCTTTTATATAAGCAGAAAGCCGCTTCGAATACACCTCCCTTCCTCAGAGTCAAATGATTGTCCCCTAATTAAAATCAATTTGTCAGTATAAATAACAAGTCGATATACGAGTCCAACATACATGTATTTTAACTGGTAAAATAGTAGACATTCTCGAAAATATATATCTGACAGCATTATTAATGACAGGGTTCATAATTATCCGACTAGACAACATCATGACATTCAATTCATTCGACTTTAAAAAGTTAAATGGACTTGCAATATAATATTCTAAAATTATTTTGTCCGATTAAAAGCAGGGTTATCTGTTTGTGTTAGATTTTTTTTCATACCCCCCCCCCCACAAAAAAAAGAATAACGAACAAAGCCTCCAAACAAACAAAATCACAAAAATGCCCCCAACCAATAGAACAAAAAGACCAAAACAAAGCACATAAAACTAACCAACACCACCACCCCCAAACCCTTTAATAAAACATGACTTATATATTAATCAATATCAATATATATCAATTGCATCTAACATTTCCTGAATATTAAACCATTGAATTTTATGATTATAAAGAAAAATAAAGGAATTGACTGATTTTTTTTTTATTGAAAAAATCATGGTTTATGATTTTAGTTCATTGATATTTACTTTTATGTTGTTGAATTTTGAACCGGTTTTCCGATCAAAATTCAACGACGCGGTTCAATTTTCAACGGATTAGGGTCTAAATTCAACATTTTCGGTCTCATTATTCAACGTTGTAAAATGAACCCCCGGGTCAATTTTCAACCCGGGTCATAATTCTTCGTTATACCGGGTCTAAATTCAACAGGTTAAAACGGATAATACTAATGGATATATATATATATATATATATATATATATATATATATATATATATATATATATATATATATATATATATATATATATATATATATATATATATATCATGTTGAACAACGTCCAGATCATAGACAGATCAAAACTCTGTAGTTTCTGGGGGGGGGGGGGTCAATATTCAACAGGGTCAATTCTCAACGAAATGAGGTCATAATTTGTCGAGACAAAAATTATCAACCTGTTAAAATATTGATGAGAGGGAAAAGGGAATATTTGAGTTGAGTTTAACTCAGCTGAGTGAATCATTGTGAAACTAGGCCCTGGACACCAACGTTTCTCAAGAGTCAAGCGTCAGAAATCTCACTGTGTAATTGAGTACACAGAATTAGTTTTTTATTTATCCTAGTCCAAAGGAATTTTCTTAATTGTTCAATTGAAAATAAAGGATTCATTACTTACCCTTAGAGCCTGATACAGATATAGCAATTGTTACGACTGTTATGCATATAGATAATGTAAAACTGTAAAGCAGTCCCATCTTCTAAGTTAAATTTTCAAAGTCCATTTTAACCCCCCAAAAATATGTATTTTAATTCAGGTATTTGACTTTTTAACTGATAGTTCTTTAACTTAAAACTTTTAAAAGTGATTTTAAAAATGAATTAAAAAAGTTAATGAAACAGAACTCAATCCATTGTCCCCAATTCTTTGTTTTCGCTTGTCATACGGTTTAGTATTACAAAAACGTCTTTAGACCGAGTTGACAACCGCTATATGTCGAAACAAGTCCAAATCTCTAAAGTATTGTCATTTTAATCTTTTAATGAACATATCAATATTTAAAACGTGAAATGTCGTAAAAATAATGTTAATTCATGAAATAATTCCTATTTTGGATAATCTCCGCTATTTTTTCCAACGGGATGTCGCACGGAGTGGCACTAATTGGCTACCATATCATTATGAACTTTTATCTCCTGTTTTTTATCTCTGGTTTTGTGTCGTCTTTTAAGAAAAACTCTAATTATCTTAATAAAGAAACGCCAAAATTGATCTGATTACTTTCACTTTTATCGGTAAATTACATTTCTGCTATTAATGTAGAAAATAAATAACAATGAAATCACGCAATGTGTCGTCTCTTAAAAGTCTTTAAAACTTAAAGACTAATGACATTACAGTTTGAAAAATTTAAACTTAACATAAAAAGTGTGTGTGTGTGTGTGTGTGTGTGTGTGTGTGTGTGTGTGTGTGGTTTAGTATTATCTTAAATCCGCCTGTTTTCTTGCATTTTTTTCAATTTTTTGTGCCTATAAAAGTATGGTCTAGATTGAGAATATCGCCTCCAAAATCTAAATACAACTCCATATTCATTTAAAAAAAACAGTTCCCTACCACTCAGAAAAATCCCTTTTCAAAAAATCAGGGTCGGGATTTTCTGAAGGTTATGGGGGTAAGCCTCTGGCTAAAACCAATCAAGATGTTGTTGTTGTTGTTATGTTGTTTTAACGTTGCATCAGCATTTTTCAGCTATTCGCGACGACAGCAACCTAAGACCAAGTTCATGCATGCGTGTGATATGCGATTGTGTATTATGGTCTGCCATGTACTAGCGCGCATTCAGCGCGACGTTTTTTATAAGACACTATCTCACCGAATCAGTATGTCGCAGACAAGCATACCTCTGCCCTAGTCCAGAGCGTAAACCAATCGACACTCTGAGTGCGCTCTATTACACGACTGGCCATTTTACACACTCGCACATCACACGCATACACGAACCTGTTCTTAGAATTTGATTAATCCATAGATATTAATAGCCTTGTTTTTGTCACTGAAAAGTGCTGATGCGACGTTAAACAACTTATTGTTTTATTCTACTACTTCCCTTACTGTTTACAATGGGTTTCCCTAACTTCAAAGTTATAAATATGATTCCTGATCAAGCGCGTCTTTTGAAGGAATGTGTTGCATTGGTTTTCTTAAAATGCTCGCCATATCCTTTTTCACTGATATTTCCCTTTTAGTTCTTTTCCGATTAGTACATCTATGTTTAAGACCAATCTAAGTTTTTTTTCAAACTTGCTCTTGTGTGTGTGTGTGTGTGTGTGTGTGTGTGTGTGTGTGTGTGTGTGTGTGTGTGTGTGTGACGGTTTCGTTTATCACCAGGATTCTCGATTGACTTGACGCTTGCCGCGATTGCATTGTGGAACTTTGCAGCTCGATTGATAGAGCGTCGGACTCCAAAGGGTCATGCGTTGAATTCCCCTGTAGTCGACATAAAATTATCTCAACATGTCGACTTATTATCTTGACAAGTCAAGATATTATCATGGAAAGTTGTGATACCAAAATAAAAAGTTGAGATATACAACATGACATGTCGCGACACTTATGTTGACAAGTCGTGATAATTATCTCAATATCTCGACTTATTTTTATCGCGGCAAGTCATGTTACTTATCTCAACTTTTTTTATTTTGGTATCACAACTTTTCATGATATTATCTCGACTTGTCAAGCTATTAAGTCGACTTGTTGAGATAATTTTATGTCGACTAAAATTATGTCGATGTCAGAAATAAGCCACCACAATTGCGACTTTAAATTGAGCAAGTTGCTACGTTCAAATGATTCATTGCTGCTGAATGATCCGGTGTCAGGATAATTGGCCGACAGACAGCAAACTTAGAAACTGTTGTGAAGAAAAGGCTAGCCCGTGAATGTCGTAATAACTCCTGCATTGTTTTCAACTAAATCAATCACTTTATATTGTATAGCTATAGCGGGTTGAGTTCAACGGTTTGCTATTATCGGTCTCAACTACCAGGATTCAGGATTAACCGAGTCCCTTATTTGCACATTGCTGTAAAGAGACAGCAGTTACAAGTTTATGCTTACATTGAAAAAAGCAACAATAACAAAAATTACAACCCACCTCCGACGGGACTCGAACCCGCAATCCCCGGCTTAGGAGGCCGGTGCCTTATCCATTAGGCCACGGAGGCATTGTTCTCTCGAACGGACTTTAAGAATATAATTTAAAACTCTGTATGTTAGGAAATAAAGATAATAAAAGATCCAGCTTAACATTTCAAAGTGAAAGTAATCTCTACAGGGACTAAGAACTTGATTTTTGACCTTTTAAATAGCAGAACACTTGGACAACGGAAGTTCAAAACGAGTGACGCCCCTTTGGACTACTCTTTAAAATTAAAGGTAACAAAGCACTTTACTTCCAGGTGTAGAAAATTGAGGTTTAGGAACTTGAATTGAGAGTATAAATCTTTTAAAGACGACTTTTCGATCTGTAACATTTATATAGTTTTAAAGAATGAATTCAAGTTAAAAGAGCATCACAAAAGACAATGGATACGAGCTGGTTACTCGTTGTTTTAATTTCTTTACTCAGTTTGAAGGGTGAGTCAGTCATCACATGATCAATACCACAGTAATATGGGTTCTTGGTTATCGTAAAACCAATAGCCACTATGTAAATGCTTACTGTCGGGATCTCTATGTTTTTGACAGTGAATAATGCAACATTTACACAAAAATGGATAATCTTTGGTATTTTTCACTAACCTGAGGCTAGTTTTTGCAGAAATTCACTGTGCATATAATATCTGCAACATGGAGATTTTCATGTCAGAGTAAAACTTTGCTGCTAGGGTTATTTTACATGTTGAAAAAATATGTAATTTTAAAAATAAGACAAATGCCACATTTCTTTGCACATAATGTATTAATTATGAAGCAATTACTGTCAAACAGTGCAACGCTTTTGACAGTAACCACTCATTTAAAATTAAATTATCGCTGTATTACATGTGGAACTCTGAATGTCCAATCAGCAGGTATCAGCTCAGTTCATGCAAATTGATGTACTTTGTAATAAATGAGAGTACTTGTAAATAAATTGTACTTATGATTTTCTTAGAGATGCAAAAACTGAAATACTAGTATAATTGTTTAAGTTTCTTTATAAAGAGCCAAATAAGACCATTTAAAAAAAAAAAAAAAAAAAAATTATTTCATATATGTACAATGAAGATTCAGAGATGACAGTTTGATCAATCCAATACTTTCCAGAGTCCTTTTATTCCTGTATTTAATTTATTTAATAAGTCTCCTTTTTTTCAGAATGCTTTGGTATAAGGTGCTATATTTGTAGCTATCCTGATAACAAACGTTGTGGAGATCAGTTTCTCATGACAAATCAGGATGCTGTTGAATGTGCAGGAGGGACATGTACCAAGAAAAGGGGTTATAAAGGTAAGATGTCCTAAAAAGGAATATTAAGGATATATTTGCCAAGAAAAAGGTTTATAATGTAGGAACAATGACAAAAATCTTTTTGGAGATTTTACAATTTAAGGTCACTGTGACCTTGAACAAAGCCATGATCACTTAATTTATTAAACCAAGTAGCTTTTCTTGCCATGATGGTTAATGTAAGCTTTAATTTCTAGGCATTGTGGTTCTTGACAAAAAATTTCTTATTTTGACCATAAAAGTCAACTAACTTTGCAAACTTGACAGCCTTTCAAAGCTTTGATGCAAAATATTATGTTTCATTCTACTGGATATTTTGGTTGATGATAGAAAGCTATAAAAAAGAAATTCTAGGGTCATTGTGTGACCTATAATCTTTGAAGGTTAAGTTCAACCAACTTTTTACCTTGTCATGTGACCTGTTACCTGTTCTATAACGTCGAATATAGGCTTGTGCCTCTCTGACCTATTTCATAGTGTTGGTCCATATGTACATTTTGCGTCACTTACGGTCCTGGTTTATAACAGTTAGGATAAATTTTATGCTGATGTTTTTCCAGTTGTTCAGTCTTGATTTAAACATATTAAGTGTTGTGGCATTGACAACTTCCTTAGGTAGACACTGATGCTAAATATAGCCTTTTAGTCTTTTGATTCTTGACAAAAAAATGTAAATTATTTAACTATTTGAGGTCAGTATGTCCTTGAATTAAGTTCAAGGCCAACCAAGTACACAAACTTGAATTAACTTCACTGTAGTTTTCACCATAACTAGTTCTGAAGAAAAAGTAGAAAAAACTATAAGTGACAGCTACACCAAAAACATACACAACAAAAACAAAATCATATCTTGACCTTCAAGCACTGAAGTAAACATAAAATCTCAATTTCAAGACATTTTGGTTCATGACAAAAAGCTGTTTAAGAATTCTCTATGTAAGGTCACTATGATGATGAAAGAAGATCAGGGTCAACTAATGTTGCAAACTTGGTAGTCCTTCTAACTTGTATATATTTAATTTTTGTCAAGCCTGGCATCGCCATAAGGCAAGACTTGGGTGTTACTTTTCTGGTGTTGTCATGAACGGTGTGTCAGAATATGAAAGTTTATGTTAAAGTAATGTATTTTCTACTCATTAAAAAACTAGCCAGGTGAGACATTTAAATCCATGGAATTCTTGTTTAAAAATTGTTTTCTAATACAGATGATGCTTCTCTGGTGAAGAACTTATATATTGTAAGAGGCTGTGACTTAAAGACAAGAGAGGAATGTTACCAAGACAGCACCCATGGTTTCTCTGGAGACAAGTGTACATGTAATAGAGATTATTGTAATGGAACTGTATCACTCAAACACTTTAATTATTTTTCAATATTACTGGCTGTATTTACTTCCATATTCATCAATTTCAAATCCAATTTTTGAAATTTTTTATCCCGGGAAGTTTTTAAAATGTGACGGAATGAATTCATCACGCAGATTTATTAATGAACAAAAACTGAGTATAGTCTGTTTCAGAATTGTAATGAGTATAGTTTGTCCCACTCTAACTTAATACAAGATACTTGTTGTAATGCAAGATCATTACTTTAATTCTCACACAGCTGATTTTCACGAGTACCAGTACCGGTACATTTCATTTTCGGAGTATGTGACTTGCAAGTTTAGTAGGTCTGATCTTGGAAACTATGGTGCAAAACTCTTTTCATATTACCAATGCAAATTGGACTTTTTTCAAAATATCAAGGGTTAAAACCCACAAATGAATTTTTTTTTTAATTCAGAGCCATAAAGATTTTTTAGGAATTTAAATCAGTCTCAGTGATTAAAGGAAATCTTTAAAAAAAATGTAAAGCTTAATTTGTGAAAATTACATGTCGTCTGCAGTTTGCATTGACAGAATGGTTGTGAAATAATTTAATTATTGATGTATTTATATAAACACTGCTGTCAAAAGCAAATTTAAAAGCTCAAAATATGATAACCAAGTTGTTTTAATATTTTCCTGTATAATCAAATGTATGAAACAATTTATATATCTGGTTCAGATTTAATGTAATGAAATCCTATTTGTTGTCATCAACTAACAGTAATACTTTTTGTATCCTACGATCTTTGGCTCAGACAAAACTTGGTGCTATGGGGTGTGGCAATAAATCTGGGTTGATTTTTATAAGAAACTTGGTAAAATTAAGACAGAAGAGCATTGTAACAAGGTTTAATTGTTAATTCAGTTTATGTTTTATTTTGATATACATATAGATATTTTCATGATTTTTTTTTATGGTACCACTTTTAAAAACTACTACTGTTGTGTTGCCATTGTTAATTTATGATCATCATTTACAGCAAAAATTGGCATGATTAGAAACTGTGTTAAGTGATATCACATATAACATTTCATGTTTTGATGTTGCCAATAGGAAAAATATTTTCTTTGACATCAAATTTAGGTGAATATTTTTATTTCATGGAACAAAATCAAAACTTTTAGACAAGTGACTTTTATTGGAGTTGTTCAGTGTATGATTTTTCTTTTAAAATGGAATTATTGAAATTTCAAGATTAACTTCTAACAATAAAAAAACTTAAAAAACAAAACAAAACATCTGAAAAACAGTCTAGAAATAAATTTAAATATTTTTTCTAATAATTTGATCTAACATAGAAAACATTGGGAAAATTCTGTTGCATGAAAGACACAAAATACTATGGTTCTTAACTGTTTAAAATCAAATAGGACATTAACTCTTCAAAAAGGCCTTTAAATGAAATTTTTTTGGTCAAAACTGACAAACACAAACTCGGGTAAAAATGTTCATAACTGTAACACTCTAAACAAACTTTAAATATCTTAACGTATAAAATCAAATTTCAAAGCAAATTAATTTTTTGATGTTAAATACATAAGTTGTTTATATTAGTAATTTTTTTCAGGACAAATTGCTTGGTCCCTACACAAGGAAAATAATAATTGATATATGTACCATTCTTGTTCCTGATTTTCAATTTTACCTAGAATAACTAGCCTTTTGAAAAACCCTGATAAATGAAGAATTACTACATAGTAATAGATTTAAAATCATGGAGATATGAAATTGAATTGGTTTATTACATGTAATAAAAAATCTTGAAACAAGCCCATTAGTGAGCAAACCTCTTTTTGTTTATTGTTGGCGATTTGTCTATTTGTGAAATCAGTACCTTTCTTAAGTATGAATACAGTTTATTATGATTGGATTAAGAATTCACATGTAAAAATTGTTGAAACTACATGTATTTTTAGAAATATTCTATGTGATTTATCTGTTTTTAAATCCAAATTGTAATGATATTTGCCATATTTTACATATCATGGTAACATTCCATTTACATGCTATATTTATATAACTTTTTTCAATTTTTTAGATATTGGTATATTTACTAAATATTTTTAGAACATACTTGTAAACCATACTTGTAAACATGAATGGTTGTAAATATATATGTACATATTTATATAAATTATATACATGTATTATGTATTGAATTTGTGTCAGATTTCAGATTTGAGTCCAGTGTGGAATATGAAGATATATTTTGAAGAAGCTTCATAAAATTTTCCAAGAAGCTTCACAATGATTAAAGCAGTTTTCATGATTCAAGAAACTCCATGGCTTAGATACTAATTATTTGCTAGCCCAGATGTCTTTTAAGTCATTTGTCACAGTGATGAGCTGATTCTTTTTCTGTTTATAGAGGCTCAAGTTAAATTTGTCCTAATTTTTGTATTTTCATAAAATACTAGTATTGGGTCTCTAACCACAAAAGTTATGTAAGTTGTGTAATGAGAAAAATCTCTCAGTGCTGAGTGAATTTTTTTTTGTTACAAGACAAGTTGAGAAAAAAAAATATATCTGTGACTTACAGGTAGATATAGATTCAAGTCTTAGCATAGCTGCATTGTATGCCTTTAAACAAGGTATTGATTTTCGAATTTCACCCGTCAATACACCTGAAAAATGAATAGTTATCCACAGAAATGTTTAGATAAGTCTTACAATGGGAATTCAGTCAAAAGGGAGCATTGTACTCAAAGTTGCATCTTGCCAGGAAGAAAGTGATAAGCATCAACCTGAGCCTGTAACCTTGCAGCAAAGTTTAACTTTTAGCAGAATTGTAGATTTAGTAGATAGTTTATTTGTTTTATGTCTAACATAAAACATACTGTATAGTCTGAATTTGAGATTGTTAACACTGATAATATTTTGGAAAATTTTATCAGGGATTATTATTAGTCTATTAATTTGTTTTTTCTTGTTCGCTGTGTGTGTGTGTGTGTACTTGTAAAATATAACATACATGTATGTACCAGTACACATAAATGTGAAACGTAAAACAAGGTTATATATGACAGTGTTGTAAAACTATAACAACTAATGTACTTTATCATTGATTTAACAATTGTTAATTTAATAAATATTTTCATAAAATAAAAGCATTTGTTAAACATTTTTTGAAGGACTGTCATTGCATTTGAGCATTTTAAATAATATACTTACGCTGTGGAACAGTTTCACAAACTTCCACCACTTAACAGCTTGTATTTACTCATCAAGTTAAATCTTACCAGAATGAATGGATTTTAGATGTGACAACTCAATACTTTAACAAATCTTTTAGTCTTATTGGTGAAAAAAACTTGTGTATTGGATAATGTTGTTTTATGCCCCTGTCAAGATTCACTTATATCGAGGTTGCCACTTCTGGGATGGTTGGGGAAACTTGAGTACCTGGAGAAATAAATCTTTGGCAAGTGAACTGATAAATTTCCTCACACTAGGATCAAACTTGAACAGGATTCAAACCTGGGAGGTTCTATGATCATTAAGCCAGGGCTTTTAGACTACTTGGCTACCAAATATCTGGTAAGTGTATAGAGATTCCTAATGACCAGTGATCTCACTATGTGTTTAATTTTCAAGTATTTGCATTGAATATTACCAAATTCCTGTTTTTGTTAATGAATACACAATGACAGAGCAGTCTAAAGTGCAAAATTATGGATCACAATTCCCCACAATGCCTAGGTTTCAGTTAAACTTGTGTTTTCATTTTTAAAAGTTTGTTAAGTTTACCTTCCAAAGACTGATTTTTTTTTTCAGGATATTACAGTGTCCTCTATCATTCCAGAACTGACCGTTGCTGATGATTTTCTCGAGCAACTTCAGTTTCCTCCACTATATTACAACTGACCACGAATTATAAGTGCAATAATCTTTATTAGCTGTAAACCACCATTCTATCTACCTACCTTAAACAGCTTAATCTAATTTCAAGTTTGAAATTACTTGCAAGTTCTATAGTACAGATATGCATTAATTTGAGACATTGAAAAAAAACGAGTTCAGTTGAGTAATGGTGTTTTACATCCCAGTTAAATGTCATGAATATTTCACTTATATTGAGACGTTGCCAGCTATAGGTGGAAGTGCAGAAATTTTGCCTGTGCGTTGCACTGATGGCATTATACAGCAGGACTCTTTATCGTGCCACAGGACCTCCTTTATTTTCAGTTCCCATCCGAAAGAACTGCGAGTTTCATTTTATAATGCAAAGTGCTTGGCGAAAGAACAGTCACCACCCATTACCTCCCAGTTATGGCTCATATAGCATCCAAGAAATAGAGGCTTTGGGTTTAAACCCTTGCCAGGTCAACAATAACACTAACACTAACACATTTTAAAAACAGCACCTTCACCTGATGCTCAGTATTATGAGGGCAGAAAACTCAGGGTAAGGATAATGTGGCAGGAGATTGGTATGCATGTCTGCAGGATACTGACTCTGTGAGCTGGCACATTCAAGTCTGAGCATGCTCCTGTACAAAGTAGACCCTCCCACATTTCACCTATATTAGAACTTGTTCTAGGATTAATTGTTAGAGATAAATAAACTTGCTCTTGTCATAATCAGCTTAAAAATTGCTGATGCAAGGTTAAACATCACTACAACTGTTCTTGTTCAGTAGAAAAAACTTTGACCAAAATTAAAATTAATAACATTATTTTAATATTTTTGCATGTTTTCCAAATGTACAAATTAATATATAGAGATTCTGTTGTATTAAACACAACATAACAACTACAGACATTAACACTAAATATAAATGGTTCTTATTAAATATCACTCCATACAACAATCTGTACCATCATTTATTGTTCCATTATTGGTCAAAACTATATGCAACTATAAAAGACACCAAAGGTCTCACTAAACAGGTCTGGTCTTTTGAAAAACCAAATCAAATATAAAAGGTTCTTATTAAACTTCACTCCATACAACAATCTGTACCATCATTGATTGTACCCACGATTGGTCAAAACTATATTCAACTATACATGACACTAAAGAACTTGCTTACCAGGTCTGACCTTTAAAACCACAAATCTAGTAATGTAAATCATTTTCTTGTTAATGAAAATAATCTATTAAGATTTTTAAAGCCTGATTAGTTAGAAAATTGACACATATGAAATATAATCAAAACCAAACAAAATGAGGTAATAACTCTTTAAAATTGAAAATACCTAAATTGTGCACTTTCATGCTCACATTTAATAAACTTACAATTTTGATTAAGGCAATCATTTATTTATTTGAAGCTTTTAATACATGTATTTGCTATAAAAATCATAGGTCTATATATTCATTTTTGAGATAGAATAAATTTAAAATGGGGGGGGGGGGGGGGGGGGGGGTTACATCTAAAATTGAAGTTCCCAACAAAAATGTGAATGAAGTTTAATATTCAATTAGACCTGACCTACATGCATTTTAATCAACATTTAGATAAAAACTTCCATTTTAAATACCTGTTACCGTACTGTCTGGTTGTTTCAAATGGTAGGTCAATGTATGTTTCCATAGCAATATTTGACAGATAATTCCATGGTTAGCTTGTGGATAAAAATATCCAACTATATACCGGTAGTGAGACCATAGATGATTCTCATTATGGATCCCTCCATAAAACAATCTGTACCATCAATTACTGTACCCATGATTAGTCATAACTCTCTGAGATCAGGATCATATTAATGTTTGAAGTAATACCCTTTATTGTTAATTGTTATCACCATCAGAAAACATTCTAAAAACTGTATCAACTAAGATAATCCTGGTAAAAGCCTATAAATGTGCTGTAAACATGCTAATACAATTGATTAATATTCAAAAGGCTAGAGGCATCTAGGTACATGTACCTACATTTGACAATTAAAATATAATTGTTCAACATCTAGAGTGGAAGCAATTTTAAATTAAAACACCTTCAAGAATGAAAATTTTGTTAAAATAAGACAGGTAATTAGTTTTACAGAGTAATTTATAAACTACAAATTTATATCTGTTTTTCACTGGTTTGAAAGGACAAGTGTCTGTGTTTTATCACCAAAAGTAGATTTGAGTACACATAGGAATTAAATATTAACCGGACATTTTATCAGATGTCTCAAACACAAAGTGAATTTTATGTTACTTTAATTAAAACAACGTTGATCCTCATCTACAGGAAACTAAAGAATTCAGAAATACTGTTTGAACTCGTGCTTTTACAGAAAGTTTGATGTACAGTGTGAATTATTATTACAAGTATATTTTTAAGTTGTAAAAATTAAGAAAAATATCTCCTCTCAGTGTTGATAGATTTATCTTAAATCTGAATGGGCCAATATTAATCTGTTCATGTGAAGGCTGAAAAAAGTATTGAGGTTAGACACCTTGGAGTATAGCTCAAACCGTACATGTGCTACATGTTGTTATGGCTAAGACCTCCATGTTTAGAAGCAAAGTTTTCTATACTTCAAATGGTACCTTTATATCATATACATGCTTATAACTGATTGTCTCATTACAGATTGATGTCTTTTTGTTTCTAAACAGATCCTTCTGTTTAGCTTTTCAAGACCGAACTGATGGGGATTTTTTTTTTACTCAAAAATATTTTATGTTTTCCTCCAAAATTTTTAACAATAATTACTTTTGAAATATTCAAAAAATTCATAAAATGATAAAAATATCAAGTTATTAACTAATGGCTGCAAATAAATTTCACAAGTACTGATGAATTTATCAATAGCACAAATTACAGTCTAATCGCAGTATAAGTTTTTATTCTGTATTTACCTAACATTGAAGGTAACAAATCTGTTACAAGTTTTGTTAAACGAATAATGGTACATGTAAATTAAAAATGTAAAAAAAAAATCATTGCTATGGTAACAGTAAACACTGTGTAAATGATTCAAATACTTAAACTATCAGGATTCTCCACTTGGTTGAGATGTTGAGCTTGTAGTCAGTGTCACTAAACTTTGTGTTGTATCTGTAGCGGTAACTTGCGGATCAGACAATACCACTGTCCCAGAAGTCTGGGTCCCTGCTATAGTTGGCACTGATATTAATTTATTAACAGCAGTCTGTAAAACATTAACATTAGGTGCAGCTTGTAAAGCCTGTCCAGCAGCAGCACCTACGGTTGCTAACTTCATTCCAGGGGGAGGGGTAATTATTCTTGCATATACAGGCTGTTTGGTTTTCTGTGAGCCTTTGCCATGAGTTTTTGGTATATTTTGTATTACTTGTCCTGTTGACATCATAGAAGCTGTAGTTTGTTGTAAAGGAGGTTGAGATATTAAAATTGTAGCCTGACCTGGTTTTAACCCAGCTTGTTGCCCAAGAACAGTTCTAACTACTTGAATATTTTGTCCTGGTTTTCCAGCCCCACCACTAACAAGAAGTTGTGTTCCACTGGCTAAACCTGAAACAGAAAATTAAGGTAAAATGAAACCAATAAAACGAAAGAAAGTCAAAACCAATTTCAAATAATGGAATGTTGAGGTTGAATTTGTTCAGTGAAAATGCTCAGATAGCTCCATAGACTGTATTTTCTAATAAAGAAAACCATGTTCTACTTCAAAGTGAAAAACTAGGGTGCATCTGTGGGTATTTTCTAAAGTAATCAATTGCATACAAAAAGACAAGAGAAACAGTACTATTGTTGGTATAAATATTGGTCATATTAAGTGAAAAATATGACCCCCCCCTCCAAGTAGTACATTCTGTAATTTTTAAACAAGCTCGAGCTTTTCCAAAAATATCTTTATATAATAGACTTTAGTGATAACAGATTATGCTTAATTGAGAAGATCACCAATTCTGGATTATAATGTACATACTTTGAGTAACTGTGGTATTACCACCAGTCATTAAATCTGCTGTTTGCTGAACGATAAACTGAGCAGGAAGTAGTCCTGCTTGACCAGCAGTGACCACTTTAGCATGTGATGAAGCAGGTGTCCCTCCTGGACGTAGAGTTATACTTCCAGGAGCTAGTTGTGTTACCACAATCCCTCCCTGAGAAGGTGTTACAACTTTCTGCTGACTGGCAGTTTGTTGTGTTAACCCTGTAGATGATGCTGTTGTTGTCATAATAACTTGAGTTTGATGAGCAGTTCTAGCAATGGTAGTTGTAGCTGTTGTCAATGGAGAAGGACTTCCTGTCCTGACTGACATTTCTGCTATAGCTGAAAATATACCACGATAAAAATTCAACCTTATGTTGAAAGAATATATAATCTATACACTTTTAATATAAAATAAAAAATACTTTCAAACCCCATGGCAAATATGTAATATCATCTCTTGAGAAAACCTGGTGCTATAAAACTCCATTTCTCAGTTCTCAGTTAAAAAAAAAATGAAAATAAGTCAGCTGAAAATATTAAAACCTATTTTATTAACCATCTTTATTATTACTGTATAGTTGTTTAATTCTGTGGGGATAAAATTTTGTGGTTTCGACACTTGAACTTATTCACAGGTATAAAACGTCGCGGTTTACCGGTCAGTGTTAATACTTTTCTGTATCGATTATCTCCTATTAACTGCATAGATATGTGTTTACTGACAGATTAACTTGACAGGGTAAACTGTGTTCACGTGCGCTATTGAAGAAATGTTTTATAGTGAGTTATTTGGTTTTTTTTATATTACATCCGAGTCAATGATTGAATATGTAAATGAAATGATAGTCCTGTATGTAGATAGTGTGCGCGAGTAACTTGACCTTAAGAGCAAACCTCTTTTGTGTATCTGATGTATACAAAGCAGATAGAGGGAAGAAACTTATGTCTCTTTTAGGTCATAACGGTATTTGCATGGCATACATCTCGGCAGCATGTACTGACCTGTTACAACCTTTGGATTTAATACCCAACAACGTATTTAAAAGTCACATGAAATCCGAGTTTCAGACATATTAAGCTGGTGAAATACAATGTCAATTAGAGAGCGGTCACAATATTCCTGATGTAAACATTGACCTTAGATTGTCCAATATAAAACCACTCCATGCTTCATGGCTTGTATCTGCCATTGACAAATTATCTGTCGATAGATTAATAATTCAAAGGCGTTTAAACTGCCCGTTATTTAATTGTTGTTAACAACAGATGACTTTTTTGTACAATACATACTTATTATCAGATACATGTACTGTTATGTCATGGCAACAGGTAAATTATGAGTCACTGATATTTACGTGACCTAATCACAATTATCAAAAGATTTGATGTTTACTTTTTCATTAAAGTTGTAATTATTACTCATTTATTGTTTTATAGTTTAAATTTAATGAAAGCTACATTGAAATATTCACTTGGAATTTAATTTCACGGTATAATGCAAAACCGTGAACATAGTGAAATTAAATCCCCAGTGAATAAAAGCAACTATAAGGTATGCAAATCTGTTGTAAGGACTTTTGATTTCAGGTCTCTTTGCTTAACATTTTATTTTAATTGAACTTCTGTTAAAATAGCATTTGAGAATAACGTCCAAAAATCAAAGGTTCACCTGATAGTTTTTACATGTATATGCAGGTTTTATTTATACAGCAATTTTTGAATAAGTTTTTTTTTATATTCCATTCATCCAGTTACATGTACACTGTTGCTTTATCTTATATTCATTTTCTGATTTTATTACATGAAAAATGTTTTTTACTGAAATGTGAAGAAATGTTTCCCTGTTATTGTCAGCATATGTAACAACATACACAAGAAAACCAATCCAAAATAAATACAATTGTATGGTACCTAGTAAATTACGATTGCTCTATATACATGTACATAGATGACAGACTTAACTTGAAGATTTATTACCTGTAACACCATCTGCTTGTGGTTTTATATATGTACATACTTTGCCTTTTTTAACTTTAGAAATGATATTACTGTACCTGAAGTAGGTGTTCTGGGCTGTGTTATGTTCATGACTCCTGCGGTGCCACCTGCTTGTGGTATAATACTTATTGTTGGAAGTGCTCCCTGTTGAGTCTGAATCAACCCCATCTGTTGTTGACCTTTACCAGCTATCTGCACTAACTGACCTCTAGCAGTAGTAGCTAATGGTTTACCAGTCAACTGAACAGGATTAGCAGTAGCTGATGTAGCATTACCTAGAATACATGACATATAAATGTATAATTTATAGATGTGACATTATTGAAGATTAATTCTAATGTCATACAAATCCAGAATTCAAAATTTATTATTTTACTTGACCTCAAATTTATCACAAAAAGCATACATACAGATATAAATAAACCCTTTAAGTCTCTGAAATTTATTTGAGCCAAAACCACAATCTAGCAGACTTTAATCCCAAAAAGGCTATAACTATATGTATATCGACAGAAGTCCATGAATTACTTGAAGTGTGTAACTTAACATCGCATTGCTTACCTTAGCGTGACCGCTACTAAAAATAAAATGTGACGTCACATACTTGTATCCAGCATCTTTTTAGAATGAACTGTTGCATTCTGGGTATATCAGTAATTTCAAGATGGCCACCGGGACGCATTACAATGATTTCACTGCCGCGAAAATCGTGTAAGACAGAATCTTGTCGGTATACTAATTCAACATCAAACACATTTTTTCTGATGAAAACAGGCAGTGACGTTTTTCACTTACTCTCATTTTATGTTTTCCAAGATGAGAATTACATTAAAATATGTTTGAAATATGATTTAAAATAATTTAATTTTTAACATTTTATTTGCGGGAGTCGGGACATTTCCAACTTTGCATTGCCATTTCTTAAAATGTACACACATACATGGAGGCCTACGCGAGGTAAAATATTGAGTGTTTGATTGGAAAGAAATTCTCTGAACTTGACTGACAATTATTGCAACACACGATGAATAATAATAATTTGACTGCAGACAATTACAAATAGAAAGCGGCATGTTGGTGCACCTCAAACGGTGGGATTTAATAAAAAAAAAAAAAAAAAAAAAAGACACGTTTACT
Organism: Tegillarca granosa; assembly: GCA_029721355.1. Classification (NCBI taxonomy): domain Eukaryota; kingdom Metazoa; phylum Mollusca; class Bivalvia; order Arcoida; family Arcidae; genus Tegillarca; species Tegillarca granosa. Next base: position 23,920,928 of record CM056604.1, read on the forward strand.
TGTAAACTCGATGTGTATTACTTACAGAATCATGATTATTGATCAACAAACACTTTCAAAAATAATAATTAATAAAATAAACAACACAAAAGTAACTTTTACTTGTATTTTATTTAAAATTTTACTTTATTATTGATTTATGCGTGGATATCACTGTTGATGTGTAAAAATACCGAAAGGTAACCGGGACCCAAAATCGGCTCCAAAATGTCTCTAATATTTTCGAACACTCTAAATATTTAATTTTCAAATTTACTCTAAATTCCCGGACACTTGAAAATGAAAATCTGTCCGAATACATAGAAGAATTACCGGTAATTTAAACTGTCAATGTGACGAATTGTCACATAATGGCACAAGCCTTTGTATTATACCAGATTTTGTGTAAATTATGGATATTCATTGTTATCAGCTGATTTTCTCGATGACTGTACCAGTTCATTGTTAAAGACTTTTAATATTGTAAATTAAAAAGTTATCACTTGTAATTGGTAAAAATACCTGTGGGGTAGGTTGATTGAGATTGAGTCTATCACTTTTCAGTTGTATATTAAAAATAATTAAAATTATCATCAAGGATAGTAACAAGAGGCCCAATAGGGCCTGTATCGCTCACCTGGAATACCCTTATTTTGTTCTTTGCTTTTTCTTTTTAAATATATCCAATCAGTAAAATGTAAACAAACTCACTAGCAATATCCTTATTTTCTATTATTTCAAGCACTATTTATCATAAATTTCCTTTCAATTGGCCTTGTACTTTCAGAAGATTTAGGCTGAATAAACCTTATTTGCATGTTACATAACTATTGCAAAAATGAAAAATTGTACAGAAAAACCCATTATGTTTTATCCCCAACATCTAGTTTCTATGTTATAAATTTAAACAAAATCAGTACATACATGTAAATAAACCCATAATGGCAATTTTTTGATTTTTGCTATTTATAGTAACGGCAGCCATCTTGGATTTCCGACAGACATGTCGAATAAAATTTTGAATCTATACCACCCAAGGACCTTCCACACTCAATATCCTTTCAATTGGCCATGTACTTTCAGAGAAGATTTTCAAAGATTTCCGCTAAAAATAAACCTTATTTGCATATTACGTAATTATTGCACAAACGAAAAATCATACGGAAAAACCGTTATATATGTTTTATCCCCGACATCTATTTTCTATGTTTCAAATTTCAACCAAATTGGTACATAAATAAACCTGTAATGGCCATTTATAGGTTTTTGCTATTTATAGTAACGGCAGCCATCTTGGATTTAGGACGGACATGTCGGATACAATTTTTAATCTATAGCAACTAAGGACCTTTCATTTGAATTGGCCTATTGGTTTCAGAGAAGAAGATTAAAGTTTACGGACGCACGCACGCACGCTTTACCATTCCATAAGCTCACCCTGGCTTTGACAGGTGAGCTAAAAAAAACTTGTGAAAATAATATCAGTATGTAAATGTAATTATAAGTTGCAAATTCCCAGAGAAAACTAATTAATTGGGAATATACACCTGATCAACAAAATCTAGAAAAGATGTAAATTCAAAGGTGCCAACTTTTTACCTGAGAATTTATTAAAATAAAAGATATGAATTCCTTACTGACTAGGAGTTTATGAACTTCAAAGGTGTCAACTTACGACCTGAGAATTTGTTAATTACATAACTAATTAACTAAGAATTCATTTTAACAACTTCACTAATAAAAAAAGAAGAACTTAAGTTTTCTTTACCATTGCCATACTGTTATTGATATTATTGGGTTTAAAGATTTAAAAAAAATTATAAATATAAATAAATAATAAAAAAAAAAAAAATAAAGAAAAAGGGATAGTCTGCATTTGTTTTGGTTAGCAAATAACAATCTCTCTCTCTCTCTCTCTCTCTCTCTCTCTCTCTCTCTCTCTCTCTCTCTCTCAACTTTTTGGCAAAGACAAATAACCCAAAAAATAATCTCATAATTTATTGTGAGAACAATAATTTACTCATTTGAGTTTTAATAAAAAAAAAAAAAAGAAATATGTTTGCAAAAAAATTAAATTAATATAATTCATCCTAATCACACTGAAAAGGTATTAATTTCTGTCACTCCACATCTTAAAATATTAAGAAAGAAAAACTGCTTCAGATTAACAACTTTTATTTTAATATGAAAATGTGGTTAATGATTTTTGATAAAAGTGAAAAAATCATGACTGGTACATAAAACCCAGTTCAAACAATTGATTTTTGATTTATGATAATTTTTGTATTTGGTGAGAGAGAGAGCAGTGAAGATGAGATTTTTTAAAATAAAACAAAATTTATCAACTTGCAAATAATCTAAATAAATATTATTGAACTGAACAATGACCATGCAAGGAAATTTTAATATCTAATTTCTTGTTAAAAATTGCAATGTTAAATTAAGAGACATTTCAACTTTAGAATGTATCTCAAAACTTGAATTACTACTTCTTTTTTATAAAGCCATTTTTTCTGTATTTAATTTGTTCTTTTTTAATAACAAAAAGAAAAATACATAACAAAATCATAAACAAAGTAACATATAGACATAAATACGCTTCAATAAATAAATAAATAAATTGTGTTCACGATAAACAGGGAAATATTGACAATATGAGATTGAGAAAGAAATGGGGATCAATTTGTGTCCATTACTAGCATTTTATTCTCAACCGATTTGAGAAGAAAAAATTTGCATGTTTCTGGTCAGAAAAACCACCGCATTTGAACATCTTCCTGTTTTGTTTTCAAGCTATTTGTCAGGCTACAGTTAACTCCCTTTTCTTTCAACATTGTTCGGTTGAGAAGAAATAAATTACACTGTGTGCTTCTAGTCAATTTTTCCATTTTGAAAAGTACGTCTAAACTACTCTAATCGTAGTATATTTGACAGTTTTCAGCTGATTTTAACACCCGGAACTTCTTTGGAGTTTTTCCCTAGGTGTTTAAATGCCCGAGGCGTGTAGAATATATTTGAATTACCCATAATGCAGTTCTCCAGAGAAGAAAATCAGTTCAGAAATTTGCCGTGGGAGGGCACTATCTAGATACCCTATACGTCACATCATTCTAAAATCGACACAAAAAGGAAGCAACGCGATGTAAAGGGGTATATAGAGACTTACACACTTCAAGTAATTCATGGACTTCTGATATCGATTAATAGCCAATTTAAACAAATTTTAAACATGACCTTCCCCATCAATAAAAAGCATATGTGTAATCTCACATCAAATCCAACGAGACTTTTAAGAACTACTGTACAGAAACCAAATGCAACAGATAAATAACATTAAGACGACAATCTCATAACATAATATGCCATGTTTTTTTTTTTTTTGGTGTGTAAAAAGATAATTACATTTATGTTTACCTTTTATATGTACAGTTGAGCTCATCTTGGTTTGACTTTGAGCTTGCATCTGTGCTCTTTGAGCTGCTAATAAATTACTAACAGATATCTGACTACCAGCAGGCATTTGTTGAACAAGTCTTGCCACTAGTGGTGTAGTGACTCCTGTAGTTGCAGACACATTCTGGACAGTGTTGCTGGTCACAACAGGACTCTGAGGTTGAGAGGTTATGACCTTTGATATCACAGGTGAAGCAGAGGTTGGGGTTCCAGCAGGTGACTGAGGATTTGTTGTTGATATAACAGAACCCTGACGTTGAAACAGCTCAGGTCGAATTGCTGCTGCTAAATTTTGTGACAAAGTTTGTGATATTGCTGGATTTGATCCAGCAACTGTCATTCTTATACTCTGTAATAATCCTAAAGGCAGTGTTTTAGCAATTCCTGTGGCAGTTTCTTGCCGTGGGAGAGATGATGAAATTGCAGGTGATGATGATGGATTAGGTGACTGAACTCCTAAAAGAAAATACAAAATGTTAAGTATATTGACACTGTAATAATCAGCAAGTGATCTATAACATTGGGACCATTAAATAAAATTGCTTATCTCAAATGTAAAATATATAAATTAATGTACTTGTACTTTCAGTCAATTGAGCGGAATCATTTGTCCTTTAAAAATGAAAAAAATTTTAAACACTGAACAACTCAAATTTCAGTATAAAAAATTGCATTCAAATTTTAAATTGCCTATTAACCTTGTTTTTTTTCTAAAAGATTTACTTTCGAAATATTACTAATCAAACTTGTGTTAAAAGTTCAATTGTCTTTATTACAATTCCTTGCAAGCTGTTTTACTCTTGATCAAGCTCCCATATTGACCTCAGTTAAACCTTTCCAGGAGCCACCCTTATTTTGGTTCCAAATGGATCCTAAACATGTCTTTAAAAATCCATTAACTGTAAATATTCCCTCTGAGTAAATTAAATAGAGTTTTGACTGTATACTTCAAGAGTAGAAACACTCTTAATATCTAACACTCCAGACTTTATAGTGTCATGGTTATCAGAACGGCTGATGAGTTCAAACCTACCTGACTTAGTAGGGGTTCCTGGTAAGCTGCTTCCTGTTTGATGTTGCTGCTGCTGTTGTTGTTGTTGTTGTAAGTTCTGTAAGTGTTGTTGCTGCAGTTGAAACCGTATTGTAGCCTGGGATGGTAACACATTGGGACTGGATACCAGACTAGGTTTGGCTGCCTGGTTGACACTTTTTAAAGTAGTTGCAATTGAAGCTAAGGCAGATGTCCTAGGACTAATTGATGTCACATGTGGACTAACTGTACCCAAGGCTGGACTATTAGGAGTCTTTTTTGGACTATTAGTCACAGATGGACTTGAAGGTGTTAGTGATAAAGGTGTTTGATCTTCGATACTGATACTGTCCGAGCTAACACTAAGAGATGTAGTAAGTTTAGGACTGACAATGGTTGAGGTAGGTTGTGTTGCTTGGTTTGTTTCTTTTGCTTTCTGAAATAATAAAGTTAAATACATGTATCTATCAATTCCAAAATGTAAACTACAATAAGATGAGTAATAAAGTATGAAATCGTATGACCACTGGGAATGTGTATAAGTCTACTTTATCTTAGAGCATCTGTTTAAAGACAGTGATTGCTGAGATAAGAAAAAAAAACTTTTTATAATGTGATAGATATAAAGATGAATTAGAACAAAAAGTTTGACTTGAATCATTAAGTAACAAAACATTATCTTTCTAGTACTTACTGCTTTGGGAGTTTTTGGTTTCTGTAATGATTTTTTAGCTCTCTGAGCAGCTCCATGTGCTTGATGAATTCTTTCTGTAATTGAATGAGGTACAAAATTTGTTATGACATGTGACTACTTGTATATTATGCATCAAGAAATCTCTACTACCTTACCATTTTTTACCCTTACCCAAGGATCGGGTGCAACATTTATTGTGCTCTTACATAAAATGAGGGTATGAGCAACTCGGATAATACATGTACATCTAGAGGTTTCAAAATCAATAGTAACAGATTATAAGAATCCATTGTGAGTATCCATGCAGGAAAGGAATACCTCAACTAATGGATTATATATTCTATTGGTAGACAAGGCTTGCCTATTCTCTTTTGAATAACAAAGATAACTTTTCTCCTATTTTAATTCCAATTTCTGACACATATATATGTATTATGTCTGTTACTGATCATTCCACATGTAATTATACATGATTATATCTAAATCTGTTTATACAAAATATATAGTGAACAAAGTAAAATTATTCTAAAATTCCAGTATCTTGTGTTAAATCTGATTAATTATCAGGTAAAAACAGCTAAAATTATTTATGTTTTAGGTATGGGCTCATAGGGCCAGTCAGTGTTCATGTATGCTTGTTAAAAAATTAATTGGAACACAAATACCTCTGAAATGAATGCCTTGTTCAAAAACATTTTAGACAACCAGACACACTCTCCTATTCATATTTCAATTTTGTAGTCTCAACCACTCAAACAACTTTTCTTCAGTTGAAATAAAATTCTTACCAAATTCTTCTTCAGTCCGACTTCTATGTAAGTATATCCATAATTTTCTATTGACATCATATTTAACACATGGATCTTTTTCTGAATGAAGACGATCTAAAGCTCCACTAACAACCACATTTATCTGTAATACAAGTATATCAAAGTTGCAAAAACTTCATATATCAGTGAAACGTGATTCCTTGCATCCATTTGTTCTGTCTTATATTGTCATGAAAAACGGATTCAAAATAAATCAAGGTCGACTTCTCAAAAACATAAAACAAATGGATTTTGATACTTTCACAGTAATAAGCAAGATTGCTAAGTGACCGAGGGGCATCAAACAAGGTTTTACATAAATAACGCTCTTCCTTTTTCTATACAATAAAAGAAGAAACATATTATATTTATTTTACAATCATAAAAAAAATTACATAGCGAATATTATTTTTTTCAATTTATCAATTTTATAAAATAAAAGACTGTAAAGACTTCAATAAATGTAATGACTTAAATTGTTACTTTAAGTTATCCAAGCATTGAGTTTATAAATCTGACATTCTCCCCTCCGACTTTTAATTATCATCATCATCATCATCCTGTTTAGATCCATTCCTTTGATTATTTCTTTTACAAGGCTGTAGCCTGGCTTGGCAACCCAGTGGGTTAGTATTACCCATTCTTTTGGACTGAAAATTTCGATATAAGTGAAATATTCATGACTGGGACGTTAAACACCATTACTCAACTCAACTCTTTAGGACTTACGATCCTTTTTCATTAGGTCATCTCAGGTCAGTTTTGGTCTACCTGAGGTCTGATGACCAGTGACATTCAGTGCACAGATCTAAGCTAAAACTAAATGACAGAAGACATGTTAAAAAAATTGATTTTTTTTAGGGGGGGGGGGGATAGAAACATACCTGTGCATCAGAGACACCTGGAGCTAAGAACTGTGAATCTTTTAACAGTTCACATATATCACCCCTAGTACCTTCCCCATTAGGTAATCTAGCTGCTGCATCTCTCACTAGTAACACAAAAATAACAGCAATAAATAGCAGTTATGTACATGTATTCCTCCCATCCTCAATGAATAGTAATACAATGTATATTGATTAATACAAAATGTTGTCTTAAATTTTTTTTAAATATTATAGTTGGTACTTCATACCACTATTGCCAATATTTTTTGTGCTCTTTCAAAGTCAGACATTTTTTGAAGTTTTATTATTATTTTATCTCATGTTTTGTTTCTTTTTACTTTTCTTTTGATGTGGCATATTTTGGCTCCTGTTGCTATTGCCTAGTACACATTTCTCCCATTGCAAACCTCTATATCACAGGAATAGATCTTCATTTAATTCTTCAACTGCAAACTTCTTTATTACATGATAAGTTGCAATCTCCATTCAATAACACTTATACATTTGTACCTAATGTCAGAGTGATTTCTTAACAATTGAGTGAGTTTTACTTCAATTCTTGAAAAAAAAATAACATACATTCATCAAAAATGCAAAAATTATTTAATCATATACTAGTATTTACATGTATGTACTGTAGAATAACTAATCATTGGATTAAATTTTTATTGGGAGAAAATTTCCTGGAATTAACATTTGTAAAAATAAATCCCATTGGGGGCCTTGTTGGTAATTCAAAACTTTCATTGATACTTTTACTACACAAAAATTGCAAAATTAATCATCAATTAAAAAAATTTGGAATTTTACGGTATTTATAAACTTATCTTATTTCTGTTGACTACTTACCAAGTGTTAAAATAGTTACAAAAGAGGGTCTAGTAGACACTAATAACGCATGTTCTCTGGCCTTAGTCATAGCATTTTCTTTAGTATAAACTCCTTTAACTGGTCCGACAACAGACTCATAACCATGCATCTTGTATGTGAACCCTTTATGGGGATTTTCAAATCTTCGTTTTTCCTATTAACAATTTAAATAGAAAAATGGTAATAAATGGCACTTATTTCTTGATGTGTTCTGTCACTCACTCACTTTGATTCAACTATTTTTTAAAATTTAGTGCCATTTTTTTTATAAAACAACAAAGTATTATAAAATTTTCTTTCAAAATGTAATGATGATCCATCGTATACAGCTCTTGTCTTTAGAAATGATGCAACTGCTAAATATCCATGTTATTTTTTTCATGATCAGTAAATATACTGTACATGCACATATTGTATTTGTCAACCTAAAATTTTTTTTCTTTTACTATTTCAAAAATAATACTTGCGTGAGTATAATAATTTTCTTACTTGTTCTCTAAACATTAATTTTTCTTCTTCTGTAGTTGCTCTTACAACAAACGATGTTCTACTGCAAATGAAAACATGATCATTATATCATAAGCTGAAATAACTACATAGAGCACCACACGCAGACTTGCAATATCCTCGTAATTAGGCCAACAGTTACATGTTTTGGCTGAATCTAGCCAATCATCATACATTCAATTCCAATAAACTGAAATTTTGTGTAAGACATCCTATCCTTCAGGTTGGTTTTGTTTGATTTGATAATCTATATGCATGTACAGGAATTTTAGTTTGAAAAATGTAAGGCAAAGCCCAGAAGAGCCTGATGAAAACATGACGGAATGTAGACTCTAATGTTTAAATCAATAAAAATGTTACATATGAAACATTAAATAAAATATGCCTACAAAAGATGAAGTTTAAAAAAGAATAAGACAGATAGTATTCGTTCGAGATTTGGTATATACAAGAAATAGACCTTAAGATATAAATGTGTAAGGCAGGTAGCAACAATCATATTTTATATGTATTTTTTTTCCAGAGTCTTGTGTTAAAGATTATTACTATGATCTTGTGTAAACTTACGCTCTTGGTGGTGGGGGTGACCCTTGACCTAAATCACCAGAATCAGACGTTTTATCTTTCTTATTCGCTAACCACTGTTTACAAAGGTTATTCAATTTATCATCCGAGTCTCGACCAGCTCCTATCCATCTCCACTGCTGAGCTCGTTCTTTGTAATCCACAAATGGCACAAAATTATCCGGTATTCCACCTTAAAGATACACATGTAATCTAATGTATATTTGTCATTTTCAAGTTTTATACTTTATGATCACAAATCCTCACAAATTGCAATAAAACTAAAACTTATCATTTTGATATTCAGCAATAATCAAAGGTGATTCCATCTTCTGTTGAAGTATATCAATCGATCAATCAATGAACATGATTTATTCATACTTGTATTACTTGTTGTCGTTACGTATATGGTAAGGATATCAATCAGAAACATTAATGAAATCTTTAATGTCAGACCCCTGGAAAAAAAGAACCCCACCTTATAGATTTGGCAACAGCAAAATACATGTAATATCACAAGATTTTTTTTTTCATCATTAAATCACTTTTCTATATTATTATTTTGGTACTATCCATCTATCAGCTAATAATTGGTACAATAGATGTAGCTAGATTTAATGAACCAATGAAATTGCTGGCATTATAATAATTACCAATCAAATCTCCCGATAACATTAAAATAATTACCAATCAAATCTCCCGATAAGAACTTCAAGGCTGACATGACACTATCTACCCAGTTTGATTGTTGGGAATACCAGTTATTTAATGAACTTGTAGGAGATTCCTTCCACTCTCTCACCTTTTCCTCCAACTGAAATAAAAAATAAAAACAATGAAAAATATTTGTTATAATATAAAAGAGGTAGGTGATGGTGTTTTAGGCTTCAGTCAAGACTTTGTCACTTAAATTGAGCCAGTTGCTGGAAAGTTTGAGAAAACCAGAGTGCCCAATGAAAACTGTGGCTTATAGCAAGTGAATGTTCTCACACTAGAATCTGCCTGTTTCATTTTTACCTAGTTAGAGGTGCTGGTATAATAAACTTTAGCATATATGTAAGACCATGAAAGTGTGACTGAGGAAATGGTAGGTTTGTTATACCGACAAAGAGTCATTCTGAATGCTCAGTAGTACAAGACAAACCATAAAACTAACTCAAGATATCTTACTTATACACAACTTTGATCTTCGATTAATCTTTAGAGATTAATACTTATGCTCTTGTCGCAAATAGCTAAGAATTGCTGATGAAATGTAAACAACCCCTTCATAAATAAAAGCAAAAATATAAGTACATGTATTGAGATCTTCAATAAATTTCTGAAATGAACTAACAATACATACATTTGTGTAGAAAATGATTAAAATATAAGAATTAATAACATACCTTTACAGTTGTGGCTCTTCCGTCACTAAAACCACACAATAAATCTCTGACAAGGCTGAAGAAATTATCATGCTGACCAAATGTTAGTTTAGGTGGACAAGTTCTGTTAAACAAACAATATTCAACATTAAATCAAATAAACAACAAATCTAATCTCATACCAGTTTTTACAATTTAAATGTTACAAAGAACAAAATCCAATGTACATGTATATCTAAACAGGTTAATTATCTGCTATGTGCTGAAGGAGGATATGGAATAAAGCTAGCTATCAACACAATTTATTGGATTAACAGCATTTTTACATTAAAATTTCAATTAATTAAATTGAATATCAAGTACTTTTTTATTTATTTAATTGGGTTTTATGTCTCAGTCAGGAAATTTCACTTATATTAAGACATCACTAACTATAGGTGAAGAAGCAGTAATTGCTTAGGGAAATGTGCAGGGAGGGTTCTTTAACATGCCCTGCATGCTGTGACACAGGGCATTGGTTTTTAAGGTCTCATCTGAAGGATTCTAATATCAAGTAGTTATAAGGTATATTTCTGCAAGAACATTATCAAGTATCACCTAGAATGTTGTTTAACTTCACACATATAAAGCTAATGTTCTGTTGTAGTGAAACAAGTTTGGAGCAACATTGATACATAGATATTGCTTTTTTATATAAAAATAACTGGTCTTTAAATTAAGATGTCTCACCTAGCTAATATAGTCACAAGACTAATAAATTTTGTATCACCTTAGGACATACATGTACATGTAGTACTTACTGAAGTAATTACAGTCAAACTTCGGTTATTCAAACTTCTATTATTCGAATACCTTACGTTATTCGAAGTTCTCCATAGGTCCCGACAGCCCTGCACTATAACTTCTTATTAAATAACTTCGCTTATTCGAACTTAGTAATTCGAATACCCACGATTATTTGAACTTAATTTGAGTCCCAAGTTAGACTTTTCAGTGGAAATATACCCCCAAAATTCGAAGTTGACATTTTCATTCATTCCTAAAATGAAACAACTCTCAGAAGTACAATTTAATACAAACGAGTATGGTTTCACCTTTACCCGTTTATGTTACCCAAGCGTAACTGACGGTCATTTTTGTAGACATGTGTACGCCTTGTATTGTCCATCGTAAGCCATGTTGATCATCAATCGCAAAAATTAATCTTAATTATTCAATCAAATAGTAATTACAATCCCAGGTAAAAGAAAAAGAGCTGCATGTGTGTAGCCATACTCAAGTAAACGATAAAAAGAATTCTGTTGACCACGGCTACCATCATAATTAAAAAAAAAAAAAAAAAAAAACAAGAGGCCCATGGGCCTTAGCGCTCACCTGAAGATATTGTCCAATGCAGTTTGCAAAGTGCAATAGACAATATATTAAGTACAGAAACTTTAAAAGTTTTCTCAAGTAAAGAACTCCGACAAAACTTAATCAGAAATATATCCACTCACATTTCATCTATAAGTAGCTTATATAATATGCATAAAGAAACTGTAGTACAATGAATAATTTCCAAATCATAAATCAATTTCAGTATACTTATGCAGCTATGTCCTTGACCTTTGAACATAAATGACCTCAAAATATATATGATTGTCATGTCAATACCTACAATATTCTAATATACATGCCTATAAAAAAGGTTAATAGTTTTCAAGATAATTAGCAATTTAAGTCTTCTTTTGCAGCTGTGACCTTGACCTTTCAACATATGACCCTGAACCATATATCAAAATGATCGTCATGTCAATACCTACAATATTCTATATACATGCCTATACAAAACATTAATAGTTTTCAAGATATTTAGCAATTTAAGTCTTCTTTTGCTGCTGTGACCTTGACCTTTCAGCATATGACCTTGAACCATATATCAAAATGATCGTCATGTCAATACCTACAATATTCTAATATACATGCCTATACAATTCATTAATAGTTTTCAAGATATTTAGCAATTTAAGTCTTCTTTTGCAGCTGTGACCTTGACCTTTCAACATATGACCTTGAACCATATATCAAAATGATTGTCATGTCAATACCTACAATATTCTAATATACATGCCTATACAAAAGGTTTATAGTTTTCAAGATAATTAGCAATTTAAGTCTTCTTTTGCAACTGTGACCTTGACCTTTCAACATATGACCTTGAACCATATATCAAAATGATCGTCATGTCAATACCTACAATATTCTATTATACATGCCTATACAAAATGTTAATAGTTTTCAAGATAATTAGCAATTTAAGTCTTCTTTTGCAGCTGTGACCTTGACCTTTAAACATATGACCTTGATCCATATATCAAAATGATTGTCATGTCAATACCTACAATATTCTAATATACATGCCTATACAAAATGTTAATAGTTTTCAAGATAATTAGCAATTTAAGTCTTCTTTTGCAGCTGTGACCTTGACCTTTCAACATATGACCTTGAACCATATATCAAAATGATCGTCATGTCAATACCTACAATATTCTAATATACATGCCTATACAAAATGTTAATAGTTTTCAAGATATTTAGCAATTTATGTCTTCTTTTGCAGCTGTGACCTTGACCTTTCAGCATATGACCTTGAACCATATATCAAAATGATCATCATGTCAATACCTACAATATTCTAATATTCATGCCTATACAAAATGTTAATAGTTTTCAAGATATTTAGCAATTTAAGTCTTCTTTTGCAGCTGTGACCTTGACCTTTCAACATATGACCTTGAACCATATATCAAAATGATTGTCATGTCAATACCTACAATATTCTATTATACATGCCTATACAAAATGTGAATAGTTTTCAAGATAATTAGCAATTTAAGTCTTCTTTTGCAGCTGTGACCTTGACCTTTCAGCATATGACCTTGAACCATATATCAAAATGATCATCATGTCAATACCTACAATATTCTAATATTCATGCCTATACAAAATGTTAATAGTTTTCAAGATATTTAGCAATTTAAGTCTTCTTTTGCAGCTGTGACCTTGACCTTTCAACATATGACCTTGAACCATATATCAAAATGGTTGTCATGTCAATACCTACAATATTCTATTATACATGCCTATACAAAATGTTAATAGTTTTCAAGATATTTAGCAATTTAAGTCTTCTTTTGCAACTGTGACCTTGACCTTTCAACATATGACCTTGATCTATATATCAAAATGATCGTCAAGTCAATACCTACAATATTCTAATATACATGCCTATACAAAAAGTTAATAGTTTTCAAGATATAGTGACAAATATATAATTTTTATCAAATTCCCAACTCAGTGCCTCACAATTTCCCCATTTTGAGTCCCATGGCTACCATTTGTGCAAATCTGAAAATAGATGACCTAAGGATGTTATAAATGGTATATCTCTTGTAGATTCAGAGGAGAAGATTTTTAAAGTTTTTCACTATTTCCCCCCTTATGGGGCCCCAAGGGGACATAACTCCTTCATTTGTGCAAATCTGAAAGAGCTTCACCCAGGCATGATGGTTACCAAGTTTCATTAAATTTGGCCCTGTGGTTTTGGAGGAGAAGATTAAAATGTAAAAAGTTTACGCACGACGGACGACGCACGACGGACGAAGATGGATAGCAATAGCTCATCTGAGCTTTCAGCTCAGGTGAGCTAAAAAAAAGCGACATCTGAATATTAATTTGATATTTTATATAGCTTAGTCCAGGAATTAAAAAATAAATCATTATTTTGTAATAAAGTTGACAGAGAGTTTTCCGCCTTATTCACATTTCAATTCTAGAAATTTTATAGACCCGTTCCGTTTCGTTTCCTTTAAAATTCTGTAAAATCATAAAAACGTGTATTGCATGCATAAAAAGCATGGTGTACTTTCTCTGGATGGCTGTACTTACCCTGTCGTATGTATTACCACGCGTGTTTAATTTTGTACCGGATGGTATTTAATTTTTATTTTTATAGAACTAAAATTAATATTTCTGTTTTTATAAATTAATCATGATAGGTCATGGCATTATTCATTATAAACTGACACCGATAAAACACTTATAATGTATAATAGAATACTGTTGTGTCTTAAGATGACGAACGGTGGATCGAGGTTTGAAGTTTAAAATTAACTTATTCGATCATTCGAACCTCCCAATTATTCGAACCTAAAATGAAGACCCTTCAACTTCGAATAATCCAAGTTTGACTGTATATATAAAGTGAATGAAGATGTTTGTATAAATATCCTGAAGAACTAGAGTAAAAGTTAGATTCTTTTTTACTTACTCTGGCAGTGGAAAGTCTGGAACTTCATCCTCTTGTTTCATAAAATTATCCTGAAGTCCAGTTGAGTTTTCTGCATCTGCGAACTGTGAGTTGGACTGAGCTGAACTTTGACTTTCTTGTCTTATATCCTCTGATTTGATTTTCACAGATTTCTTTAATTTTTTGTCATTCCTGTCTTTTAATTTTATCTTCTTCTTTTTTGAAATAGGAGCATTTCCATTTTGTGGGGCTAATAATAGAATAATCAAATGTATGATTTAATGCTTCTAAGTTCTTTTCTATTGTCTTTTACACACAAATACTTAGACAAACAGTTCTTATTGTTTACCATAATCACATAAGATGGGGGTGGGGGGTGGGGGGTGTGTGGGTGGGAGCTTGACAGCCAATTGATCTAAAGAGTGCATTTACAAATCACAGCACATCTTACTGCCTTCATTTAGATCCCAATCCAGCAGATCCTATTGTCAGTTCACTTTCAGAAGGTAGTTGGTTTTCTTCAGGCACTCCAGTTTCCTCCACCATCCCCGAACCGACCATCACTATATAAGTAAAACCTGACTGGGTGTAAAACACCATAAGTCCAATCCAATCATATAAAATATATACTGTTCTAGCGCAGTATAGATAATACAGAACTGAAAATTAATTAAAAATAAAGAGGGGATACAGAAAACTGATATATAACTTGCATTTATAGATAGTGAGAACAGATAATGCTCTATGAACTGATACTTACAAGTTTGTTGTTGTTGTTTTGGACTTTTTCTTGCTGCTTGACATCTAGACATGATATCTTGTAGTGATATATTCTGAGTATTTAACTCCGGATACATCTAAAATTAACAGATAAAAGTAATGACATAAAATGAAAGCTCTTCAAGAATAAACAAAGTAAGACATTACTAAAGTCAAGGACATTTCCACTATATGGGCCACCCTGTTAAAATATTGGCTTATAGTAGACGGTCTAACAAAAGACCTTATCTATGATGTATTCAATAGGTCTGAAAGTCTTGTCATGTAACAAGCATGGTTTTATTTGCCATTTCCAAATTTAAAGTCAATAAGCATGATATGTAGCCACTTTAAATGTTGCACCAAACAACTGATTGTTACATGTATCCAATGGCAACATTTGTGGCAAATACTTTCAAATGAGACCTTTGACCCTGTTATTATTATCTCTAGGAGGCACACTATCGTATCTTTGTTGTTTTACAGAGGTTTACAACTGCATGTATGTTTTGTAATAGAAGGTTCAGGAACTTTTATCTTTATTTTCAGCAGGTCTCACATTAAGTTTCGAAAATCTAAAATCAGGTTTAAAAGTCCAAAATCAAGCAAAATTCTTATTATGATAGAAATGTTTTACATGTCACAATAAAACAAATATCAATCAATCAGGTAAATATGCTCAAATAGGTTTGTATAAATATTCAAATGCTAAATTGATCGATTTAATTCACAAGGCAACTGACCAGATAATAATTTTGGTTTGACAATCAAACCAGCAAAAAGATTGGTCAATATAAATGACTATTCTTCATGTTTGTTATTTACATTTAGAATAATCTTATATTGGTTCCTGATTAAAAAAAAAGAAAAAAGAAAAAAGAAAAAAAGCAGATCCATCAGACATTTACAGTTTCAATGTTAAGGGTACAAATGTAAAATGAAAGGATCTGGAACTCAGAGCCATGGAATTTTTAATCAAACATTCACAAACTGGACAAATACCTCAACATCATGTTTCCTCCTTTTATGATTCCTGATCATCTGAACATAATCTTCCTCTGTTACTTCTACAGGACTAAATGGTCTTTGTCTCTTTGGTTGTTGTATTGGGTTACCATCATCCCCAGGTACAGGAGTTGTCGGCAATGATGCTGAAAAGATATTACCAGTTTACTTAACAGATGAAACCATTCTAACGTACTGGAAGCATTAAATCTCTCCTTTTCTACAATCCGAGTGGACTTAATATTTGCAAGTGTGATACTTAGGACTTCTAAACAAAAGAAGCCATCTTTTTTTTTTTTTTAAAAAAAGTAACGAGAATGAGTATTTTTTGTAATAAATGCATGTGCCAAAGGAATACAAACAGCATATCTAACTACATGGAATATTAGCAAATATATAATATCTTTATACCTGATGATATTTCTAAATTTAAACTACATGTACATCAAACATTTTACTATAAAGATTACTTATTATCTTTGCTGAATTTATGAATTGTTTTCCCAACTTACAAGATATATCTCCATTTACTGTAGGTTTAGCTGCAAATGTTGATACAACACTTGGATGGGTGGGTTCAGGTGAAGGTATTGGACACAGTGATTTAAATAACTGTTTTTTACTTCTCTGTACAAGATCTACAAGGAAAAAAAGGAAAGACTGTAAGTTTATAAATGTATCACATTTGATGCATGCAAGTAAAGGTCCAGTTTAACAATTTAAAAAATTAATTACATGAGCACTTATTTAAAAGTCTTGAAAATACTGATTGATAAAGGTTAGCTTTATACTACTAACTAGATCCAGGTTGCAGACAGCAAGACTAAAAACACTCTAATTTGAGATGTAGTAAAGACTGAAATGACTATATAAGTGAGCAACCATTAATACACATGTGTACACTATCCAAGTATTTGGCAAGTTATTTTTAGCCTGTTTAAACTGTGTATCATAGTATCAGTTTAAATTACCTTTCAGTCCAAAAACCTAATTAAGCATAGATTTAATTTGATTCGATTTAATGGCTCTTTCTTCCTTAGAGTATTTAATTTATATCAAAACATCACCAGCCATAGGTGAAGTGGAAGAAATTTTGACCTTTGCAGTGTGCTAAGGGTAATACACAGGGAAAGATCTTTAGTATGCCACTCCTGCAGTGACAGGCATCAATTTTGAAGATCTCCTCCTATGGACCCAATGATTTTCATTTCTAAATGTCGAGTGCTTGGTGAAAGAACAATCACTACCTATTTTCAAATTTTGGTTTGAACCCAGACCTCCCACATAAGAAGCATGCATTCTACCAACTGAGCTACCATATTGGTATTATTTAAACTAATCATAATAAACTTACTAGTATATTCTTCCTCTTCCTCTGATGATGTGTCTTCTACTCCACATTCTTCTCTGGCTTCCTTTAACAATCTACAGTCAAAAATATGACAATTTTATCACTGTTAAATAAATAATCATTCAAAATCAATTTACGGTAACTTATTAAAATGATTGCAGTATTCTAACAACATTATTAATAGGTGAATTACATTTAATTTCCACTGTTCATTATAAAAAAAATTAATTGTCAAAAGCAAAAGTCGCCAAAAAAAGTGTAGCCTAACTGAATATAAAGTCCTTTAAAAATGAATCTACATCTATTTACAATGTCACCGATACTCAAGGCGTACAGGAGAAAAATACATTATTTCCTGAAAAATAATTTTAAATAATTCCTTTAGCTAAAAAAATTATCAATTGAAACTAAAAGATAACAAAATTCATTTATGAGATAATTTATTTCAGTTTCAGAAACAGAAACTTTTTTTGATCAATATACTTACATGCACTCACTTCAATCAACATTTCTTACCTAATATATTTTTTCTTCACCTTGTGTTCAATTGATTTTTCTTTTGGTTGTTGTGGTGAATAATCAATTTTCACAGGGGCATCAACAGGTAATTTTTTCATCTGCTCAAAAACTTTCTGTAGACAAAAAATGTCATTGCAATATAAATAAAATGAATTAATACATTAATAAGTTATAAGAAGCAACATAAAAACAAAACAATACTTCAATATTTGTATAAATTTTGTAAAAATTGTATGCTCTATGTATTTCAAATTTTCTTCAAAATGGTGTTTTAACACCCCCTTTCCCTTAAACAATGTGCAAATCTAATTTCCATATGAAATGTTTTTTAGTTACATTTTTGACTGTGAACTAGTCGAATTTCTTGATATTAAAATAAGTGACTGACATTTTATGTCTTGATTAACAATAAATTGAGGTTAAAAATTGAAATGAGGAGATATACATGTATTTCTTCTTATTTTTTATATGTATAAAATTGAGTGTAGCATACTGATTTAGAAATCAACCGTGGCAATATTTCAGTATTTACCTGTCTACTAAGTAGTATTTCTTTAAGAAGATTGGAATAGTATCTTTGTTGTCTATGTTTATATTCTCTATGTTTAACAGTCTGGCATAAACTGGAATACTTAGAAATATCTGGTGAATATAACCCATCTAAAAAAATTAAGCAAACTAGTTACAAGTTTAATGTACATGTAGTTTGCATGTAATGTTTGCAACTGCTCAGGCCCAGGTTTCTAAATCGTTCCTTAACTAAGATTTTCTTTAACTCAAATCTCGCAAATTTGAATCCCTAATAATTTGGTTAATTGTTTTATATCCGGAAATTTAAGGTGTTGTTTTAAAGATATCTTCAAGCTTGTAACATCTGTTTACATTTTTATCACAAATGTTTATTTGTAACTTGGACATTGCCAAAATTTTTCTAGATTTATGTAAGGAAAATCTTAGTTAAGGAATGATTGTGAAACCGGGGCCAGCAACAGTTAAACATCATTTTTTCTTTTATATTACATTAACATCATTAAAATGAATAAATCATTAAAGAAATCAATAATTGGATCAGATAAATTTATCAAGATCATTAAGAATACAAAATTACAGAAAATTTCACAGAAGAATATACTATGGACATCAAATTCTTAGGGGCCTCGGTGGCCGAGTGGTCTAAAGCATGCGCTTACGGATCACAGTGCCTCTCACTGCCTGGGTTCGAATCCCACTTGGGACAGATCCTAGTGCGAGAAAGTTTGTCAGTTCACTTGCCAAAGGTCGGTGGTTTTTTCCGAGCACTCCGGTTTCCTCCTCCATCCCAGAACTGACCGCCTCAAAATAAGTGAAAGATTCTTGACTGGGGCATAAAACACCATTACTCCACTCCACTCCACTCCTCCACTCAAATTCAAACTTTTAATAGTCTATACTTCTTACAAGTTCAATCATGAACTGTGTGGAACATAACTATATGAGACTTTTTTTTTCTTTTCTTTTTTTCTTTCCTTTTTTTTTTTTTTTTTTGGGGGGGGGGGTATTTTTAAGAGTTGAGTAGAGTAATGGTGTTTAAGTCCAACATTTCACTAATATCTAAATGGTAAGTTCTGGAATTGTGGGGAACTGTAATATGTAAAGATATACACCTTCTTCATATGGCCAGTGAAATAATGTATTTTTCTCTTGGGACCTACATGTAGGCAGAAGTGCTGGGATCTATAAGGTAAGTCTTTAGACCACTTGGCCACTAAAACCTTTTGTATGTCTTCAGACAGAACTTCAAAATGCAAGGTATTTTTTCAGAAAATACAAACACAGCAGTAAACATTATGGAATGTAAAAACCAATTTAAAAATTTTATTTGTAATATGATAATGTCAAAGGAGAAAGTTAGAATGTTAAAATACCTTATTAGATTCTTACCTTTTAATTTGGTGTGAAACTGGGTCAATGGATTTCCAAATTTAAAGTTATCACCTTCAAACAGTCTCCTACAAAATATTTAACAAACCAGTAAAGCATACTAATATGTATTACTATATGGCAAAATCAATATTTTATCTAAAATTTATGTAGCAGAATTGTGTACATGTAATTTGTAAAATGAATGCATCAAATTGTAGATAAAAATACTAATTTACATACATTTGAATATATAAATTCTCAATTTCTAAATAAAGCTATGTAAAAAAATTAGAAAGTCTAACCTTACAGTTTCTTCTTTTTCTTTTTTATCATTTTCTGGAAACTTTGGCAAATATTTCTGAAAAAGAAAATAAATCTATTGCTAGACACAAAAATTAACAAATATTTACATAAGTAAAAGTAAAACACAAATTTTATGCTTAAAGGACCTCACACTATATTCTAAATATTTTTTTTAAGATAGATTTTTAAAAAACAAGAGGCCCATGGGCTTTAACGCTCACCTGAGGATATGTCCAAAATTGTTGGCAAAGCGCAAAAAACAATATACAATGTATTAGGTACAGAATCTTACAAGTTTTCTCAAATTAAAAACTGCCACAAAACTCAATCAGAAATATATCCACTCACATTTCATTTATAAGTAGATTATATAATGAATAAAGTAATTGTGATGCAATAAATATTTCCAAATCATTAACAAATTTCAGTATACTTATGCAGCTATGTCCTTGACCTTTGAACATGTATGACCTTGAACCATATATGATCGCCATGTCAATACCTACAATATTCTAATATACTTGCCTATACAAAAAGGAAATAGTTTTCAAGATAATTAGCAATTTATGTCTTCTTTTGCAGCTTTGACCTTGACCTTTTAACATATGACCTTGAACCATATATCAAAATGATCATTGCTGCAATACCTACAATATTCTAATATATATGCCTATACAAAAAGTTAACAGTTTTCAAGATAATTAGCATTGAACTTTTCTTTTGCAGCTGTGACCTTGACCTTTGAACATATGACCTTGTACTATATATCAAAATGATTACCATGTCAATACCTACAATATTCTAATATACATGCCTATACAAAAAGTTAATAGTTTTCAAGATAATTAGAAATTTATGTCTTCTTTTGCAGCTATGACCTTGACCTTTGAACATATGACCTTGAACCATAAATCAAAATGATCATCATATCAATACCTACAATATCCTCATATACATGCCTATACAAAAAGTTAACAGTTTTCAAGATAATTAGCAATTTAAATCTTCTTTTGCAGCTGTGACCTTGACCTTTGAACATGACCTTGACCATATATAAAAATGATCATTGTCACAATACCTACAATATTCCAATATACATGCCTATACAAAAAGATTATAGTTTTCAAGCTAATGCACAATTTTAATATTTATAAGCCAAAAATAACATTTCAGGGGCAACAACTCCTACATGGATTATCATATAGTTACGTAACTTGGTACCTTTTTAAATTTTGTCATGCTGAACATTTTCACAATGTTTTATTTCATATATCTCTTAATATTTGCAAGAAAATTGCCTAAAACTGCATAAATCACAAATTAGGTCATGACCTTGATTTGTGACCTTGACCCTAATTAAAAGGTCATTTCAAGAAAAAGTCAAAACTGAAAACCTCATGTCATTATCTATTCAAATAGATAAGTTATTACAATTTGAAGCCATTTTACAAAAATTTTTTAATTAAACGCAAAAACGCGTAACCCATTTTTCGACCAAATTTCACAAAATGAACAAACTATAGGCTTAAGACCCTAGAGAAGCCAAATATCACATCAGATTTTTTCTCCCATCAATGGTTTTGGAGAAGAAGATTTTTTAAGAATTTTGGACCCCTAGGTCACCTTGACCTAGTTTTGATAGCCATGGCAACGCCATGAACAAATCTGAATTGCACCGGCCTATATATGCTTCTGACTAAGTATCATTGAAATCTGTCCAACAGTTATGGAGAAGTCGAAAATAGGTGTTAACAACGCACGCATGCACTCACGCACGCACACACACACACACACACACACACACGCACATACACACGCTGTGCCATGCCATAAGCTCACATGACCTTTCGGTCAGGTGAGCTAAAAATAGTTCTTAGATATTACAGCCTATCATACTGAATTTAAACAAGCTTATCGTGCTACAGAACAAACACTGCTGGTCTTTTTTGATTTTTGAATATAGGAAAAGAGATATGTACATTTATTATGTGTTCATTTGAGTAAAAACTTGAAAAGTTAAATAAACTACCACAAAGAACTAAGATAATTTCAAGCTCTTACTCCTTATACAGGTAAACTATAATTAATAATTTGAACAAATTTGAAATTACAGGTAAGTCTGCATTACCGTTAAATGTGTCTTTTGTGCATCTGTTAAAATATTACTCCACGTATCAACACTAAGGACATCTTTAAATATGTGAGGCTAAATAGAAATTAAAAACAACATTAAAATTAATTATAACAAAGTAAAATAGTTCAAAGGCTTGACACGACACTAGTAATTATAATTTATACTGTACACAAATTTAATATGTATTTTTTTTCTTTTGCAATTTCTCCAAAATTTCAAACCTAAAGAAAAATGCATTGCACTTTAGTATTATAAAACAATTCTTTCTTATTTTCTCTAAAAAATTGCAAGACATAGCAGTCATGGGGTGGCTATTGTTGTCCCCATTCTCATCCACACCAATATTTTGGGGTCAACTTTTTCAGAGCGGGGGCCTCGGTGGCCGAGTGGTCTAAACTCTAAAGCACGTGCTTATGGATCACAGCGCCTCTCACCGCCTGGGTTTGAATCCCATTCGGGACAGATCCTAGTGTGAGAAAGTTTGTCAGTTTTCATAAAAGCAAAAATATTTGTCATCTTAAGCCCCTCTGCATCATATGATGCCCTTATAACATTTATTTTAATTTTATCAGCCCCATTTTTCCATAAAAATTTAAAAAACATGTGTTCCAGTTTTTTAAGAAATGTGTCATTAGGGTCTGGCAATGACATAAATAAATGAATTATTTTAGACAATAACAGGGACTTAATGATCATAACCTTACCATATAGTGTTAAATTTCTTTGTTTCCAAATCCCAATAAGTCTAGACAAATATTTTTGCTTTTATAAAAAAAGTTTGTCAGTTCACTTGCCGAAGGTCTGTGGTTTTCTCCGTGCACTCTGGTTTTCTCAACCATTCCAGAACTGACAGCCTCAAAATAAGTGAAAGAATCTTGACTTGGGCATAAAACACCATTACTCCACTCCACTCAACTTTTTCAATCTATATTTCCCGAAACTTGGTGACCTATAAGTTCATAAATTGAAAGCTGTAGACATAAAAACAACTTCCCCAGTCACATAATCTTGACCTTGACGGAAGCAGATGAATGCTGAATACCAGACCAGGAAGGCCAATTTTTTTTAAAATCATATATGATCTGACCAGGGTAAAACCCTCTAGATGAAAAGTTCTACTCTTTCTTTTGTCAAGAAGCTAGGTCAGTTTGATAAAGGTTGGACTAAGATGTGGTCACAAAAAAGCTGTTACAAAGCAGACTATATTACACATTCTCGCATCTCATGCATACAAAAACTTATTATTAGATTAATCCTTTGAGATGAATATCCTTCCTCTCATCGTGAATAGTACAAAAACAAGAGGCCCAAAAGGGCCTGTGGAGCTCAACTGACAAAAATGGTTCTTGTGCCTTCATTTATATAAACTCAGTACAGGGACTTGAGCTGACGTTAAATGCTAAATATAAAAGCTGTAGGCCTTACAGTTTCAGAGATGAATATTTTTAAATTTGACTTCCCATATAAGTATATGTAGATATATGTGCCCCTTGGTGGGACCAAAAATGGCCCAGGGGCCTTTATTTGTACAAACCTGGTAAAGGGACTTGAGCTGATTATGAAAGCTTAAAGCCTTACAGTTTCAGAGAAGAAGATTTTTAAATTTGATTTCCCATATATGCATATGTAGATATATTGGCCCTTAGGGTGGGACCAAAAATGGCCCAGGGGCCACCATTTGTACAAACTTGGTAAAGGGACTTGAGCTGATGTTAAATGCCAAATATAAAAACATTATGCCTTACAGTTTCAGAGAAGAAAATTTTTTAATTTGATTTCCAATATATATATATGCAGATATATGGACCCCTGGGGTTAGGCAAAAAATAGACCGGGGACCACCATTTGTACAAACTTGGTAAAGGGGCTCAAGCTGATATTAACTGCCAAATATGAAAGCTTAAGGCTTCATGGTTTCAGAGAAGAAGATTTTCAAAGTTGATTTTCCATTATAAGCCATATATGCATATGCAGATATATGGACCCCTGGGGTGGGGCCAAAAATAGACCGGGGGCCACCATCCATTTGTACAAACTTGTTTAAGGGGCTCAAGCTGATATTAACTGACAAATATGAAAGCTTAAGGCTTCATGGTTTCAGAGAAGAAGATTTTCAAAGTTGATTTTCCATTTTAAGCCATATATGCATATGCTGATATACGGACCCCTGCGGTGGGGCCAAAAATGGACCGGGGACCACCATTTGTACAAACTTGGTAAAAGGCTCAAGCTGATATTAACTGCCAAATATGAAAGCTTAAGGCTTCATGGTTTCAGAGAAGAAGTTTTTCAAAGTTGATTTTCCATTATAAGCCATATATGCATATGCAGATATATGGACCCCTGGGGTGGGGCCAAAAATAGACCGGGGGCCACCATTTGTACAAACTTGGTAAAGGGGCTCAAGCTGATATTAACTGACAAATATGAAAGCTTAAGGCTTCATGGTTTCAGAGAAGAAGATTTTCAAAGTTGATTTTCCATTATGAGCCATATATGCATATGCTGATATATGGACCCCTGGGGTGGGGCCAAAAATGGTCCGGGGGCCACCATTTGTACAAACTTGGTAAAGGGGCTCAAGCTGATATTAACTGCCAAATATGAAAGCTTAAGGCTTCATGGTTTCAGAGAAGAAGATTTTCAAAGTTGATTTTCCATTATAAGCCATATATGCATATGCAGATATATGGACCCCTGGGGTGGGGCCAAAAATAGACCGGGGGCCACCATCCATTTGTACAAACTTGTTTAAGGGGCTCAAGCTGATATTAACTGACAAATATGAAAGCTTAAGGCTTCATGGTTTCAGAGAAGAAGATTTTCAAAGTTGATTTTCCATTTTAAGCCATATATGCATATGCTGATATACGGACCCCTGCGGTGGGGCCAAAAATGGACCAGGGACCACCATTTGTACAAACTTGGTAAAGGGGCTCAAGCTGATATTAACTGCCAAATATGAAAGCTTAAGGCTTCATGGTTTCAGAGAAGAAGTTTTTCAAAGTTGATTTTCCATTATAAGCCATATATGCATATGCAGATATATGGACCCCTGGGGTGGGGCCAAAAATAGACCGGGGGCCACCATTTGTACAAACTTGGTAAAGGGGCTCAAGCTGATATTAACTGACAAATATGAAAGCTTAAGGCTTCATGGTTTCAGAGAAGAAGATTTTCAAAGTTGATTTTCCATTATGAGCCATATATGCATATGCTGATATATGGACCCCTGGGGTGGGGCCAAAAATGGTCCGGGGGCCACCATTTGTAAAAACTTGGTAAAGGGGCTCAAGCTGATAATAACTGCCAAATATGAAAGCTTAAGGCTTCATGGTTTCAGAGAAGAAGATTTTCAAAGTTGATTTTCCATTATAAGCCTTATTTTCACTTTTCACGAAGTACGACAGAAAAACGCTAAAAACGCGTAACCTAGTTTTTGACAGAATTTCACGAAATGTACAACCTACATGTTTAAGGGTGTCTAGAAGCTAAATATCACATCAGATTTTGAATATAACCTATGGTTTCAGAGAAGAAGCTTATTTTAGGTTTTTTACATTCTAGGTCGCTGTGACCTACTTTTGGTTGCCATGGAAACCAATTGTACAAATTTTCATCTACTCCTTCTAAGGATCATTCCTGCAAAGTTTTGCTAAAATTGGCCCAGTAGTTTCTGAGTTTTTGCTGTTAACGGACGCACGCACGCACGCACGCACGCGCGCATCATGCCATAAGCTCATCTGGCTTTAGCCAGTTGAGCTAAAAACTGCTGATGATACATTAAACAACATTACAACAAAACAACCAAGTCATCTAAAGTTCATGTGACTTTTATTTCTTAATGCAAGTGCTTAGCATAAATTCTGGATGTGACTTGACCTAGGCATCCTATTTACAATGTGAGCACTTTGTAGGACCTGACCTGGATATCCTATTTACAATGTAAGCACCTTGTAGGACCTGACCTGGACATCCTATTTACAATGTGAGTACTTTGTAGGACCTGACCTGGACATCCTATTTACAATGTGAGCACCTTGTAGGACAAGAGAACTTAATTTTGATATAAATGTTAATTGAGTATCAAGGTATGATACATGACTATGTATACCTGATCCAGCAGGACTTCTGGTAATGACAACTCCTGTTTTCCAAGTAAACATCTTTCCATCTTCAGGGAAGTTTTAACACCCCATTTTGATTCATTGGACACAGGAAACATCCAATTCCTGTCATCCTCCACCTTTGGGACTTTGGGAGAAAACCTCCTTTTAACATCACCTGCTGACTTCACTACTGGTGAACCACCAGTTCCATCAATGCCTAACTTGGATTTTGGAATTCCCCATTTCAAATCATCTTCTTTTTTCTTTCCTGGAAGTTTCCATCCAATTTCATCTGAAGTGGCAATTCCAGAATGTTTGTGTTTTATATCATCTCCTGACATAAGGTTTGAAAAATTCCATTTTACATCATTCCCGGACATAAGTGGACCTAATCAAATACAGATGATACAATGTATATTAAATAATATCAAGTAGCACTTGATCAGTTATTGTTAGTAAACATCTTAATTTACGTACAGTTTTCAAAAGCTTAACTGGTAGAAAACAAGGCTGACCTAACAAGGGGTTTCCATTAAAATGTTACAGTCTGAAAGGAAATATAAATATATCATTATTTATTCACCAAAACATTAAAATGTACAAATAACTTTTTAAAAAAAAAAAAAAAAAAAAAAAAAACAGATTTAATGCATTTTTTTTCAATGTTGATAGTAAATCAATTTGAGAAAGAGGCATTACAAATGTATAAAAGTATACAACCGACAGTATTAAAAAAATCTAATTTTACAAAAAGGCTTTATTTTATTTATTTTATTGTATTATTTTATTATTTTTATCATTTATTTTTTAAATTATATAAAATCAATTTGTTTTAAAAAGTAGAAAAAGCTTATTTTTCAAAGATATATTGTTAAATTTTAAAATTATTTCAAATCAGAGGAAACATTGTTTTGAGATAAGAAAAACAGGTCTCAACTATTGTGCAACTTGTACAATGTTTTGTGGATGTATTCATTCCATGCAGATTCAGATCTTAGTATTAACCTGCATCATTTGACTGACCTTTTAATTTAGGGCATAACAAAAATGTCAACATTGACTGGCTGAAGAGAGTTAGTGATGGATCACATTTTACATGCACCTTAGATTTACAAGCATCAAATGATTCGAATGTTTTAAATGAATGGATTAATCAGCATTTCAACACAGTTCATGAAGATTTTTTTATTATTTTAGTTGAAAGCAATATTGCAAGTCTCATACTAGGGGGAAAAATTGCTATGATGTATTTCTAGTAACATTTTTATTCTGTTCAATTTTATGCTTACAGTGATTTCAATAATTTTTCCTAATTCTGCAGACAAAATATACAAAAAATCAATCAAATATTCATGAAACTTGAATTAAGGTCACTCAGGTTCACTGTACGAACATCAAAATTCTGATGCTTTGGGTGATTTTTAGTAAATAAAAGAAATTTCTGTTTTATTAATTGCATTAATGACTGAAATCCAAATGACATTTTGGTTGAAATTGTTCATTAAAATCCTAGCTATTCACTATATACATGTATACGTTTAAAAATCAAGGGAGTAAAAAGGTGCCCTAAATTAGGTTACATGGTGATGAAAAGTCATGTCACATTTTATCTGAAACACTGTATCTGAAAAGCAGTATTGCAAATAGGTAAATTTTTTAGAAAATAGAAATAATAGTAAAACGTCAAAATGAAATTAATTTTCTTTTTGTCTGGTGAATGTATCCACCCTATTTGCAAACAGTTGTTATAAATTGTTATTGTTATAACGAAACTTGTATAACACAATTTTATCAATACAACAACACAAATTATTTTTAATTCTTTTTACGGAACTTTTTTTCAAATATTGGACACTATATGATTTAATGCAACTCAGCTAGTCTTGTAAAATTGAGTAGAACAGTTAATCTATCAATAAAGGGTGTTGTAAATAAAAAGAAGAGTTGCACACAGATGTAAGCAAGTATTACATAGTATACACATTGACAAAACTGTAACCAACCCACTAAACACTAAAGAT
This sequence comes from Tegillarca granosa, assembly GCA_029721355.1. Classification (NCBI taxonomy): domain Eukaryota; kingdom Metazoa; phylum Mollusca; class Bivalvia; order Arcoida; family Arcidae; genus Tegillarca; species Tegillarca granosa. The sequence continues at coordinate 23,949,482 of CM056604.1, forward strand.
AAACATTTATCATTATGACAAAAAAGTGTTATCTTTTCACAAATTTTGCTCAAGTTCATCAGCAAATAATTTGTCCAAAGAACAAAACAAATCTTGGAAACAAATAACCAAGCACACAATGACAAGATGCACTTCAGGCAATGCCTATTATAAACAAAGGTTGTCATTCACATGGTCCAGAGATACATGTCACCTGCAGTATCATTGAAAGACAGGTAGATTTGGAAGCCAAACACGTAAAATTGAAAATAGTTATTGACGCGGGTGTGTGTCTTACCCTTTCTTGAAAAGAGACCAAATATTACTATTGGGGTGCAATTGTTGTAAATTTTCTGTAAATACTTTAGCAGTTAAAGAATGTCAAGTGCATAAATTTTGCACGAAAAACAAACCAAAACCGGAAGTTTGATATAGCCATCGTGTGTCATTTCGGTCAAAGTTCCCGAGTCGCCATTGGGTAAAAATAAAAGGAATAAAATTTATTTTCATAAAAAATATCAGAAATTAACACAAAATCTAAAATGATATAGAAAAACAACGTTACGTTTACATTTATGAAAAATAGAGTTATTTTTTGTATAATTTCTAGCAATCGAAAGGCAACGGCTTATTCACTTCTAAAATGGCAGTAAACCTCGTGTGTCGAATTCACCCGGTAGTGTTATTTAGCATTGTAGATTCATATGAACGGAGAAATGAAGATGCGAGGAGAGTTATAGGAACGCTTTTAGGTATACACTATTTCTATCAGCTGGAAGTTCTGATAATTGACGAAGATCTTGGTTTTTGTTCTTGTTTTATGTTTTGATCTTAAAACTTATTTTCGATGTAGCAGCTGGAACACCATGTCAATGTCTGTAAAAATCTTGATTAAAGACAAAAGAGGATAGGTTGCCAGTTCAGCTGCTGTGTTCGTATTAAATACTAGAAAAGGATCAAGACACTTGAGCTAATCGGGTTAAAAATTGTAACCTTTCTTTGAGACTGGTCTTACAAGTGGACATATAACTAACCATATTGTTACCACATATCCCAACTAATTAGAGCTTGAGATTGACAGCAGGCTACTTTTCTGACAATGTTCTTTTGTCATCTGAGATCTATTAATGCATAAATCATTATGACCAAATATTGTTTAGAGTCATTGTAGACAAATTGTGAATGATAAACAAATGTTTGATTGCAATAAAGAACTTGCATGTTAAACAGTCAATTGGGTGAGACAAACCCCTAAATCAAAGTTCTTATGGATGTAAATAAGTAAAATCTGTTTTGTCTTTCCTTCAAACAGTCAGCAACCATTTATAAATAAAGTTTATATACTTCACAGATTTGAAGTTTAAAATAATGGAACGAAACCAGTAGTAGTATCGCCTATATACACTTTATGTATCAGATTGAAGCAGTATATTAATAATAAAAAATTCAAAATGTCCTTTTTAATACTGATTTGATTTAGTACAAATGGTGTATATAGGTGATACTCCCATTACCAGGATAGTTTCTTTTCCTTAATTCGAAGAAAGTGGTTGCTCAAAACAACTAACAGGAGGGAGAAAAAATGCAGGGTCGGACCGGGGATCGAACCCGGGACCTCCCGCACAATAGGCAAGTGCTCTACCAACTGAGCTACCCAGACCGCTACATTCCTCCCCTGTTATTCTTGAGTTTCCCATGATCCTATGGGAAATCTCACCCCAAATTCCCTCGGATGGACTTTATACGGCCGAATATATGTCAGTCCATCACTTCCGAGGACCACACTGGCCACCAAACTGTAACAGGAGGGAGAAAAAATGTAGGGTCGGACTGGGGATCGAACCCGCTATATGCGAGTGCTCTACCAACTGAGCTACCCAGACCGCTACACAACCAATGAAATATTATTCATATTATGATAATTATTTTACATCACCCATCATTGATTGGAAATATATACAAATTATAATGAAGTCAAGATTGTCTCCCTCTTACTCGAAAAACTATGATAGCCATATTACTTGGTTTGGTATTTACAGATTGAGTACTGCATCTTACTTGATATACAAATGTTCTGTCAAGAGCTTGTGTAGAACCATCATATGATTATCTGCAGAGTTTTGCCAGTTCACATTTATAGGCACCAGAATAGTCCCTTTCAGAAAATTCTGGTACAGCTAAGTCTTATTTTCAAGTTTTTAATTGATATTGAGAAATGTTGTTGAATTTCAAGGTACCGGTAAAACTTTTAATTCCGAAAAAAAAAAAAAAACAAAATTTGGAAAGACATCAGACTACCCTTTTTGAAATGGAAAGGAGAGCAAAGATGTCATTGGTGAAAGCACTGCATACTTTACAGAACTGGAAAAGTTAGTCTTCTGGACCAGACATTTTTTAATGTGAGACTTTTAAAGAGACTAGTCCTACTGTTAAGATTTGAACATGATCCTAACAGTTGTAGTATGTTCTTTGTTTTTATTAGCAGACAAATGGTCTGTTCACCTTGTAAAAATAGGGCCACACGTTTCTATACCATGGTTGCCAAGAACCATGAATTGTGTCATAGGAATGTAAATTAAAACAGTCAACTCTTCCTTTTATGTAAACGTTGGTACCTTTTTCTGTTCCTTAAAATAATAAGTATTTCTAAAAACTCTTACATTTAATTGAATGTTATACCTTACTCCAATCATTTAAATCGGTATTTCAGAATTTTTCTAACTATAATCACAAAGGTGGAAATAATTAGACAAAGCTACATGCAATAATACATTTATATTGTTTATTCAGGTCAATATGATAAAGGTGCAGTGGAAATAACAAATTGTTTTGCTGTTCCGCATAATGAATCTGAGGATGAGGTATGTTTATACATTGTAACCTGCTTAACCTGAACATCTTCTAAATCCATGATTTTGTCTGGATTAGACAGGTATTGAAATATCACTAACTGACTTAAGAAACAGTATCAGTGGTCTGTCTTAACAGGTTAGTTCAGTTCAGTATACCAGTGGTTTGTTTTTACAGGTTCTGATTTTAAAATTATAATAATCAATGATTAATAGAAATGATGTTTACTGTTAATTATCTGCCATAGATAACCAGTTTTAAAGACATCTTAAACAAATAAAACAAAAAAAATTTGTAGTAAAACTAAATTTTTGTTTTCTTTATATAAATATGTGTACTATAATTTTTAATTTTATTTTATTTTTTTTTTTAATTTTTTTTTTTTTTTTTTTTTTGAGAGAGAGAGAGAGAGAGAGAGAGAGAGAGAGAGAGAGAGAGAGAGGAAAAATCATCAAATAGTTAATCATTTTTTCTTTTTCATTGTTACAAACATTAGAAATTTATGAAAATTCAAACATAAATAAGTCCACTATAGTGTGCAGACTTTCATGCTACTTTTGAAGGAGGCATATATTGTTTGGCATGGTTTTCCATAAACAATACATTGATAACCTCATCAATTTCATCAAACTTAATTAATAGATTTTATTGATAGGAAGTAGCCTATTTAATTTTGGCCAGAGATCAAGGATATTATTTTTAAACATAAAATTAGGATTTCGACCATCCTTTTAACCAACACTTTTTTTGAATAGCTGAAACATTAATATACAAGACCCTCTTATTTTGCAGAGTTTTGAAATACCATTTTGAATCATAATTCACATTGGTAAATATATTTTATAATTTTTAACTGTAGGTTGCTGCTGACCTGGAATATGCCAGAAATATGTATGAACTACATAAAAAGGTGAATCCATCAGAAGTGATAGTTGGATGGTATGTTTGAAAACAAAATAAAATAATATATATATTTAAATAGATTGATTGATTTAATAGGGCTTTATTTCCCAGTCAATAATAACACACTTATATCAAGATGTCACCAGCGATACGAGAAGTGGCAGAAATTTTTACCTTAGCAGTATGCTTAGGGCAATGTGCAGGGAGGGATCTTTAACATGCCACGCCTGCAGTGACACAGGGCATCTATTTTTAAGGTCTCATCCGAAGGACCCTTTGACTTTCATTTCTAAATGCTGAATGCTTAATAAAAGAACAGGCACTATCAATTTTCAAGTCTCAGTGCTTCAGATTGTCGGTGTGCCAGAGTTAATCCCGCATAATTTTAAAAATGATGCATGAAATTTGTACTCAGTGTGTCCCTGTGGGCGCAATAAATGTGAATGATATTTGATCTAAAACAAATGTTTTTCTGATCATTTTAAAAAAAATCAGAAGGTGGAAACTGGTAGTGTCTGTAAAAAACATAATTGTTACTTGGAATACCTCTGATTTTATGGTAGACAGTAAACGAAAATGAAAATGTCCAAAAGGAAACAAGTAGCATCCTCTCGTTTTCACCAAAAAAATCCGAGATGAAGAAGAAAGCAGTAAAGTGAAACAATATATAATTCAAGACATAGTAAAAAGAATTAAAACACCAACTAAAGCCACTGTTTATTTTTTGTAAACATTTGTTAAAGCTGTCACATGGTCGCTCAGCTTCAGACATGTTCATGTCGTCTGCTGAATGTAACATTGTGTTACATTGATGATAGGCAATGTTTGTGACAACATTTTATATAAATGGAAAATATAGTTTATGTTTTTGATTTTTTGTTTAATATTAATAAATCGAAATATAGAATTTACTGAAACTTGAAATGTGTGATTGAACATAGCCGCAAGAATATTGGGATATTTACCTACGCATGGCGATGCTGTAGTTTCAAGTCTATTTATAGACTGAAGGAAAACATCTAATATGACATCAAAATTAAATTCTGTAGTTTTTGGTAACTAAAAAATTATTTGCCCCTACTTTAAAAAAGGGACCCTCATTTCTGCACAGAATGGTCCCCTTGGGACCCCTGGTGAATCTGAAGCACAGAAGTCTTGGTCAGACTTGGCCATGGTTCAAACCCTTGACCTTTCACATACAATATATTTTAATGGATATCAATTGTTGGTTGCTTAAACGAATTCGATCTGAGTAAATAGGAAAAATGATTAAATCATAAAATGTGGTTGTTAGATAAATGGAATGAAAATTTCAATTTTACCGGGTTATAAAGATAAATATGCCACACAACATGTGTTGAGGGAGACATATAGTGTTTGACCCTTCTTTCTTCCATTCTGGGATTCTTTCATTGTAAAACTATTGTAAAATCTGATTCGGTTGTTTGTGTTACAAATGTGTTGAATACCAGGTTAGTGCAATTTTACATATCTGAAACATTGAAGAATATTCCAATATGTCTGCCAATGCATTTGACCACCAACAACTTGGTAAAATCTTATCTTTATTGTGCTTCTTGTAAATCCAAACCATTATCATGATTTTACACAAGTTATTTTTATTTATTCATTCACTTGTTTTTTGTTACTTGCAATTTAATGTAGGTTTTCAACAGGATCAGATATCTCAGAGCACTCGGTTTTGATACATGAATTTTACACAAGAGAAGCTAAAAATCCAGTACATCTGACAGTAGACACAGCATTGAAAGGAAATAAAATGGGCATTAAAGCCTATGTCAGGTAAAATACATAAATATGAAGCATTGAAGGATGGAAGCTTTTGCTGCTTTCCCTTATAAGTTTGAAAATGATAGCAGTTAACATTTGCAAATATTTGGCATTAATAGTGGAAGTGGCAATTTTGTTTCCAAGAAAGTTTTAGATGTAACAGTTGTACAATCATTGGTCAAACTTTTTTTTTAAATATCATTTTAGAAGAGTTTTCAAAGCTGAACATCTCGGATTTCAGTTGTTATTTATAAACATTTAAAAACACATGACATCTTGTAAAATTCTTTCTTGTTTGTCAGTGAAAATGATTTATCATATTTCTTCAGGATAAAACCATAAAGACATATACATGTACATCTCTTGAATTGTTGGAATCTTTTTAATGAAAATGCCTCACAAAATTTCGTTTAGCATAAGTAATGGTACTCTATCTTATAGTGATTAAAACAGCCATGTACATGCATTGGACATTTGAATTATAAATTTCATAAAATAAACTGTAAATGTTATTCTTTGTTTGTCATTTCAGTACAACTATAGGTGTTCCACAGAAAACAACAGGTACAATGTTTACACCTGTAAAGGTAGAAATGAACAGTTATGAACCAGAAAGAGTAGGAGGTAAAGGAATTTTCTTAAATTTAAGATAATTAAGATTTTTGATAGCTTACGCTTCAGCTAACAGACTTCCTTGATATTTTAGTGATAGAGTGTCTAATTTAAAGAGTAGTAGGTCACAGGTTTAACCCCTGGCCAGGTCATACATGAGACTTTAAAATATGAGATACTGCTTCCTTGTGTGGTGCTTGGCATTAGATAGACAGAATCTTGATTGGTTCACCTGGTACCAGGATAATGTGACTAGGGGACTGGTATTCTTATCTGTAGCATATTGACTTGTTAAACTAACACCTTAACAAAAAGTAACCCTGAGTGTATGTTAGTACAAGACAGACCATAATACACGCATATCACAGACATACACAAACTTGTTCACTTGTTCTTAGATTATAGAGACTAATAAATTGCTCAATCTCAAATAGCAAAATAAAAAAAATAATAATAATAAAATCTTAATCTCAAATAGAGAGAAAAAAGCCATTGCATTGTAAACATTTTAACAACCAACGAATCAAAACTCCAGCTGTTAAAAATGTGTGAATGGATAGAGCAGTGTTTAAAATGTCAGTCTGAAATTACAACATTTATTGTGTTGATTAGTGTGTTCCAGTTATTGGCAGAACACCAAGACATCAATCAAATTAATGTATGGGGAAATTTAACATACCACCCAAACAGTTGAGATTTTTTGAAAACATATGAAAAAATAGAGGTGAGGACTTATCTGTTACAGCAAAGTAACTGAGGTGTATTTAAACAAGGTTAAATTGTTTATTTACTAGTATTTATCTGGTTAGTTTGTTGCAAGTACCTGTTATTGCAATAATAATTGACATAATCCTCCCTCCTTTGTTTCAGTTGATATACTTCAGCATGGTAAATACAACACTAAAAGAAGTGTACAGATGGTGTCTGATCTAACACAGGTAGAAAAGGCATGTGCTAGTCTTCAGGAAAAACTAGGTCAAGTCTTAAAATATGTGGAAGATGTTTTAGTAAGTTTATATACTTGACATCTATTATTGATTATTAAGTCTCCTTTTGTCTTGTGAAACTAATATTATTTTGTCGTTAACAGTTGATTTATCTATGAAAGTATCTTCTGTAAATTAGTATTAAGTACAAAAGTGTCTTCTACCCCTTGGCATGAGCAAGACATTTTCATACAGTATGGGTATAGTTATGAAAATTTATATGTGTACTGTGTAGGTAAGTTAAGCAATTTATTACACCTCATGTAAATTACCTGTAGTCTTTTTGGAAGATAGCCAGTTGACAAAATCAGTGCCACATTCAAAAATAGCTATTCACATGCCTCAGGGTAACACAAGCGGGTAACAGTTTAATGTTCCATACTTAGAATAAACAAAAATGCCCATCAATCTGCATCAATCAAACCTTTGAAATGTAAAAGAGTTTATATGTTGGGCATCGTTACTATGAGGAAAAAATTACATAGAAAAATTAAAATGTCCGCTGCAAGGTTTGAAGACATTCAGTGTAATAAAATAAATATGACATGACTGAGAGGGTAACTTTAAATTGAAATTATCTTTTTTTTTTCAGAATAATAAAATTCCAGCAGATAATACAATTGGTAGATATTTAATGGAGTTAGTATCAAATGTACCTCAGATAGATGCCGAAGAATTTGAAACTATGTTAAATTCTAATATGAAGGTAAGTGGACAATTGAGTTTATGTATTAGGAGTTAATCTATAAATATTGCATGTAGAGCTGAACAAAAAACACAAATTTCTTGCATATTGAACCCAACCATTATCATTTAAAAATAATTGGTCCAAAACATTTGAGTGAATCGAAAAGAATGAATTTTATTGGTTACTGTATTGACATTATGCACTAACTCTTACGTGACTGGGCTGGAGTAAACCAGTACAAAAACTGGTGACCATGAACTTTGTAACAGTAAAGTTGTCTATCCCTTGAAAACTACATGAATATATTGGTTTCCAACAGGGAAATTCCAAAACAAATAGCTGAGAGATTCAAAGCAAATCAATTTTTAAAGGCTACTGTATCATTGTTCACTAAATTTTACTTGACTCACCTGGACTAGAACATAGCAAAAAACTGTAACCTTAAACTTTGTACAAGTGAAGTTGACTCTACTTGACATATATTTGATAACTTCTTTGGCGAAACTTACCAATTTATTCTGTAGGAGTTGACCTGCAATGTTAATCTGTGACGTTGCTGGTGTACTGGTTGCAATAGTTCTACCCAGATCGGAAATACTGGCACAATCTCTGACATCACATAAATTTGTGTTTAGATTAATATCAGAGATTAATTTTGAAAAATTGTTTTCTGGCAACGAACTTACATACCATATGTAATTTTAGTCAATCTCTTCTCTTTTGAATTTAAAGCCTGTGTAAAATGGGGGTTGTCTTACTTTTGACAGCTCTTGTTTGTAAAATTTTGTTTTTCTCAAATAACTTTTATATAACTTATTTAAAAGTTTAATTTTTTTGAAAATATGTGTCAATTTTAATTTTTTATGAACTACATGTACATTTTTTATGAAGTACGTGTACATTTTTTATGAACTACATGTAATTTTTTTGTATGTTTTAGGATCTGCTAATGGTGGTGTATCTCGCAAACTTAACAAAGACACAGCTTCAGTTGAATGAGAAATTAGCCACGCTGTAGACTTTTAATTGTTAACGTACTATTTATTTTGGAAGTAAAGACATGAGAGAATTGATTAAAAAGCCATTGGAAGTGAAAAAATTATTAAAATATTGTAATCATATATCAGGATTAGTGTTATATTTACTTAACTTGTGTGTACACCTCATGGCAAGTCCAACTGTCAGTCATTGCAGGGTTCGAAGTTGTGCAAAATGCTACCAGGCTTCCATTGTGGTAGACTGATCAGCAGTTTTGACTAGAATGTAGAATTGTTGAAATACATATAATTAGAATTGAGTGAAATGAAGTTGTTGAAGGTATTAAATAAGAAGATATAATGTTTTAACAATCCTGTTCAGGTTTTTAGTTGCTGATCAATGACAGAATGAAGTCTGGCATAAAATATAATAAGAGTTACGAATCTGATAGCTCATTCGTTTCTTGGCAAGTTCATAACTCTGTTTTCAAAATACTCAACACCAAACAGGTTTATTCTGTTGTAAAAGATGATCATTTTACACTTACTGAGGTACATCTATATACTGTCTGGCTTTGTTAGCATGGTTTTAAATGACAGCTTGCAGATCACAACGCGTTGGCCTGAACTTTACTCAAGCAGATTCTAATGTAAGAAAGTTTGTCAAATAGCTAGTAGAATATTAATGGTTTTCTCCAGGCACTCTAGTTTCCTCAACTATCCAGGAAATATAACCATAGATTTTTGTAGCTGAATTTCAAATGGCATACAAAAGAGAAATTGACAAGTAATGAGACCACTGATTATAAAACTTCCAATGACAAAACCAAATTGGTGATAGAAGTACATTTGTAGCAACATAACCATCTCCATTTTCACATACAGTTTTTTCAAAATGTGCACATTTGAATAATTCTTACAAGATAATGTTTTCTAAAACATTTGTCTAAGGGCTTGCAATTTAAAGCAAGTGGGACTGGCCCCAGTTTCACAATCATTCACTCAAATGAAGGTACACTTAACTCAAATTTGGGAATATTTCATTGTCAGTTTATAAGACATTACACTGTTAAAATTGAATATGTGATGTAATATTTAGATTGTTTAGTGTAGGTTTGTTAAACAAAACAAAACATTGTCTCATAAAACTTAAATTTTTTTTAAATATTGATAAGAGAAAAATGGGAATATTTGAGTTGAGTGTACACTCAGCTGAGTGAAGGATTGCGAGACTAGAAAATCACTACCATAGCTCAGTTGATAGAGTGCTTGCTCCATATGCAGAAGCAGGTTAGGTTGAACTCTTGATTGTTATGACTAGACTTAAAAATGGTAATGACAATTGTTTTTTGCCAAGCACTTTTCATTAAGCCACGAGTCCAGTAGAGATGTTAAAAACCAATTGTCCATGTCACAGTAAATGTTGCATGCTAGAGAACTCCCTGCTTATTATTCTGACTCAAAGGTCAATATTTCATTCAATCAGGCCTCGTAATGCAGGGTGGAATTGGTGGCCTAGTTGTCTAAAGCACATACTTACAGATAATGGTGCCTCTGAATGGCAGTCAGAATCCTAGTGTTTGTCAGTTTACTTGCAGAAAGTCTATAGTTTTTTCCAAGCTCCTTGACCATCCAGGAACTGACCATCTCGGTATAATGAGATTCTTAAAATACAATTGCTTCGCTCTGAATTACTCTGACATGCATCTCCAATGTAAGTAACTTAACTATGTAATTAGGTATGTATCTTGTTAGGTATGACCTAGGCTAGAAAATGACAGTTCCTTTTGATAAGCACAATGCATTTAGAAATAAAAGTTTATATACATGTATATTAAGTTATTTTGTAGAACGCTTCAATCCAAATTGACATAGTCAAGACCTGTGTAAAAGGGAGCCAAAACTGTGAAATGTTTTAGTCTTTCACCAATAACATGTAAGGCTTTGACATAACAGTTATAAGGAACCCTTTGCATGCTGCAATGGTTCAAATCTTTCACCACGGTAACACATAAAAGCTTTAACTTTTTAATACCTGTTGCTAAATTAACAAATTATAAAGACTATTATTCCTTACAGAACATTTCAACTTTAAGATCAATAAAAATTATTGCACCAAATTTGAACTACAATAAAAACAAAAGAGATCATTTCTTCCTTTAGGGACACTTAAGAAATTGTAGTTCTTATAAAAAATACTTGAGAAAATGGAGTTCTAGTAACATTACCAGCATGGAATTTTTTTCATGATTTTTTTTTTTTTTTTGTTGTTGTTGATATTTTGAGAAAATTAGGTCCTATAAAGATTCTTGAAATGGGGCAGATTCTGTAGAAATAATTCAGAAGTCTAAAATATCAAATCATCTAACTACAATCATTATGTGTTGTCTCAATTGAAGAAAAATGTCTTTCTTGTAACAAAGCCTGTACTGGTTGGCTTAGTACTAGAATCTGGCACAGTGGTATGGCATGGAAATATGCAAAAAAGTGTACTAGCCTAGATTGACATAAGTGTGCACTAAGCACTGGTTGATGTGACATAAAACAGCAATAAACCAAACTACATGTATTTGTAGTATTGGAGAAATTGATGTACAACTGAACTGAACATTGTCCTTGAAAATGACATCAGTAGACGAACACTCGAATCTTCTCAAAGCTCATTTGTCAAATTGAAATGAAAAACAAAACGTTAATATGGACAATAAAACTTTTTATTCAGAAATTAAAATGAAAAATATATGGTCACAAGGCTTTCTTCAAAAAGAAAATAAATTGTAAAAAAAGATTATTCATAAAAACTCTAAATAACACAACAAAAACTAGAAGTTGCCATGGAGATATCACATTATAGAAGAGATTCCATGATAATTGGTTCTTTGTTTTGCAAAATTCTAAAAAATAAAAATCAAGCTAAACCCTTGCACTGATAAATATAAATCTTTGGCAAACTGTGACAGCTTATTCTTTCAACTATCATTGCAAATGTCCGATATTTAAAAAATACAATGGTTTACAATTACAGAATAAAAACTGGAAAAAATTAATCAGGTACAGATCTTTTTGCTGAAATATAGTTATTTAAAAATTAACAAAGAATTTGTTTTAAATTTTGAATTATTCTATAGACGTACATGTATATGATACCTACCCTGTATGATATTTTTGCAACATTTAAGTATTCATAGGTATACCATTGACAAACAAACAGTAGACAAAATAGAATAATATGTACTAAGCAGATTCATGCTCTAAACAATGACAAGTATTATGTAAAATACTTGAAATACATGCATTTATTGTCAGTCTAATTAATTTTGAGTTTAAACAAATACACACAGATCTTTAATGTAAAGTTCTTGTGTAATACTTTTCAAATGGTGATAACTTTTAATATATACAGTTGTTACTTCCACAAATTTTCATTTTTTTTTAATGTTAATAATTTGACTTGGACTGTCACTTGAAAAAATCATCTTATAAACAAATGATACTGGAACATTCTAATTTGAAGTAAGGTTTAGAAATCTTTAACCAAAATTAAATTTAATTTAAAACATAATTATTTTTCCCCAATTATTTAACAACAGGTAACAAATAAAGGTTTTCTCTTATAGCGGGTGGATTTTAAGACAGATTTGACCAATGTCCACTACCAGTCAGTGAAACTTAAATTTTTTTCATCTTTATAGATTTCATTTCATAAAAAAAAATTTTTCAACAAAGACCATAGTCAATATGGTCAATTAAAATAAAAGAAAATAAAGAAATGTACACAAAAAAAACCAGGATTTCATAAATCAAGTTAAAAAGCTTCTAACACTACGAGACAACAAAAAACAATTTATGAAAACTATAGACTGTCCGTGATATTTTGGCAGAGTGCTTGTCAATACAAAACAGTCTAGTTAAGGGAACATGATAAATAGAAGGAACAGTTTTTTAAAATTTAGTAATAATTGCTTGGCTCACATTGAAACAGTTCTGGGATGATGGAAAAGAAATAGCACCCAGAGAGAGAAGGATAAAAAAAAAAACCCAGGACCTCCAGCAACAGGAAGGGTAAACAGGTTTAACATGAAACAGATTTGGTATCCCACTTCCTGATCATATACATTAATTACAGTTCCACTTACATCGTCAGAATCGATATAGGAAACCAAAAGGTAATGGAAAAAATCTAGTTTTGATACAGAAATTGTTCTAACCCTACACACAGCTCTAGGTATAAAGTGTGTTAGGGTCATGGAAAATTTATGAATAGAAATTTAACTACTAGGGATTACTCAGTCTCTGCCAAAATATAACAGATCATCTATAACAATAATATTTTGATTTCCGTAATAAATTTTATTGCTGTAATAAAACCTTACATTAATGATTTTTATATAATCATTGAAAACAAAGAAGACAAAAATATTACAAATATTTACAACCAAAATACAAATATTGTACATGTACATATAAATGGATGTAAAAATTGGCCTGTCAACAAGTCAGTATGCTCCACACCCTGGTCAGCTAGAACAAAATGTTCAATTTTAGAATTTTAAACAAAAATTTACTATAGTTGGTTGTCATAACAACTGAAAAACTAACACTTTTTTCTCACTAGCACTATAAAATTTATTTTATTTTTATTTTTTATCTATTTTTTTTTGGTTTGATTTGTTGTATGTTTGTAACCCTCTTGAACAATGTCTATTGGTATAATCAAAATATGAGCAGCTTAATGCAGCACATCTGTCTAAAGAAAAATTTACAAATAGATGTAAAGCTAACAATTTCCTAAAAATATTCAATTTTGATCATTTTATATTCAGTTGGAAGCAAAGTTTTTAATGTGAATTGATTGAACACTAGAAAGCATGTGTGTATGAACTTTTTTTATAGACAGGTGACCACTAACACAGGTGAAAATGTAAGTAAATTATGACATTTTTTAAAATAATTAATTAACAAGTCTTTAATAAAACAAAAGACTTTTAACAAAAAACTTTAATAAAATGTCAGCCATTTTAAAATATTTTCTTAAAAAAAATTAAAAATTATTTAAACAAGTTAAGTAATAAATAATGTATAATTATACACTACAATATGACAAATAAAGTACTGGCATGAAAGAAGCACCAAATTTAGAGGTTTTTCTCCTTTTTTTATTTGTGCTGGTTGACTCTCAAATACAGTGATTCTGTAGTTTGAACTTTGTAATCCACGTAATCCACAAGTCAAATTTATTTTTGCAGCAGTAAAAGATAGCTTTGCTTTATTTTGGACTGAAAAATAAGTTGCTAATGGTAATTTTTACCAACATTGTAAACTTAAATAAAAATAAAAATGAAAAAAAAAACTTTGAGAAATTTCTTATCAAGCCAAGAGACCTAAGCTTATTAAGTAAAATGAATACTGTGTAAACAGTAGATCAAGTTCAAGTAGACAACATCATCATTGCACTAAAACAAAGCAGATTTGGTGCTTTGTTATCACAGGGCAATAAAAAAAATTGTGACCTATTTAAACAGCTATACATTTGTTGTTCACTTTTTTGAAACAATATTCACAGAAAAAAATGGACATTTAACTCACCTGGCTTCCAGGTACTAATTTTGAGTTTTTTTAAACAAAAAATAATTCCATGAAAAATAATCAATAATAATTGATACTATCTTGACGTCATTTTTTTTTCAACACAATGATATGTAGTACATGTATATAAAAAGCTAAGTCATGACCTTGACCTAATTAAGAAATGAGTAATGGAAATTATCTCACTGCAAGTCATATGAACATGCATGCTACCCCATGCCATGACCTCGTTGTGTCCTTAGTGGTAAAATGAGATAGATACTTACATGACATGAAATTAAATAATCAAATGTTTTTGTGTACATGCAGTTTTTTGTCTAAACACAGAATATATATAAATATGATAAAACACATTACATAATTAAATTACAATGTATAATAAGTAATTAAATATGGTATACCATCCAGACAAGCACAAGTGTTGGAGACATATAGATATTGATACACACAAATGTGTAAATAAAACAGAAATCGTCCACCTACAAAATCTGATACATGTTAATCACTACTATTACGGTTAAATTGTAAATTGTCCATAAACTGAAAATTGTCAAGTTTTTCTAGATTTTAAATTTTAAGCTTGTATACATCTTGTTGTTAGTAATAAAAAAATCACATGACAAATCACTGTCCAATGAAATCTCTACATGATTTCAAGACCTTGTTCTGATTGGCTGAATGAATAAAGACATACATGTACAAGTATAACACAGATCTATTCATCATCTTCTTCATCATCATCATCATCTTCTTCATCATCATCTTCCTCCACAACATTACTATATGCAGCAGTATGTGGTGCTGTGGGCATTGGTCTAGGCATGTTCATGGGCATCTGGTTCATATTCATAGGGACAGGAGCCATTGTTCTGGGCCTTTTTCCTTTGTATTCAGCCATTTGCTAAAATTTAAACAAAATATTTCTATTTTAGTGTTCTTTAAATGAAATAAAATAAATTTGTCATTTTTTTATGAAATTTTTTTGCAAAAAATCAAACAATGCAACATTGGTATCCCTAATAATTACACAAATTATTTACTTGAGCAAAGGACATAATTATTCCTTTATAAAATGCATATCCATGTGTAAGAAAAGTTTTTCAGTTAGCTTCCCAAATATAAGTGGTTTTCCATGGACACAAAAATTTCCTCCATAATTCTTGATTTGAGTGCCTTGATATGAGTTTTAGACTCTTGACTGGGGTGTATAATTATGCTACTCAGTTCATCTCATTAGCAGTGGCTCAGTTGGTGGAATGCTCGCTTCGTAAGTAGGAGGTCGTGGGTTGGAACCCCAACCAGGTCTGACCCAAGACTTGAAATTTGGTAGAAACTGTTCTTTCGCTTGGCATTATGAAATGAAAGTCAGAGTTCTTACGGTTAAGAACTTGAAATAAAACGAGGCCCCGTGTCATGGCAGGCGTAGCACGATAAAGAACCCTGCTGTATGATGCCATCAGCGCAACACACAGGCAAAATTTCTGCACTTTCGCCTACAGCTGGCGACATCTCAATATAAGTGAAATATTCTTCTATAAAGAATAGTAACAATATACCATATAGTCAGTTATTTAAGCATTGCTAAATTTTGTAGATTTTGACCAGTAAAAAGTCAGTAGAAAATTTAACTATTTATTTTGGCGATCTAAATCAACTCACTCATGATTAACTGGTACACAAATATTTTCACAATATTTATTTGACAATTTAATACTACCGCCTAAATTTGCACCCTGCAAAAATAATTCGCAATAGAGTCTATTGGAATTAAGCTACCACATATTTGCCTTTAATTACTTATTGTTTTAACATTTTTCATTTACATGGCCTCATAGGTATGGTGTGGGCAGGTCATTAGTGGATAACCACTTTATAATGTGCATGCTAATTATGCAAAGATTTCAATATTTTCAATATAAACAAGTTTACTCTACATCTGATCCATAATAGAGTAAAGTAAGTCTTTAAAGTACAAAATATTGGAAATGATAAACTTTCTGTGCAAGTGCCTTAGTTTTTGTATAACAATGTATGAATACCTAACAAGAGTGCCATGAAGGCCCTGGACGCTCACCTGAAAATGATGTACACTCAGCTTGATTTTGGCAAACTGGAGCTTCTATTCTTAAAAGAGATTTTTTCCTATATTTCGAGCTAGTGACCTACTTATTGACACAAAATGACCCATATATAAACTTGAGCTAGCTTTTGTCAAGAGCATCATTCTGAGACAGTTTGATAAGATTGGTCCAAAATGGATCCCCTCATATGTGTTAACAAGGTTTTTATATAATTCGACCTAGTGACCTACTTATTGACAGAACATAGCCCATATACAAACTCAAGATAGCTTTTGTCAAGAGTATCATTCTGACTAAGTTTGATGAAGATTGGACTAAAATTGGGGCCCCAGAAGTGTTAGCAAGGTTTTCTTACAATTTGACTTCGTGACCTACTTATTGACCCCACATGACCCATATACGAACTTGAGCTAACTTTTGTCAAGAGTATCATTCTGACTAAGTTTGATGAAGATTGGACTAAAATTGAGGCCTCAGGAGTGTTAACAAGGTTTTTCTACAATTTGACCAAGTGACCTACTTATTGACCCAACATGGCCCATATACGAACTTGAGCTAGCTTTTGTCAAGAGCATCATTCTGACTAAGTTTGATGAAGATTGGACTGAAATTGAGGCATCCGGAGTGTTAACAAGGTTTTTCTACATTTGACCTAGTGACCTACTTATTGACCCAACATGGCCCATATACGAACTTGAACTAGCTTTTGTCAAGATGATCATTCTGACTAAGTTTGATGAAGATTGAACTAAAATTGGGTCCTCTCATATGTGTTAACAAGGTTTTTCTACAATTTGACCTAGTGACCTACTTATTGACCCAACATGGCCCATATACGAACTTGAACTAGCTTTTGTCAAGATGATCATTCTGACTAAGTTTGATCAAGATTGGACTAAAATTGGGGCCTCAGGAGTGTTAACAAGGTTTTTCTTCAATTTGACCTAGTGACCTACTTATTGACCCAACATGGCCCATATACGAACTTGAGCTACCTTTTTTCAAGATGATCATTCTGACAAAGTTTGATGAAGATTAGACTGAAATTGGGTCCTCAGGAGTGTTAACAAGGTTTTTCTTCAATTTGACCTAGTGACCTAGATACTGACCCAACATGGCCCATATACGAACTTGAGCTAGCTTTTGTCAAGAGGATCATTCTGAGAAAGTTTGATTAAGATTGCACTTAAATTGTGGCCTCAGGAGTGTTAACAATCAAAAGTTGACGCACGACGCACACCGGACAATGACCCACCACAATAGCTCAGGTGAGCTAACAAAAAACTAGAACCCCGATTTAAACTTTGTTGTTTTTAAGACAAGTGACCCCCCCCCCACCCAGACCCAAGTCCTCAATGCAGTAAGTTCAACCATGTTACACTTTATTCACACTGCAAACTCAGATGTAGACAACTCACCTTTTCATATCTTTCTTTATCTTTTTTAGCTTGTAATTCATATTTTTGTTTGTTTGGACAAACTGCCCATCTTTTACCAAGTTCCTTTGCTACTTCTGCTACATTCCAATCAGGATATACTGCTCGTACATTTGGCCTCTCTTCCCCACAGAAAAAGAAGAACCCCGAAAGAGCCCTCTTTGGTGCATTTGGATCTTTTGGTTGTTTTCGTTTTAATGGAGTTCCACCCATTAATGCATACTGTTGCATATCTCTTTCATATCGTTTTTTGTCATTTTCTGCCATCATTTCAAACTGTTTCTTCTCTCCATCACTCATTGCCTGTGTAAATAAGAAATGGTTTACCATATACATGTAATTGAATGTTTTCAAGCAGATGCTGGTGTCTTTTCCAGAAGATAGCGTAAACATGTTTGAATTTTTAATTTTTTTTTTTAATTAAGAGTCAATCATCCAGTTTTACCTTTTGAAATTTGTTTACTTCACAAGAGATTTTTTTCCCTTTGGGTTCCTTTTTTTACTTTCCTTTTTTTGTATTTTCAAAATTGCATAAGTGCAAGATGTTCCTTGCCCTTTGATGAACACATTTTCTTTCAGTTCTAAAGGACCAATGGGTAGACTACCAAAACACAATCTTTAACAGGATATAGACAGAATTCAGTGTTGGACTATATCCAAGAGAAACCAATGCAACAGTCTAGTACTAGCATGTCATAAAAGAAAATACAATATTCATCATGTTACTGCATTAAGTAAAAGAGTTGAGTTTGTGGTAGGCTTAAACCAAAACCTATGACTCGCTTTGTGAGTAATACTAAATCATTAACTATGGTGTTCTGAAAACAAAATAAGCCAACAGCATTTTCAGGGTGTAAAAAAATTTGTTCAATTTTCATTCAATGTCAGGTTTACTGTTGGTGATTTTCTTTTATCCCCAATACAATAATTCTGTTGTTTGATTTTGATTCACACTGCATCGGCCATTTAAGCTACGATATTTATGATGCAACATTTTTTTCTTTTTATATTTTAAGGGATAATTATTTCTGAATACTTTTAAGAGTTCATGTGCTGCACAAGTTTGTCCAAGTGTAGTTTCTGATTTGTTTCTTGCAAGCACTTAGTTGTACCAATCTTTTGAGTGACAGACCACTCACCCAATGTTGTTGATATAAACCACTGAATCTACAGCAGTAAAAACAAAAGCATTAAATTCTTGTGTCTTAACCATCCTGTAACAATAACCCCAACTTGAGTATGACAGCAATAAATTGATATTTTAGAACTTTTGCATACAATGTCAAGAATATCTACATGTAATTCTCAGAAAAATAGCAATTTATGAAATTTACCTTTAAAAATGAGCTTTTTGTTTAAATTTTCCTTACAAATGACATAACTTTTTTAAATACATTATTAAAACCATATTTTCTCATTTACCTTGAAAAATTGACACTTTTTAAGACAATGTTGTAGGATGCATAAATACATTCTCTATTCTTTCAAAAATACATGTAGTTCGACTTATTTCTTTTCTAAAATCCATCAAAAACTCAAAAATCAACAAGTACGGTAGGAAGTGAGCAAATTTGATAAATAAATCCACAATTTTAAAGCATACTGATGCTCCTTTTATCAACTGATGGTACAACACCGGTAAGCATTACAAGCTGAACCTTTAAATATTGTGGTTTGCAGCATTCAAATTGGTTTGATATCTTCCAAATTAAATTAAAATTGACAACACCATATTGTTTTATCCAGATTCTATTCCAATTTGTATCATTTCTGTCTTTACCTCCAATTTTCTAGATTTTTTGGAATTAGAGTCCACAAATATTATATGCATCATTTTTATCCTGCACAAAATAATGTCTGTTAGGATTTAATTTGAATTAATCAGGTTTAACATCCCAGTCAAGAATATTTCACTTGCAACAAGACTTCACCAGCTATAGGTGAAGTGGCAGAAATTTTGTCCCATGCAGTGGGCTTAGGGCAATGTGCAATGAGGGTTTTTAGCATGCCACAGGGCATCAGTTTTTAAGGACTTCTCTGAAGAACCCTGTGACTTTATTTTCTAAATGCAGATTGATCTGCAAAGAATGGTCACTACCTTTTTTCAAGTCTGGTCAGACCCAGCCAGGTTTCAAACCCCCCTCACTTCCACATACAAAAAGCACTCTACTAACTGAGCTACCACATTGGTAAATGTTTGTTGGGAAACAGCACCGAAAACAAATATACCATTTTCTGATGGTCTCTATTTTTCTGGCCAACTGCAATATTAAGTCTCAAAATGATGCAGACCGAGATTCTAAAGAAAACCACCAATGATTACCAAGAGAACCGACAGTCTTCCTATCTGAAAAACTCTACAACTTATATCAAATTAGCCCCATGTTACTTGTTTTTTCATAACAAGCCAATTCGCAATAGACTGTTCATAAAGAATGCCAAGAATTATTTACCAATCAAATAGCATTAAATTGTCTGTGATCTGATTAGTCTAAAGAAAGGTGTTTACTGAAAGTCTCTCTTCCTAAACAGAAAACAACCAGTGGAGTACCGCTATTTTTCTTGTATACATACATGTATACGAGGCTGTTGCCACTTACTTTTTAAATACTACTCTATTAAATCTGCTAAGCAAAAAAAAATATGCTTAGTTAAAAAATCTACCATTTCAAAAGGATTTTGGTCTATATTCAGGATTTTTCATTTAGATGTTAATCTTATATGCTCTTCCCATCCCAAGACCCTAGGGTCACTGAAGCGAAACCTCATTAAAATGTTCGTCAAATCATGTTTTGTCGCCAAATCAAATTCATTCCAAATCTTCTTTTTTCTAATATGCTTTTTCAAATTTGTTGGATGGTACATGACAGTTGTTTTTGTATATAAAAAAATTATTGCAGCAAAGAAAACAAAGACCACATTTTATTATTTTCTTTTTTATATATATACATTCACAAATATGATATTTGACATAACAGATGATTAGTAACAAATGATACACAAGTATGATTTTCACATTTTTCACAAGAGTCCTGCTTCCCTGTCAACAATACTGCCTATTTCACTCCTAGTGCAATCACTATATTACATAACTCTTGTACAAGTTAAAAACAATTTTTCCCTACATGACGCACTTTCTTTCAAATCACATGCAAACTAAAAAAAAATTTGCAAATGTTAAAAATCTTCCAATCATGATTTTCAATTCATTTGATATTTTAAAATAAAAAATAATTTGTTCTTGTTTAAATTTAAAAACCCTTGCAAAGAGGCTAGGAGTCAAGAGTCAGCAATCATGTTGAGAAATCACCTTCTCTCTCAATTAACAGTTACATGTACTATGAATTTTGTAACATGTAGAAATGAAAATGCAACCTGGCAGATGAAATTATTTTCTGTTTCATCCCAGAGTAATAGGAATATCTACAACATGAAGGTGGTACATGACAGTTTCTTTCACAAATTGTCAAGAATTCAACAATGTAAAAAATAAATGTCAACTGTCAAATCTTTTCTTCACACTCATAATAAAATTGAGTTTATTTTACATGATAATATATATATATATATATATATATATATCCAACTGTAACTGATTACATTAGTTAAGGCCCTTTTATTGTTAATCTCTTTCAATACCAACCCACCTTTATATATCTCAATCTTGATGTACAGAACAAAAAAATTGTACCAATATAATCAAATACAGTGTGATGAAGAAACTTGTGAGGTGTTTTGTTCAAAATATGGACGATGACATAAAATGAATGATTAATATCAATGAAATAATGAAATCCAAGAGAAACCAAGTTCAGAGAAAAAAATGTGATCGAGGGAATTCTATACCCAATTGTTTCATGTGAAACATATCTAAGGCTAACTCAAAACTTATTTATTTCAGGCAACATTTCAGTCTATTTTTAGATAACACTACCAGAGAACATGGTGTAGTTTTGACAATTAAATTTAAAAAAAAAAGTAATCTGAAGATGGCAAGCCTCTAAAAAATAAAAGAAGTTATTGCTATATCAAAGAATTATTGCCTGATTAAAATCTTCCAGGTCTTGAAATCTCTTGGGTACATGATGAGATGATGTAAAATGATTAAGTCTTTAGATGATTAAAATGTGATATTAAAGATGATACAGCACTAAATAACAGTCTATTCATCATCATCATCATCATCGTCATCTTCATCATCATCCTCTTCTTCTTCTTCTTCCTCCTCATCATCATCTGCTTCTTCTTGAACTGGTTTAGAAGGAGCCAATTTGGGTTTCTTATATTTTGCCATATCCTAAAAATACATATCAAATATTTAAATATTTACATACTAATGTCATATTATACAGTCTGTTTTTTTCTGAATATGAGGTAAACAGGGTAATTTTGACCCAGACATTAAGAAAATGGGGCAATTTTTTTACTAAAAAGGTAAATACTATATCATTTATCTATGTTATTTGTAAAAACCAGTTTTGTAGTGGCATTGCAAATAAGCACCTTAAAATGATTAGTTCTGATGTTTTAAAACTCATCTATACAAGATATACTTACTGCTTCATATCTCTTTTTGTCTTTTTTTGCCATTTCCTCATATTTTGGCTTGTTGCTGCAGACTTCCCACTTTTTGCCAAGTTCTTTGGCAACTTGTCCAACTGACCAATCAGGGTGTGCTTTTCTAATAGCTGGTCGTTCTTCATTACAGAAAAAGAAGAAAGCTGATAAATTCCTCTTTGGTGCATTTGGGTCTTTTGCACGCTTTCTTTTTGGTCCTTTTCCTTGGCCTGGTGGTGGAGTATAACCTGCCATTTCATTTTCATAACGCACTTTATCCTTCTCTGCCATTTCTTCAAACCTACGCTTGTCTTTTCCACTCATTTCCTGTGGAAAAAAAAAATGAAACTCATATGATGCAAATGAGTTTTTTTATATATAAATGGGAAAAAATTTTCACTTTATTCTGCAATCTAACATTTTATCAAACCATGTCACAACAACTATTAAACTATTTGATACAAAATATTTGACTGTAGTTGACTCAAAAAAGATAATTGAAAATATTCCCAACAAGTGGAAATAGATAAAAAGATTCAAAACAGATTTCAGACAATTCCATGAGTCATACTTTTAATTCCATTTAATACTTCTATTCACAAGTGATAAACATACACGAGAATATCCAAAATCCAACTGAATTTCTGGCAAAGTTTGAACTAATGAATGTTTTATCTAATATACAATACGATAAAAAAAATAATTTAAAGCAGTCATGCATGCATAAAATTTGTGTAAACATACTTACAAAAAATTTAAAGGGACACAACTCCACCTTGCATGGGAAAAACCAGCAACAGATTCCTTCTGATGTCAAAAATGCCAATAAGGAATCTTGACACAAAATGACCGCAGATACGTAAATATTTAAACGAATTAACAATGCTTTACACATTTCAAAATTTGCATTTACAATTATCAATGGAGCAAACCAGATCAGTCAATACAGCTTCTCGTAAGAAACGATGCATCTGTTTTCAAAATGGTAACCTGTAGTGCGAATTAAATCTTAATAAAAGTCTGAACTTGCTCAATTTAATTTCTCTTTCTGCGGTCATTGTGCTGCTGGTTTTTCACCACAAAATGTTGGAGATTGATTTCTTTTCATTTTTCGGAATCTAAATCAAAATATCTTAAATCCTGTCTAATTATAAATAACCATTTTTTTTTTTTTTGGTTTAAATTCTCAGTACAACAGATAAGTTTTTTTTTTTTTTTTTAAAAAAAAAATAAAACAGAATTATTTGAAAGCAGATGAATCAATCATGAGATTTAGATGCATCAAGTCCAATTTACTGCATTGATAACTACCTAAAACAATTCTTTTTCACCAACTGGTTGACTTTAATAACCTTTATGATAAATTAGGTGTAAACTAATTCCCTCCCTTTTTACTATTATTTACAACATTTCATAATAAAAAAATATATATTAATCATAAAAATACAAATTTTAAAAAAATACCGTAAATATACCGATTTTACTTCCTTAGTTTTCACATACAAACCACAAAACATATGTTGGGTTTAAGAGTTATCCCCCTTTATTTCAACTACCTCTGAACACAGGCATTGTCCTTTCTAAATCCATGTATTACTATACAACATGGGTCCACATAAATAAAACAATGAAAAACCATGAAATTCCAATT
This sequence comes from Tegillarca granosa, assembly GCA_029721355.1. NCBI lineage: Eukaryota > Metazoa > Mollusca > Bivalvia > Arcoida > Arcidae > Tegillarca > Tegillarca granosa. The sequence goes on from CM056604.1 coordinate 23,973,579, forward strand.
TCATTGTGCTTAAATCACACACACACACACACACACACACACACACACACACCCCCAGAGAAAATGCTTTAAGTTTACCTTCCACTTGCTGGCACATTTCTTTGTGAACTCAGCAAATACTACATTCTCTCCTGGGTGTTTCTTCTTGTGCTCTTCACGGCAGGTCTGGACAAAGAAGGCATATGAGGACATACGACCTCTTGGCTTATTAGCATCCTTCTTGGGCATCTTGAAACCTTTCTTATTTAACTTAAGTATTAAATTCTGAAAAACAAAATTCAGTGGATATATATATATATATTAAATAAATAAAATAATTTCAACAAAGTTTTGAATAAGAGTATATAAATTAATGAAAATTAATTTTACATCTTGAAATGTTCTTTTGAAGGTCTAAAGTCAAGCAATTCTTTAACTTGGCAAACTTGTTTTAAAAATTACATATTTATGTGTGGGGCATCAATAAAAACTACTGCCCAAGGGTCAATGGCCAAGACCACCAAAAGCAAGCCCCTTTGACATCATAAATCAACATTTTAAAATTAATAAATAACTAACAACTGCAAGCCATGAAAATCAAAGCTCAAGACAATGGCTCCAGGCCTACTCAATAGGAACAAACTGACATCATATTGTTCAAAATTTTAATCAAATTTATCTGGACAATTCTGAACCCCTGCTAGAAAAACCTGATTTCTGAAGTTTGTTTTTTTGTTTTTTTTTTTTTTTTTGTATCAAGGGAATTTATATTTTATTAGTGGTTTTTTTTTTTTTTTTTTTTTTTTTTACCGTTTCAAGTGAATTTATATATATATATATATATATATATATATATATATATATATATATATATATATATATATATATATATATATATATATATATATATATATTTTAATTATTTTTACTCCCCCCCCCCCCTTAACTACCCTTTACACACAAGAAATTTTCCCCAATTTTCAACTGATCTAAAACAGTAAATTTTGCACATTAATTAGAACAGAAAATTTGGTAAAAATTTCTGAAAATTTTATTTAGGGATTTATTAAATTTATATTTAAAAAATCAAACAAGCAAATGCAGAAATATGAAGATCTAAAGAAACTGAAATTTTTACCCAAATAAAGACCTGAAAAATTATTCCAAGTCAAAATAATCATAATTTATCATTAATTATTACAATAAAAAAGAATAAAATTATTTATTTTAAATACCAGATGTAAATAATTTGAGAGATAATCAGAAAAAACAACCCTGGTTTCAATTTTGAGATTTTCAAGACATCTTCCCCAAAAAAACACCTCAAGCCTAAAAAGTACAAAGAAACTGGTTTAGACCAGTTCGTGAGAACAAAGGAATTAATATTAATCATAAATTAATTCATTTTTAAAATCTGTAAATGAGTTAATATAACTTTTTCATTATAATGACCATTACATATACCACTATAGTAATAGTTACATAGCAATAGTACTGTACAGAAACTCCTATATTCCTATGTTAGAAATATCAGACATGGCCGTTCGCCGCCGCCGCCAAGAAAACGACCTCAAAATTCACCTTCCCAATGTCAAATTACCACACCATGAATGAAACTCCCCTTAAAAATCATCCTTCTGCGATGTTCTTTTATTAAAATAATGTTACGAAATTGTACCTTAAAATTTTTTCTATCTTATTCCATACACCCTACCACACCATAGGATATATAGGAATACTATATGTGAATGTAAAGGCTTCATAGTGAACACAACAGTTCTGTATGGCTTGTACATGGCGTATATGGCCTACATAACAAAGGCACATAAAATTCAAGTTGTTCAAAACTAATGTTAAAATAAATATTCTTCAAAAAAATTTTCCAGATCGACAGATTAATATATATACTATCATTTGTCTATCTCGAAATCAAGTGTTAGATCAAAATAAGTAAGATTTAGAAAAAAATTGAAACCCGATAAACGGCTTCATAATAAATACATAGGCAGACATGGCGCTCATGTTAGCAGCGATATATGATAGAGGGTGACATTAAAATTGAATAGCATCCTACTAAACGTGAATAATTCTTTAGAAAAACTCTGCAATGGCTAGTGAAATTAATTTACATTTGCAGAATAATTTTTTTTCTTTTAAAGAATTTTTTTGAAATAGTGGAAAATAAATATTCTTACCTGAACCGCCGCAACTACAAAACGCTATGTTATACCCACGCTACTTATCCAGCTACATAGAGAAGCACTGGTACTATGAAAGCAATCTGATTGGTTAGTATTCAGATTAACCGCAAGCGTCAACCAATCATACAGTAGCAGGTGCGTGACGTACCAGAGTGTCATTAATATGCTAAGTAGAATTTACGTCACATGATAAGTATTAGCGGGAATCGATACGTTTAACTTAGTTCAAAACGATAAATCAGTGAGGCCTATCCAGATCTACTGTTTTTTCCACTGAGGGTCAATATACTTATTAAATTTATATTTGAAATGACCATCGAAAAACTTTTTTAAAATTTATGCTTCATCTTTACACCCGTAATGATAACACAAGTTGTTCTTTTGTTTTCTAAACATTAAAATTGGTTTATGGGCGGTACTTAATTTCCAAATATGGAACCAACCCGTCATCTTTGACCCCTGACCCAGACTGCCTTCAAAACAGCCGCCATCATAACCCTACTAAACATGAAAACAACAGACTGAATGATGACTTCAAAGCTGTGATATTGAAATCGTCGACTGATTTGTGTTGATTTTGCTTGTAGTAGTTATTCGGTTAAAGTACAAAGTGGCGTAGAAATTCAGTGTGCTGAGTTCATTTTATGTGTGTAAGTAGAGTACAATTTTTTATAGTAGGTTTAACCCCCCCCCTTCCACCAAACAGCTACGGTCAATCAATATAAGTAAAAAAAAGCTCTTCGGATCCATTGATTACAAAGTCTTCTGGACAGCAAACACACACACTTTTATAAATCGAAATAGTCTCTCTCTCTCTCTCTCTCTCTCTCTCTCTCTCTCTCTCTCAGAAGACGCATTTCCAGCCACCACATGTAGATTGTTGATAATGGGTGAAACGCAATGTTGGCAAATTATAAGAAAACTGCTGGATTATATTAGATGCTCAACTCTAACAGCGTTTCATCTTGAAAACAACTTGATGACTGGACACTTCAAGAATGGGATGAGTTATGCCCATAGTATTACCAGATTGGCCTGTATTAACAAAATTGGCATTGGATAGACTGTACTGCCAAGATCGACAGCCAGCTACTTTCCAGACGATGTGCTGAACATTATCTAACTCTAACAATATCAGCTCAGAAAAGGAATACCGGTAGCTCATTCCAAACAAATCTTGGAGTCATAGTGGACAAATTTTGGATGATGAATTCAGAGCAGTATATTTGAAAATAATATAGTTCCAAATGACTTTTTTCAAATAGTGTATATGGCACATAGTCCTTAAAGTAGCTTGCTATCAATCTTGGGCTCTAATAGGCCTTTGTTTTAAGTTATATTCATGATGTTTTTGCAGTGTGTGATTCCAATAGTGAACACAATTCGTAATTAAAATATGTTGAAAATAAATCATTTCTTTTTCTTGATTTTAAGTGCCAATTAATGCTGATCCAATAGAATTCAATATGTATGTATATATTGTAAGACAGAATAGTGTGTTATATATACCAGTAGTCAGTTTTTTAATAAACTATAAATCCTAAATAATGGAATATATATTTGTGATCACAAATTTAAGAATCATAAGAATTATTAAATCATCTTCAACAATTGTATAAATCTTAGTAATTTTAATTTCACACTGGTTAGGATTAATACCCATTTGGCAATAAAATTCAGGGAATCACCATCATCATCTTGGTTTCTTTTCATTTAACATGCAGGTTCAGAAGCATTGTCTACACTAGTAGGCTCCCTCCCAGATGACTGGCTAGTTGCATGCATGGCAAAAAGATATAATTTTTTTCAACATGGAATTGATATGATTTGTATACAGTATTTCCATCACACAGAACAGATATTTTCAATTAATTGAAACAAGGGCTGTTTCGGTAATTGCAGGCCAATCTGGTCAAATCTGTATTTCTAGGGACAGCATAGAGATAAGTCCCATGTGAAATTTACAGTTACCAAACTAGGATTTAAACACATCTACCAAATACTGAAATACTCAAATGATATACACAATCACTTGTCAAGTTTACTTTGCTTCAACATGAATACATATGGGGGAAAGATTGGTAAAACTTAGTTATATTAGGACTGCAACAATGGCATAATTTAAGAGTAATCTAATTCACAGAGTTGAAGGCAATTGTCAATCATTTTACATTCTAAATTTAAGAAAAGCTTCATTATTCTGTTAATATTTAACACAGCTTGATGATTAAAAAAGATTGAACTTCAGGGGCCTCCATCAACTCTAGGATTTTTCAATTCTATATGCTAAATTAAAATAACAATGTGTTACCACAAAGCCAATAGTAATTACAAACATATAGATACTTATACACTTCTGCTTCTATGTTATCATTGATGTATTTCACCTTTGTATGACAGCAGTCAAAAAAATTTAAACCAACAAATCTTTTTTTTTTTTTTTTTTTTTTACATTTTAACACATTTTACAAATTACATAAATCACAAAAAGCACACAAGTCAAATACATTTGCCATCTTCTTTCAAAATGTATAAACTATAGCCATTTTTTTTTATAGAGTATATATAATAAACAAACATTTGCATGGCACAATACATAGTACATAGACAGCAATTGCAACTGAGTATAAATTTGCTAATTATATGGAAAGATAACATAGCTTAATATTTTGTAGTTACATAGCTTAATATTTTGTAGTTACATGCCATATTTTGTTTTTCAAACTTACTGTGGTACTAATTAAAGAGGTCAGGAAACCTCTGCCACCTGTTTTTAAATTTGTTTTCAATATTATGAATTTTTGCAGAATGTTTTTCCAATGTATAAACCTGTTTTATTTTATGTGTTACTTCATGTAGTTTTAATATCTTCTCTTTACATCTTTGCTTATATATATAGAATTTTGTAATAAGAATGATTAAATTTTGAATGTTATAAATTTTACCTTTTTTTAAAAATAGATATTTCATTTATAATAGTACATCAGAACTGAAGTTTTATCAAAAATCCATCTTTCAAGATCTTCAAACAATTTTTCCACTATATCACACTCAATAAATATTATAAATGTATTATTGTCTCATTTTCTTTTTTACAAAAAGTACAAATAAGTTCAAAATTAATTTGACTTTTGTCAGATATGTATTTGTAGGTAACATTCTGTGTACAATTTGATACTGAAACCACCTTAATTTAATATGATTAGTTGTATAAAAAAAATATTTTTGTGTAATGTTTTCCAATCTAAATTGCATTGATCAAATATAGTTTGCCATTTATTTTTATATGTTTCATTAAAGTGTAAGGACTTAATAAAAAACCAACAAATCTAGCTAAAATAATTTTTTTTGAAGAGCAAGGGAGACAACCTTGTCATTTTTTGCATACACTTTCTATTGAAATAATAGTAGATATTAGATGATTGACAAAGAACAAAATCAGTACAGATGGTGAAATATGAGTAGGTGTAAATTCACAAAAATCTCTGTGGAAATATGCTATTCATGAAAAAATTCTACTAAAAAAAGATAAAAACTAAAAAAAATGAAACATGATCTATCCTTGAAATTTTGAACAGTTAACAAGAGTCATGTAATAGCCGAATACTTCTTATTTTTATAGGTTAGAAAATTCCAATCCAGCATAAAGATGAATAATGAACACAACATGTACGCCAGTAACCACAGTAGTTCCATACATAGTTACTCTGCTTTACCTTCTCTATGTAAGGCTGTAGAGGACCTTAGAGATAATGGAGATGATTACATGGTGGATGAAAATGGACTGGTAAGTAAATTATAAGGTACACTTGAACTGCCTGATTGCTGAACCAAAAGTTTGTGGGACTGAAAATTTTGTTTAGATAAGATAGGTTTTCAGTTTACATAGGGAAACAGTATTTGCGAAACTTTCAAATGATTATTGGACATTCAGTCTGGTAAACCTAGAAACTTTACCTCACCATAATTTTTTTTTACTGGATCGAAAATTCTTCATAATAAAAACTTAAAACAGTGCTTCAGTTTTGTTAAATGTAGGTTTGTGTGTTCCATCTGGCATTGTTATCATGTTTGCTTGGAGTGCAGTATAGCTGGTGTTATGTGCCTGATGTGACCTTTATACATGCCTTGCTCATTTAAGTTGACAAGGAGATTGTCCATCCTTTGGATCATCTGTCCATAAATATACACATCTTAACTTACCTGTAGGACTCAACACAATACAATGCCATGAAAATGCAAGGCAAAGTAAATAATATAAGTAATATTAATGTAGGTAATTTAAGTTTGAAGATCAGTATTACTATTAATAAATTTATAATTAAAAAAAAACCCAAAGTTTGCTTTAATACAACCAGTTTTATCAGTTTATGATACATTGGAATGCAGTGATATTTGTTTTAATAACATTTCTCTAAATTTTATATATTCTTTTGTAGATGTAGTTAACTAAATTTTACATACCATATATTTTTTACAGCCTATTGACAGATTAAACAAGAAAAGAAGAAGGAAGACAAATCTCTGGTTACACAGACCAAAACAGAGAAATCCAAGGTAGTTTTTGTTCAACTGACCAAAATCATAAACTGAAAGTTCACAAATGTATGAAAGTTCACAAAAATATATTTTTTGAATGAAGTACGGTAGTTCACCATTTTTGCTTTTATTTATAAGAGAAGTGACCTTATCTTGAAATTATTACTGGTATTGAAAAACTATTGTGTAAACCCTTCAAATAAATTGCCTTACATGCCAGGGAATTTGGGATCATGTTTGTAAATCTGCCTGGTTACATTAACTTGCTCGATATTAAGTAATATAATGTGGGTAACTCATACATCACAAGAGGTAAATTGTTATTAGCAATATTTTCAAAATTTGTGAAAATATAGTCCCTTTAAAGTACTTTTTAACAAACTTGTAAAAACATTACTTTTTTAGATATAAGAAGCCATTGATGATTTTTTTCTTCCAGGAATGAAAACATAACTATTCAGAATTAATTTACTTATATTTACAGCACAGAAGATGATACTCGTAATGGACATGATCAAATCTGTTGTTTAAGAGACAGCGGTGAGCGTTGTACAAATCCAGCTGGAAATGCCAGTTATAGTAAAAGAATACAAAAAACAGTTATACAGAGAAAATTGAAGTTAGAGAGAGATGATAGTGTGAGTATTAAAAATACTGCTATGATGATGATGAGAGAGAGAGAGAGAGAGAGAGAGAGAGAGAGAGAGAGAGAGAAGAGAGAGAGAGAGAGTTTGAGTATCCAAAAATGCTGTTATTATAAGAGGGAGATATTGTTAGTATTAAAATGCTAATGTAGTTATTGTGGGATGATAGTGTAAATAATAAAATGCTGACATGGTTATAGAGAGATTATATTGAGTATTAAAAAATACTGCTATGATGGGAGGGAGAGAGAAAGAGAGAGGGGGGGGGATAGTGTAAGTATACAAAAATGCTGTTATTATAAGAGGGAGATAATGTGAGTATTAGAATGCTAATGTAGTTATTGTTGGATGATAGTGTAAATAATAAAATGCTGACATGGTTATAGAGAGATTATATTGTGAGTATTAAAAAATACTGCTATGGAGAGAGAGAGAGAGAGAGAGAGGGGGGATAGTGTAAGGATACAAAAATGCTGTTATTATAATATGCTGATATGGATTTAGATAGATGATAGTGAGTATTAAAATGCTGCTATGGTTATAGAGAAAAATGATAGTGTAATTATTATAAAAATGCTGCTATGGTCAGAGAGAGAGAGATTACTATGATTTATTCTCATAAAACTCAAAATAGAGAAAACAGATTAAGGAAGAGAGAGTATCTAGGCATTAAGATAATCCTTAAATCTTGTTTGTTGAGACATTAACATGGTAATCATTGTGATACATCACAAATAACACTTAGAAAGGTTTTTCAGTTAACTTTGAAAACATTCTTGGTCCTGTTTTCTTTATCATCCCAAAACTGACTGCCTAAAAATATTTCTAGAACATTTGATTACGTTCTTGTGGGAGAGTTAATCAGCTGGCTTGTGAAGGTCTGGGGTTTTCATCCAAGTATTCTGGTTTTCTTCACTTCCTTGATGTAAAGGAAAGAATCTTGAGTTAACTTTGCAATAAAACACCATTACTTCATTCATCACATAAATACTGTATTCACATATTTCCAGAAAGAGACTACCTGGTTTAGTTGGTGGTTATAGTTTATATTTATTTTACAGGTTTCACACATTTATATCTGTGACTATCATAAAAATGTTATACAGAGTGTAAGAAGTAAGAGAAAGAGAAGAGATAGCGATGATGAAAGAGGATCAGCTGATTTAGAGGAAGACTTACCTGAGGTAAACCTGTCACTTTCATTTGCTAATGTGATTGCTCTGTAAAAGTACACATGCATTAAACTGAAGTTAAATTGAAGTTACTGAATTTACATAAGTTAAGTTTAAATATATGGTAGTATTAATTTTTTGATCACCAGACAAAGTCATGGTGAGCTTATGGCATAGGAGGCATGTGTATGTGTGTTGGTAAACTTTTTTCTTTTCGGAAACTAAAGTTTTATTTGACATGTCCATTTAAAATCCAAGATGGCTGTTGCTACTATAAATAGCAAACACATATAAATGACCATTTCAGGTATATCTGTGTACCAATTTTGTTGAAATTTGAAACATTGAAAACAACTGTCAAGGTTTATAACATATGTAACAGGTTTATCTGTTCAATTTTTTTGTTTGCACAATAAGTGTGTAATAAGCATATAAGGTGTACTTTTAGCCTAATTTTTTTGGAAATTTTCTTCTCTGAAAAGGTACTTTTTCAGATAAATATTTATGTATTTATGATAAATATTTCTTGAAATATCAGAAAATCATGATATTGCTACTGAGTTTGTTAAGAAAAAAAAACCCAAAAACAAAAATAAATTTGTTCCAGGTGAGAGCAAAACAGGTGCCATTGGGCCTCTTGTTTTACGAATTGACTGTCAGTGGCAGCAAAGTTAATTAGCTTTTTCAGTATGATAAATAGAATTGGTGACCTTTTCTACATGCATTTTTCAGGTAAATTACCACAAAAAAAATAATAAATAAAAAATAAAAATAAAATAAAATCATACATAAATTCGTTTTCAGGAAGTCCAACAACATATGTGAACTCCATTGCACAATCTGTAGCTACTTTTTCTATTGTCATAAAAATTACTTCAATGAAAGAATAATGGTATTATTTTTAAAATTTTAGATTGATTTTTTCCAAATGCCTGTTAACACTCTCAGAAGATATAAAAGACATTTTAAACTTAGTACAAGACCTGGTATGAATAAAGCACAGTTATCAGATGTAAGTATTTCAAAAATAACCAACAAGATTTCCATTTATTTTACCACATGACCTTGTTAAGAAAATTATGAATACCCCAGTCAAATCCCAATGCAGGAGTACAACTTTATTTATAGATAAGTACATGTTGTGATTTGTAAGTGAGTTTGTGTATTATGCATTTAAACTGAATATCATTTATAAATTGTATACAATTCCTACTTGTGAACCTGAGGTTTTGTCAAAAGTTGCTTGGTGGTAAGTTTTGTTTAATGTTGTCTCAATTTGAAAGCTATTTGTGACTAGAGCAAATTTATAAATTCATAAGGATAAATTAAAACAAGATTGTGTATGTATGTGTACAAGGGTCTGTCTTTTACTACTAGTAGTACACACTCGGGGTGACTTTAACATGCTAGCTGTTGGTACACTGAAAAAATAACTCTTCATTGTCACATTATCTAGACACTGGGTGAATCATTTGATACTCTGCCCTCTACATGCTGAACATTCTACAAGGAAACAATACCAGTATATCAAATTTTAGTCTTGTTTGACCCAACCACACAGCCCCTGCTCTTTGGGCAGATTGTTCATCATCTGAGCCACTGAGATGGTTGCTGTGCCAAAATTCAGTAATTATATAAATTTTTGATAAAGTTGAACGAAATAATTTTTTATGCCAAAAACAGTTTGATCTAGAACTTTGGAGAAAAAACACACTTTGATCATTGCTGGAAATTTAAAAAAAAAAAAAAAAAAACAAAACATTATTTTTGGTGACAAAGTAAATAATTTTAGATGATACTCTAACATGTGTTTATGACAAAATGGAAATGTTACACTTGTTTATTCATATGACAAGATACACAGTGTAATGATTTTCATAACGTAAAATGGATTAAATTATTATGACAGATGTGTGGAGAAAGAATGCTGTTTTCTGATTGTTAATTTGATATTATTCTCTTTGTTTTTCAGACAGTTGCCAGACATTTCAAAACTATTCCAGTAATTGAAAAGGAGGCTTTAACCTATTTTATTTATATGGTAAAGAACTACAAAAGTCGATTTGATCAAAAACATCTGGAGAATTCACATGGATAATGCTAGTGACATTTGTTTTATTGTTATAAATATTCCACATATGTAGTTGATGCATCAGTACTATATGACTATGATGATTATCCTGTTACTATGTCACATCAGGAATTGAAACAAAATTACTCCCCATCTAATGAAAACTAGAATCAGACTTCACGAAAAAAAAAGAATTTTATATTTTTTTCAAGAGGACTCTTATTGTTATATGGATGGTAAAGCTGGTTTGAAAGTTGTGATTTTGTAAACGGATCCAAAAAGTGCTCAATGCAGAGATATAATGTTAGTTACATTATTTAATATTTTTCTATTCTTATCCATTGTTCTTGTGTATGAAAATAAATTATGTTCCAGTGCTTCAAGTGTATTCATGCTCTCGGTTATTTATCTTTTTTTCCTACCTTATGTCCTATCCATATTGTTGCAACATTTTATTTTGTGTCATAATAAAACTATAGTTCATTTCAGATAGCATAAAATTTGGTTATTGGTGACCCTAAATAGGCAGGATTTCCAGGATAGTATATGAACTCTTCATTATACCAGCATATATATTAGCAGACACTAGGACTTGTCAGAAAATTTGTCAGTTATTAAAATAACTCTCATAAATTACCTTAAAGTTGTCATTTAATATTTAAAATTTATATTAGTCTTTGATCATGGGAATTTACACATATTTGGTAATTGGTCAAAACCATGTTTATAGTGTGTGTGTGTGTGTGTGTGTGTGTGTGTGTGTGTGTGTGTGTGTGTGTGTGTGTGTGAAAGCTACTTTTTTACCTGTCCTGTCTTTGTTGTCATTGTTGCTCTTTTTAAAAATTCAAAACAGCATGTTTTTATTCTAGAATCTCTGCACCATTATCCCCTTTTTCAGATAAAAATATCTTGATAACAAACTTAATTTTCCTTGATAGTTTTGGGTGACATATTTTCATAATCAAAAATCATTTTAACCTTTTACAATATGGGTACCACTAGCATTTGTGCAGTTTTTCTTTCCATTGAATATGTAGTCAGTTTGATGTTTTCATGGAAAATATCTTTAAAAACCACTCAACCAGTAGTAAAAAAAGATCTGCTTTAATATTAACGGATATCTGGTGGAACATGAATGACAGTATTTTGAAGACAATCTGGTAAATTTCAATATCAAGCTCTGTGTGAGAAAAATAATATGAAGTTGAGTATAGTGCACTATCTCAAAACTTTTATCACTTTTAATATTACTATCCTCAGTTCAAGGGAAATTGATATGTTGACTTGTTGGTTTTTTTTTTTTTTTTTTTTTTTTTTTTTTTTTTTTGGAAATTTTGAATTTTGCAAAAGATTTGAGAATGAAGTACATTGTATTCTTTTGATTACTGATGTATGTATAGACTGATCATGAATTTACCATATTGGTATAATAAATCTGTAAATGAATATCGTTAGTGAATGACTTTTTGCACCTAGTCCATATTTAAAGCAGTATTTGTTCACAGTCATGTAATATCATACATATTTGGCAGCATTCATAGCTGGAGTTGAAACAATTCATTGTCTTACAACTCTGTCACACTGTTTTTCCCTCATATGATACATTTATCTTAAATAATGATGTGATATATTACTTTTTATATACCATGTACTAGTACTTTATTTTTTTTTTTTTTTTTTTTTTTTTTTTTGACGTATTGAGATTGTTGAAAAATGACACCTACTGGTAACAGGTAGCTAAAGTGCTGATCTGGTACTTATATGTTCAAGGTCTTGATATTAAAAAGAAACATGTTGCAAACACTGTTTTTCTAAAAAAAAAAAAAAAGTTGTAAAACACCATTCTCGTGTCAATGTTTTTGTAAAAAACTTTTATTTTAAGTGCTATTTTGTGTTGTATCAAAAATTGGCGCATTATAAACATAAATTGTGATACATACTGTATTACGAGGTGACATATCAGCCCTTATATAGCATACTGGTCTCCCAAAAAGACAAAACAAAGTTCGTGTTTCTGTATTGGTTTAACTTGAAATAAGCTTTGTACTATAAATTTACATGTCAATTATGATATGTTCAATGTCTTATTTTTTCTTTGCATATACTTAATTGTCTTTTTGAACATGGTTTAGCAAAATTAGCATGGAAAAATTTTGTCTCTGAAGCAGTAATAAATTGTACATGACCTATACATGTAACATTACTGCTCAATATGGAGGCCTCAGGTTTGGTAATCAATGAAATTTAATTTTAGCCCTAAATTCAACATATATCATTAATTTTCATGTGCAATGTGAATTTTTTTGTTTTGTTATGAGGGGGAATATATATGTATAGTATCTACAGTAATTTTAGATTTTCATGGAATACAATTCTTATTTTACTTTGTCATAACTTTCGAATAAAATATGTTTCATATTTTTATTAGTGTGAATTTTTTTTCCACTTTACCATCATGATGGCACCATTTGTAGCAGATTTTCACTTTTATTTTGATGAAACAATCAAGTTATTAAGAGTTCCATTTGCTAAAAATTATTTCTATCAGTTTGATTTCATAAAATAGGATTCTTTTTAGGAATTATAGGCATTGCCTAGTGGTGCAAGCTTCTCTGACTTTCAAATCAAGGGGTGCAGGTTCAAATGCCAGTGTTGCTTGGAAATCTTTTGAGTTCCTTATAGTATACATGAAAGCAACTTGCAACTGTATAATTTCTGCATATTCCAAGGAAGTTTATGAAATCTCCTTAAAATTTTAATTCATTCACTTGCTCTATAATCACTTCTTTAGCTCTCCAATTTGTTTTAAAGTATTTCTAAGCCAGAGCTACACACCAGAGACAATATAATTTCACTTGCTTGCATAAATCAGTAGCTCAGAATGAAGTTGTAGTCCAAGTAAAAGGTGTTCTCTTTCATGACAAGACATAGAAAATAGCTTGATCTGAAATACCAAATGAGTTACTTTTAAACATCAAATGTTAGTATATAAACCAATGTCCTACTAGCGTCTGACTTGTGCAGGAGAAAAGTGGCAGTATAGTTTAAATCTAATGCACCTGACTGGTGCTTAAATTTTTCCCACATATTGAGAAAGGTCTATAATCCGGTATTTGTTGACTTGAAAACAGTGTAATGGTTGAAGTTGTTTGCCTCTGTTAATTTGTGACATTGTAGGCAAGTGTATCAACACTCTTACAGATTATCATGAGCATACACTAGACACCAAGAGCATTTTTTCATTGGAGTGTATTAATTTTAAAATCGGGAAAACCTGAGGGTATTCAGTGTGGAGCAGGCGTAGAGTAATGGTGTTAAGATATCTAAATTACCAGGGTATCAAAAGTGTAGTAATGTTGGTAGAGATCTGAAGGGCATGATATCAACAGTAAAAGTAAAACCATTGTTAACTGATTGACCATGATGACCTAAGAGAACTGGTGTGGAGTAGAGCAATTTTTTGTGACAACAAAACCACATAGGGCATCAAGAAAGAAGTAAAGTAGAGGGAGTGGAGTGGAGTTTTGATGTTTTACACCCCATTCAAGATTTTTTCACTTATTTCAAGGCGGTCAGTACTAGGATGGTGGAGGAAACCAGAGTGCCCGGAGAAAACCACCCACCTTTGGCAAGCCAACTAACAAACATTCTCACACTAGGATCTGTCCCGAGTTGGATTCGAACCCAGGCAATGAGAGGCACTGTGATCTGCAAGCGTGCGCTCTAGACCACTCGGCCACCAAGGCCCCTAGTAAAGTTGAGGAAATTGTATGCCTAATTTAAATTACCTTATTTCACTTGTATTGAAAGCTGTTTAGTTTATGAAATGGTTTAAGAAGCAAAAATACATAAACATGGAGAAAACCAATGACCTTCAGCAAGTGAAATATCAATAAAATCTGTTTGAGTTGGTCTAACATAAGCAGTAATAAGCTCGAGTATTGTGAAATCATCATCATCATCATTATCATGTTTAGACTGTCCAGGCCCATGATTAATACTTTTACAAGGGCGAGGCCTGGATGTCCAGTTGAGAACGAAGTCTCCTCTCCATGCTCAGCGATCTGGTGGGTTAGTTCTTGGGTTAGTCCCATTCTTTGGGACTACATGTATACTGTATGTTCAAATATGCATTTTTAAGACAATTTGAATCTTTAGGGATTGTTAAATAAAAAACATAAAAATATTTCAAATTTTAAAAAGACTTTATCAGGACATTGCACCAAGCACAAAATATAAACTTTAGAATAATTATTACAATACATAAACAATATTACAAAATTTTAAGAATAAAATTCTTAATCTCTAACAAATACAGAAAACATTAATCTTACACAAACACATATATCACTTACTCTAAAAACAAAAATTATTATAAATAACATTACTGCTAATACTGAAATCTAAGTCATAATAAATTTTTATTAACTCTGTCTGCAAATTAAGCAAAAACAATTTTTAATTTTTATGAAAATTTGTAGCATTTAATATTTATAGTTTGGGACCAAAAAAAATAAAAAAGAAGCATTATTCCTAAAAATTCTTGGAAATGTTTTGAAAACATATAATTACTAGAATATATGATATTTAATGCATTTTCCCTAAAACATTCTCTGAAAGTTAAAGAAAACATACAAGTACTAGGACATATAATAACCCAAAATTACTGAATAAATTATCTACAAATTTACTCATAACTAGAATCCTGTATGAATGATTGACTTTCATTAGTCTTGATTACATTAAATACAAGTAAAAAAAAATAATAATTTAAAAAAACCTAAATTAGGAATAATCTCATTATCTCATTACCTTTGATTGATGTATACTTGTACATTATATTTGAAAAGAAAAGTGTAGATTATCAATGCTGATAAATTTCAAATAGTGTCGATTGATGAGAAGACTAAATGATATGTGAAGGAAAATTATTTAAAATGAAAAAGAACCTGTTTGCAGTAGAAATGCTGCAAAACTGAAACATGAAAAAACTTTACATATTAGCAGTTTAAAGCTGCATTAAGTTTTTCAATTTTCTGAATTTTTTTTTTGATTTTCTAAAAATATATTTTTTTTAAAAACAGATATCTTCTAACCACGCTCCGTGACATTCATTTTTTAAAATTTCATTTCTTTTAGTTGTAAATAAATGGAATCCTCTGACCGGTTGGTCAGTGTTTTACAATCGTAATTATGAGCTTGGAGCATGCGCACGGATGTACAGGAAAACCCTAGAATTGAAGGTGAAACATGACAGATAGCTTTAAAACAGGAACGAACTCCAAGAAATACAGACATATAATGCTATTTTTAAAGCTTATTTGACAATATTGGCTTACAGACTTTCAAAATAATTTTGAGTGTATTTCTTACTTTTCCTATTTTTTCTCTTTGTATAATAGTGATTTGTCGCCATAAATGTAAATGTATTATTGTAATGTATATACCTTTAAGTGTATGCTTTTTGTTATGATAAATGAAATGAAAATGGTATATTTATTTCATTCAGGTCTAAATAATTCCAATGTAGATTTATTTATTTTAAATCAATGGACAGGTGAAATACTAATCAACAAGAAATTATATTTACAAATAAATGTATTTCGAAATCATCACTTTTTTTTTACTTAAGGAATAACTTGTGTTTTTAACAAGTTTATTGAGTCATAACCTGAAAAAGTGAGCAAGTGAGCACACTTTTTCAGGATATGACTCAATAAACTTGTTAAAAAAACATAAGTTATTCCTTAAGATTTAATTTTAGTAACCTAAACTGAAACAAAAAACAATGTTTTATTTCATTTTTCTTGATTTTTTTTATAACTGAAATAATATTTCCTTCCTATTGGAACTGCCAATAAATGGAAAGAGACATAAGCTGTGCCCCTCACAATTAGCATTGTTATGGTTGTATAGTTTATTGGAGTATGGCATGAAAAACGATCACGTGAGTTTACATGAATTTTGTATTGCCGTATGATTTAACTGAATTTAGAAATTAAATTATTTTTATATAAATTAATATACATGTATATTAGTAGTGAAGAAAACAAATAAAGGCTACATGTCAAAGAAAAAAGGATGCAACTTGGATGTTTTGCTTACAACTGTCAATCAGAAACTGTGGAAACATGTTCTTGTGCTTTTTAAAATGATTAAAAGGAATGAAAATAAGTGGAGAACAATTTGCCTATACATTTATTCTAAAAATAATAAAATGATTGATTGAAAAGTTCGAGACAATATACATGTGTGTGGAATGGTTTTACTTTGATTTTATCTAGTGTATAAAAAACAACAAAAAATAACAAAATTAACACACCAAAAAATACATGTATCTTGAAGTATTCAACACACACACACACACACACACACACACAAAAACTAAATTTTGTTTAAAAAAGATTGAGCAATCTATAACCATTCTCACTACATACAAGTAAAACAAAATAATACTAAATACATGTAACTATAAAAGGATTATCATAAAAAAAGGATTTTTTTAATGATGGGTTGCAATTCTGATAAATTTAATGAACTGTTTTCACTTTTTTCATGAGCTAAAAATTGAAATGAAAGCAAGTAAAGACTAAAATGAGTAAGAGTTGACCCATGTAAAAATAACCCTGATATCTATCATCAGACTAACCGGAATACCCCAATAATACAAATATCTTAACTATACACCGAGACCTACTTAATAATAAATTATAAACTTCCTTTTCTGTTTTTAAATTATTAACTAGTGTAAACTTTGCAGTTATTGTTATAAGAACACTTTTCATGGTATGAACTTCCAGTCTCTAAAAGTGATTGTTAGATACTAGTATACATTTGAATATCCAATTTTGCAGATTTATTTTCTTGATTGACTTAATAAAATTAATGATAATAATAATAATAACAATAATGATAATAATAAATGAATGAATTCCAAACTCTACTCTAAGCATGATAATAATAAATTAAAAATACAGTTAATAATAATAATAATAATAATAATTATTATTATTATATTAATAATAATGAACAAATTCCAGACAAACTCTAATAGCATTTTTGTGCAAAATCTGTCTGCTTTTAAGAGGAAAAAAGTTTGATCCAAATTCTTTTAAAAGCAACCTACAGTTACCCATATAAATTTTTTTAACAAAAATTTCTTTGTCGTTATTTTACCATGCAAAAACAAAATACATTCCAAAGTGGTCCATTACGGTCTATCTCTCTAAAGGGGACTTGGAGGTCAAGCATCCCCTAACCCCCCCTCCCCTTACTCCTACCTTTTAAACGAACAAAGAGTCTTGCCAACAGCAAACCATATGTCACATAATCTGAACTAGCATGATAAAAAAATTTGGGTCATATATTACTTCACAATGCCTAGAACTTGCATGAAATTGACTCTAATTTTGAATTAAAATATTGCTTCATAACCAAGATGATTCAAAGATTACATTAGATTTTTTTCATCAATCATCCATCATAGACTAGAGCTGTTTAAATTTTTTTTTTTTTAAATTCATAGTACCTGACCCACATTCAAAATTCCAAGAGATTTTTTTTTTACCTACAATGTCATAAAATTAGAAAAAATCCTGGTCCCTGTGCTGCTTAAATATTTAATTTTTACAGATAGAAAGAAAAATTCATCCAGAATCATGGTATCATGGTCCCTAATACTGGGTATACAAATGTTTTTTTACAGAAAGAATCACAGACAGACAATATGGTATACAGATTTCCTTTAATGGACAGACAGACAGACAGTACCAAATAATATGTTTACAGTAGTTTTTTCAAAGAGGCATATAAAACATTGACGAAGAAAAAGGCTGCCAAAGTGCTGGTTCAAATGGATAAGAAAAATATATACAGGATATTCATTATATATAATTCAATAAACAACTGTTTACACATACATTAATTTTTAATTAACTCATTTAAAAACAATATTAAAAACAAAAAAAAAAAATCTTCATACCATCACACCTTTCATCCAAAAATAACTTGTACACGCTCTTGAAATAATCAAAATCGAAATGAAAATACATGTACATTTAAAAAACTATAATTTTACAACAATATGACAAATTAGAGTAAATTTTACATTTTTGCTCCAATAACCATACTTCTTTATTGTTGTGAACAAATCCAAAATGTCTCTAGTAGTTATAGTAACATACACTATAGTAAATACTTTTTAAACTCCATTTAATGGTTTACTTAATGATTTTGGACCAAGGTTTAGAAGCTCTACAAATTACATCAACAAATACCAATGAACACTGCAGTTGTATTAGGACCAAAAAAAAAAAAAAAAGAAAAAAGAAAAAAAAAAAAAAACCCACAAACATATTAACAAAATCTTCAAATTTTCAGTGATTCATTCATTTTCTAAATAAATCAACATAAAGCTGTAAAGTTTCTGTTTCAATAAAAAAAAATACTGATTATTTTTGTAGTGAATTAATATTTATCTCTTTTTCACATATAATCATGTTATTAATAAGTTATGTGTATAAAAGTAATGTGGTAACTGTTCTAAATTCCATATTCGGATCATTCACTTTTTTATAGCAATATCAGTACATGTAAATGATTTAATTTTATTATTTTTTACCTTAATTTTAAAAATCTTTTTAACATTTTTGGTCAAATCAAAAAAAAGAAGGAAAAAAAATATTTTGATACGAAATTTGTAAATGTGCTGATATATGAACATATATAAATACTAGTATGTACCCGGGGGGGGGGGGGGGGGGGGGGGGGGGGGGGGGGGGGGGGGGTGGGAGGGGGGGGGGGGGTATGGTATGTTAACTTGAATAAACTTCTAGAGACACTTCTGTAAAGTTTAAAAAAGAATAGCCCTTCTTGTGGCTACTACAGATACTGCTGACTCAGCATAAAGTAAAACTAATATATATACATAAGTGAATATGTAGTCAAGAATATATATCAGTAAGTATCTTAGAATAAATAAGTAAATATACATGTATATGATACATCTAGATAATACGTTATGTAAAAGTGGAGGAATATATTTATTTCATCAGAAAAAAAAAGTTTACAGTTTTAAACAATTTTAAAATCTAGATTTTAAAAAGCATGGAAAAAGTTGAGGAAATAGACATGTAATAATTTCATTAAGTAAAAAAAAAGAGGTTGATATGAAATCTACACCTGACTTTTTACAGTATCATTTTTATGTAACAGATTCTAAATATAGAATGTACATGAAAAAATATAAGAAACACCTAAACTAAAACATACAAAAACAATAAATTAAGAAACAAATGCAACAATTATTTTTAACAAACTATCGAGATATATATATATATATATATATGTATATGTATGTAGTGATAACAATGAAAAATATTTAATAAATTATGCACATTGGTCCGTCTTAATAGATTGCACTTCCTTTCAAATGGTTTAGTACTGTAAATCTGTGAAGTTTTCATAAAATGTAATTTTCTAACAAAAACACATAAATGTACTAGTTGACATGAAGGGTAACTGATTATTGAATTTAATAAATTGAATTGAGGTACAAGTTACCAGTATTGTTACAGTACAAGAATTCAATGTCAAAAGATACTATGATGGTTAATGAAATGAAATTGATTGAATTCATCGGAGAGTCCTTTTTGACGAAAATTAATTGACATGAAAATTTCTTGATTTACAGTACATGCATATTTAAAACATGTCTTGTAACCAATATTTTTCCTGGTAACAAGAAGGCATATGTTTTACATCCTGCTTACACAGGAACAATGCTCCATTTTTCATTAAAAAAAGTCTTTTCCTGGTAACATAGAAACATGTCTTTGTTTTTGTTTTTGTAAAATGGAAACATTTTTCTTCTCTTAATGAAAATAGAAATATAGGGCCTTCACGGTAACATGGAAAAAAGTCTCAAATTCTGATTACATGGAAATTTTGTCTAACATATTGGTTATTCTTTTACTACCTGTAAAATGGAAACATGCCTCACTTCCTAGTACCATGGAAACATGCCTTACTTCCTAGTACCATGAAAACATGTCTCACTTTCTAGTACATGTACCATAATGAAAACGTCTCACTTTCTAGTACCATGGAAACACGGTTTACTTCCTAGTACCATAGAAACATGTCTCACTTCCTAGTACATGTACCATGGAAATGTGTCTAACTTTTTAGTACCATTATGGAAACATGGATCACTTCCTAGTACATGTACCATAATGGAAACATGAATCACTTTATAGTACAATGGAAACATGACTCACTTCCTAGTATCATGGAAACATGACTCAATTTCCAGTACCATAGAAACAGGACTCACTTCCTAGTACACTACCGCAGAACCATGTCCCACATCCTGGTTCTTGTTTTACTACCTGGTAACACTGAAACATGTTTCACTTCCAAGAATCATAGAAACATATCCTGGTAGCAAGGAAACATTTCTATCCAATCAGAATTGATATTTGTGCTTACAATAAAAACAACAAAAATAGAACACTGCAGACAGGTCAGGTTTAATCCTAAATTTGTCCTATAGTTATAATCCTTCTGGTTTCTGTTTTGTACTGTCATAAAATCGGATTAGCTGGGCCTGAAAAAATAAAATGAAAGGATGAGTTAATGTACATTTTCCAATCCAATACATTTGACAGATTGGTTATGGATGTATATAAATGACTGAAGGATCATGGATTTCCTCAACTGACCTTGTCTTGAGGAAAACAAATAATATCATATTGTTCCAGTCCATTGCACTGGTGAGTGGATGGATGCAAGCAGATATACTTGTGGTTAATCTTGTGCTTGACTTGGAGTCTAACAAGACTACTGAAATTTCAAACTACTAAAACTAGAACAAGCCTACAGGCTTAGAGTAGTCTTTGAAATTATTTGCATCATTTATAGTAAGAATCAAGCCCAAATCACTCTATGCACTTCTACATATGTATGTTTAAATTCTACATGTATATTTCTATATCAGAAGAATGTTATACTTGTTGACAGTTTAACCCAGATGCAAACCTCTACACAAATGTGGCTTATCATGCTAGTAGGTTTTGAGGTTTGCTATGGTTTACGTGGTAAATAAATCACTTTAGTAACAGTGGCTAAGAGAAAGTAGAGGTTTGCTCAGTTAACAGATACTTAAATGTCTGGTTTGTTTAGCATTAAAAGGAGTTTTGTCATAAATTCAAGGTACTCTAAAAAAAACAAGGTGACAAATTGATGCACAAAGAGAGAGAGAGAGAGAGAGAGAGAGAGAGAGAGAGAGAGAGAGAGAGAGAGAGAGAGAGGGGGGGAGGAGAGGAGGAGGAAAGAGGTTACCTGAGTTAAAACACCATGTTCCTCTTGTGAGAAGGCATATCCATCTGTAATATATCATATATATATACATGTATTATCATAATAAAAAGCATAAAAAATAAACACCAGAGTTAAGGTTAATATATCAATAAGAATTAAAATATAAACACAACAAAAACTATAAATTAGGAAAACATGTATAAACAAATGACACAAAGTAGCATCAATGGCTGCTTTTTTCTATCAATAAAAATTCTTGTTTAAATGAATAATTCAATACACAAACTTCTATGACATAAAAATAAAAAAAACAGGTTATAAGAATTCTTCATCATTAATGTTTCTTAACTCTAAATCTTACAATGTGTAGTGAGTGAGTGAGTTGTTGCATGAGCTTTATTGGCAGCTGGAAGATGTGAAAAATAAAAAAAAAATATTATAGATTACTGAATTCAAAATAACATAAAACAGCTAAATAAGTTACAACAAAATTAATGTAAACTGCTAAAAAACCAGTAATATCACGGACAAGTTCTATCCTACACAAATTTGTATCAATGGCTATCTGTCTATCTACGACTTTCTGTCTATCTTCAGATAGGTGAACAATATACATGTATAACTGAAATGAATTGGGTCTGTTTTCAAAAGTTAATTCTGTGGCTTTATGGAAATACTTATCTTAAATTGATTAACAGGAGAAATGTTATCATGATATCATCAAAATGATGATGTCATGATGATGATTGTTATCTTATAACAAGGGCGCAGCGAGTTAAGTTGAGAAATGGTGTTTTATGCCCCAGTCAAGATTTTTCATTTGATTCACATCAAATTGGTCAGTTTTAGGATGTTGGAGGAAACCAGAGAATCAAGAAAAAAAAACCCACCGACCTTTGGCAAGCAAACTGACAAACTTTCTCACACTAGGATCTGCCTCCATGGAATTCGAGGTGTTGAGACCACTTTTGACTGCTTGGTCACTGAGGCCCCTCAATAACAAGGGAAAAACTTATTTAGTTCTTTTACTGATAGTAATATAAATTAAATTCATTTAAGGTTTATATTTCATATGATATAAAAGTAACCACATTCAGCCCTAGATCATGCTGATGTATTTTAAAAACAGAATAACCCAAAATATATCAAACCAAATGATAACATATATATGAGAAAAATAAAAATAAAACTCAGTTATGTATTCATTAATAGCAATGAATGGAAAGCTGTATATTTTTCCATTCAGAAATTACATAATACAGATGTAATTTGCCCCAAGATCGATAGTTACAAAGCTTTGAAAACCGAACCCTAAGTGTAAATCCAAAACCTGTCTAAACTGACCTACTGTATAATAGCATAGCACTTAGACTGTTAAATCAACTTTTGTAAACTAAATATTTGACAAATTATCCCAACAAAATCTTATGCTTCTGTCTTAGAAAGGTTTCACTGTACTCAAATAATGCAGTTTTATTTATTTATTTTAATTTAATTTATTATGATAATTTTTTTCTTTGGTATCGGATATTTAAAGACAAAACCAGGTTAGACCAATTAAATGTTACCAAAACCTATGCCTCAAGAACAAAATCAAAACAAGAAAAAGAGCATAAGAAGAATAGCCTGCACATCTAATCCATTTTAAAAAAAAAAAAAAAAAATCTTTAAATATTTTTTTCTTCAAGATCATGCCACTTTGTACAGGTAAGTTTAAAATTATAACAGAGCTTCTTGATATTATATAGTTATATGGAATGATAAAACATTCAAGATACCTAGTAAATAAAATCCTGAAAAAACAAAACCAACATATTTATTCTTCCTTTGTTTAAAATCATGATTATGTGAATTACCATAATTATTATTATTTTGTTGTCATTGTTCTTAATTATTATTATAACTATCATTACTGTTATTATTATCATTATTATTATTTTTTTAAATTTTCCCCTCAAATTCCAGTTCTATTTTTAAATGTTATACATTTATTAGACCTACCATTTAGTTATATTCATGCAATAAAAATTTCAATGTTACTGCTTGTGAACACCATCCCAGTTTAAACTACTGACAAACAACCAGATTAAACTACCAGTTTATAGTTGAACTTTATAACATGCTTATTATTATTATTCCTTCCCAGAGACAAGTGGGTGTGTGGTTAGGGTAATGGGCTTGTGATTCAAGGTTTGTGGGTTTGACTCCAGCTGAGGCTGAGCAATATCTACTTCACCAAAATATTAAAATTAACATTGCTTCTGTATAGCCAGCTGCAAAGTGAATGGGTAATGGCAATTATGCTGGGGGTTGACCCTGCAAATGATGTCCCATCCAAAGAGAGTGTTTGCATCTTAAGGCATTTTATCTGCATTTCAATACATTTCAACCTCAAAATTGACAGCTTAACACAGTTTTATAAATTAATAAAAACAATAAAAACCATGTTTCCCACATTGTCTCCAGCTGAACTTCATAAATCAATTATTAAACTGCATGTATCTTGTAAGATAAATTTTCCTTCTTCCAGATGATTGAATGAATGACTGACTGATTGAATGATTGAATGAATGAATAAAAATTAAATGAATGAATGAATGAATGAATGGTCACCTGAAATAAAATCTTCCACCTCAAAAAACACAAATAAAGTAAAAACTATGCAAGGGGAAATGGTAATTTTAATATGCTACATAAGGGGGATGGGATAAACCTTAGGATACCTATTACTATGGCAACGGTAAACTGTATATATAACCTGTTCTGTATCACACACAAATTTCAGCTTAACATAAAAATTAAATGTAAATCAAAAATTACTTTATCACTATTTAGAATTTGCCATTACATGATGGAAACCATACTGAAAACTTTTTTCTTCCAACAATTATTAAAAATAATTTTTTGCATGCATTTTTTTCTGGGTGAAAATACTAATGTATAAATCAGTAATAATCAACATTAACTTAAATTTTATGTTTAATTATACATGAAAGAGTTCATATGTAGAAAAGAATATCAATTTTTGACATAAACTGATAAATATTGACTTTTTATAAGTTTTTAATGAAGGAAATACAAAGAAAAAACCTATAGTACATAATGTAAATATTTCATCAGTTTCAGAAAAGTACTTGTCACTGTTACATAAGATGGAAAACATTCAGAAAATGTTTAACCATGCATCTTATTATATAAATATACCAATATAACTGCCTACTGTGGCTAGGGATTAAGAATAAGAACTATTATGAGTTATTTGCTCAGTAGATCCAGATATATTTGTGGAAAACATACTCAGTAAAAAAATGTGTCAACACAATGTCCATGATCAATCTACAAATCCTTTTTATAATTTAGCAAATATATTGAGAT
Source organism: Tegillarca granosa (assembly GCA_029721355.1). Lineage (NCBI taxonomy): Eukaryota > Metazoa > Mollusca > Bivalvia > Arcoida > Arcidae > Tegillarca > Tegillarca granosa. Next base: position 23,998,879 of record CM056604.1, read on the forward strand.
TTTTTTTCTCTTCATTACATTAATATCACCTAAAATTGACCGACCAATGGTCAGTTTGAAGTATAACTTTACAGTAAACTCTGTATATAAAGACCAGCCAAGAGACAGAAGAAATATGGACTTTATATAAAAGTTTTTATACAGAAGATATTTGTGGTTGAAATGTGAAGCAGTGGTATAAATCCAGGCTTTTAGGGCCTTTGTGTAGAGGTGGTTGTATAGCAGGTTTTACAGTAAATATTTTTTCACATTAAAACTTTGATAACTATAACTGAAAGTGCAGAGAACTACAATATCACTTCAAAGTTATATGGAGCTAAAGTTTTTTTTATATTTGTAACAACAAGAAGTAAGCTATTGGGATAACATAATTACTCTAAATTATCTATGATATTCAAGACATGACATAAATGTATCAAAGTTCTACTGTAAATTTGTTCTCAATAATTTTATCTTGAAATTCCTTCTCTTTTAACTTTAAGCTAAAAGCATTAGTTTTGGTAAAATCATATGTAAAAAAAAACATCCAAGTTTTGGAAATTTTTGAAAAAATGGACATTTCAAAATTATCTGTGTTTAATTTATCAGTGATCTTTTCAATAGGACAAATACAATGAATGTAAATACTTTTACTGACAGGCCAACTTGCCTGCCCAAATTCCGACACAATCAGTTTATCTGACAGTTATTGCAAAGAAATACAGAGAGGCAGTTCCATTCTCAGACTTATAAATTCTAAAGCTCTTCAATAAAAGTGAGATTTGATAAAAAATATTGAAAAACATAAAATCAAACATAAACCGTTGATTTTACGCTGAAGTGAAGATACCAAAAAAAAAAAAAAAAAAAAAAAAAAAAAATAAATAAATAAAATAATAATAACACCAATGTTTTGACTTTGTTCATTTTTCAACAAATATATCTGAATCTTTGTTAGGTTTTATGATGTATATACATGTATATTAATCCTGGTTACATGAGTGCTTATGAAAATTAAACTTACGTGATGAGGGTGTGGGTGAAGGAGCTGTATTATAAAATAATATAGATATATATATAACAGAGTATACTACAAAATATAACAGATTATATATATAATAATACAAGGTGACAACAAGCCAGCTTAAAAAAAAAGATACGATAAGTTTGGTGTTATAAAAGAGGTTTTGTGATAAATTGAGTTGGTCTCATGAAGATCAAGGAAGTAATTGATAGATTGACTTCAAAATAGATTGTTGTTGAGTGAGGTGGCAAAAACTACCTCAGGGGCTTTAAAACAAGGTAACACTGTATGTTGATGAGTTGCATGTTGCCTGTTGTAACATCAGCACCTATGTTCAGTTATTATTAATAATGAGTAACCTAAACGTAAGCTCAAGTGGTGCATTGTAAATGTTTATAATACATTTTGGACAAAGGTTAATGCATTTCCTTGTTAGCATGTAAGTGTGGGTAATGGTAAATCCATTATTAATATTCCAATCATTGCCCTTACTAAAAAAAAAAATTTTGGTCACCTGCAAAGTTTCTCAACCATCAAGTTAGGACTTGAATGCCATCACAGATACATATGTCAATAAATGATAATTTTTCATTTATCCTAATGAATGTTTAATTGTTCTATAAAAATAAACATAGTCAGGGAATACTGGACTTGTTGTCAACTCATTCAAAATTAAAAATAAGACAATAAATAAATATAAATCTACATAAAGTTTTCCCTGGTAAAAACTCACAAATAAGAGTAATATTAACATTTATTGTTGTACCACAATAAATAAAACAATTACAAATGTGTGGAAACTTTATTTTGATGTGGTATGCATTTTCTTTTCCTGAAATAAAGTAATTTTTATAAGAAAACTTTAGGTAATATGAATCGATAATCAACAGAAAATAAAACTGCAAATCAGGAAACTTTTTCCATTAGTTAATTTTGGTGAAAAAAGCTATTTCAATTTATTCTCTAAATTTTATTTTCATGCAATTAAGTAACAGTTAATTTAAAAAAAAGCAGGTGAATTAAATGTTACACTTCAAATTCACATGAAAATAAAATGAGATAATCATCCGTTTTTTAGTAGATCCACACAATTGTCTTACAGTGATACAAAAATAAAATCCTGCTTTAATTTATACCACTCAAATAGAAAATAATGTAGAAATGAACATAAAGACTGATAATTAATTACTAATCTACAAGAAAAGTAACAACATGTATATATACAGTGAAATCGTTTAAAGAAAAATTCTATTTTGAAGAGTTGATGATTTGTGGTTTCTGTTCTAGGTAAGTTTGTAATAGGGGTAACAGTATTCCTAGTATTATATTATTTTGCTAAATTGTGAATTCACAGGTCAGGATATTTGGAAAACAACAAGAACTACTGATTTCAGTATAACCAGTTGAGAAGTCATAATTACTTAAATACAATTTCTAATTTTTCAATTTCCAAAACTATCATATTCAAATTATTTATCTGAGCAAAATAAAAAATACCTATCTACAAAACTTGTTCTTTTTTTAGTCTAAAATAATTTGAACAACCAGCCAATTTCTAATTAAATTATTTGGTCTAATGTGAATAACATTGACAATACTTGTAGAATTTTTAAAATGGTTCTTGGCTCACATTTAACAAAATCATATGAGCAAAAAATACAAACTAAATTGAAAAAAAAGAAAAAAAATAAAGGTAAAAATAGTAACGTGCGACTATTTGAATTTAAACCTGGTCCTGGACAAAAATCAAAATACAAAAAACAGGGATTCTATAATTTCTATAGGTAAATTGTGTAGTACATGTATAATATGGAATATTTAAAGCAAAAGCTGTCGAAAGTAAAATCACCAAAACCTGATACGAGAACAGAGTAAGATGGTAGAGTTTCGCCCATCTTCATTTAGTGTTAGTGCACATTAGGTTTTTTTATATGATAAGAACACAGCATTTTGAAAATGACATGTATATATGTATAACATAAAGAACTTACGTGGCTGGTCTCCTGCTGGTACCCTGCCTGCTGACCGTGTAAACACATTCCTCAACAGTCGGGCTGTTTCTGTTAATCTGTCATTAAATATGCAAAAAGATAGAAACTTTTTAAAAGATAACTTTAGGCCACAATTAAAAATATCTTTGTTTCCCCTTGCCTTACCCTTACTTCTGATATTGGGTAGGTAGGTAGGCTTTTTTTTTTCTCATTAGTTTTCTTTTCTGGTTAGGAAACATTCTTCACATGTCAACTTGTGTGTTTACTAGTACATCTTCAACACTACGGCGTTTGTATCGCATTGAATTATAACTGTCTAAGAGTCTTGACAACTAAGAAGGTTGGCGACTAAATCATGAAAAGGAAAGGGAAACATACCGGAATCTATTAGCACACAATCGCAAAAAAAAAAAAACAAAAAAACACAGCATTTTTCAATAAAATTTTTTCAGTTGGCGGGATTTTTTAAGGTCGGTCGTGCAAGGGGAAACAAACTATATTTTTATTTTAGCCTTATTTATTTATTTATTCATCTATTTTACTATTACTTTTTAATTTTTAAAAAAAATTTATTTATTTTATTTTATTTTTTTTTTTTGCAGGGACATCCATAATAAAATGGACAAAGATAAAGTAAGATTTAAAAATAATTTGCCTTTCCAGATGCAAAAAATGTGTACATAATCATCAGTTTATGTGATACCAATTGGCTTTTTTTTGGCACCATTGGTTGTTCTATCAACATGTGCAGAGACACTAACATTCTATGGTACAAGTCACCAAGGACTGCAACCAAGTAAAACACTTGTTTAATCGCGTACATGTATATTAAGATGTTTAAACCTAAATGAAACCATCTCCATATATCCATGTACATATAGTTTTATGGTCACTAGAAAACATACACATTAAAAAAAACCTGCACTGGTCATGATTTGGAATACTTGCAAAAATGTATAACACTGGATACCATTCCAAAAACATTAAAAATCTGAGAATTTTTTAAAAATACATGTAACTATAATTATTAACAAATAATCCTTATATTTCATTTATAATAAGTATGTGAGAAATGATACCATTTGACACACTACCATCTGTAGAAAAATAAAGGTCACATGATCATAAGGCTACCATTTTCTATACTTCATATACATTGTAAATTGTATAACCTTGTCCTGAATGGAGTCTTAGATTCTGAAACATGTCGACACAATAAAACATCAAATTGCTGTTTCTCAAGTTGAAGTAATACTTCTATACTTGTTCATATGCATATCAAATCCAGAAAGCACAGTATTATCAAATGGGTACTACATCAGAGATAAACATTTCTCTTTGACACACTCAGCTAATGATTGATTATAATAAAAAAAACCCAGAATATATCATGGTATACATCACAAGGAATAACATTATACCCACCTCTTTTTGGTCATTTTTAGCACCACAGGTGTGGGGTCCTCGTGTAACTTTTCTTTTTCTTGGACCTCTTCCCTTAAAGATTTATGCATGGTGCGTTTATACCTGAAAAACAAAACGAACCAATTACATACATTACTTTTAAAGTTTTTTTTATATGGCTGACATACACAAGTTTCCTTAGTGTGTACAGTGTACGGAGACTGATATTAACTTTATAGCTCACATCTGTAACTTGGAGAGCAGGTGAGCATATCATTAGGCATGTCTATGAATTATAATTACTGAAATAGTCTCTAAAAGGAAATAACTCCTGGACCTACAGAATAATGACCATGATAAAGCAGATTTTTTTTTTTCAAAAAAAAAAAAAAATAAATAAATAAATAAAAAAATAAAAAGATTTACAAATATTGGCAAAGTTTTTCCAAAATACTCAACTCTTCCAAAAATCAGCACACTTCACAATTACTGTAGCTTTGCAATATATTTCCTAAATCTGACTTACCCTTTCCATGCTAAATCTCTGATTAAAGCTGTCAAAGGAATAAGGAACAAACCCATCCAGAATATAGAGCAACCAAATACATGGGAATCCTAAAAACAAAAACATACAAAATGAGAGAATTACAAAATACCCTGATAACAAGTTAATTGTTAGCAAAATAGAATTTAAATCTTTATGCATAAATATTTATAACCAAGACAAAACTATCACCAAGTGCTTTGTTTTGTTGTTGTTCTTCTTCTTAGTTTTTCTCCATTTCCACCCTTATATGGGGCCCTGATGGGACCTAACTCCTACAATGGTGCAAATCTGAAAGGCCTTCACAAAGGCAAAAATGGTACCCAATTTTGTTAAATTTCCCCAGTTGTTTTGCAGAAGATTAAAATTTTAAAAGTTTACACACAACTGATGACTGATGAAGGTGAATTACAATAACTCATCTGGGCTTTCAGCTCAGGTGAGCTAAAAAGTTTGTTAATATACACACCTAAGGCTAAGCACTCTCAGACCTGGGAACATACCCAAGTCCACATCATTGTATTTAGACCAGCAATACAGATGAGACAGAAACAGTTTGTCTAAATAAATAATTATCAGTATTCCCCATAATTAATTGTTTACTTTACAATATATTTTAAAATGTTTAGAAATAAAATTTACAATTTGATAAAAGCTATATAATGCATAAAAAATTGAAAATAATAACTCTTGTGTCATCCAATACTTATGTCTGACAAAGTCATTTAGATTTAGATCACAATTTTCCAGAAGTTATAAAACGATATGTTTATAATATATACAAACCATTCCCAACATTTCAGGAGCTAGATCTACTATCATATACACATGGCTATACACAGTCAAAAATAAAAACCAGCTGATGATACTGCCCCATATGGCAAGGTGGGTCAACTGAAACAGAATATAATTACAATAATATGTTACTATATTATAATATTATGTTACAATGAAGATGAAATCCACCAAAAGCCTACACGTTTATCATGATGGTACTTATCAGTTTTTTTCTCTGCCACAAGAAATGACTGAAGTGAATGACTCTATCTAGGATGGGAGAAAAGTACATCACAGAGATTACAGTAAATAACATTAATTATCCTGGTATCTATTCATTTAATAGCTGAGTAGACTGAAATAACAAGATAAATTTCAATGTTTTTTAAATGACACCACATGGCCCGATTGGTTTTCAAATGCATGAATCCTGAATTATGGGTCCCTCTTCAGCCTATACCAACTTGACAACACATCTTCACATCATAATATTAATATTTTTCTTTGCGTTATTTGAATTATTCCCCTTTTTTCTTTTGTAAATTTTAATTAAATAGGGATTATTTTCTTTCGTATTAATACTCCTTGTTATTAGTCCATATTTAAGTCAGTTTCTCATGTTTTTTCTTCAGTCGAGCTAAGTGTTTTCAACTGTTAAATATAATTTAGCACGTTTATTCACGGGTTTCATCTGCACGGATTTTTCTTGGTTCGTTTTTTTTCTTGTACCATGAGTGACATTGAAGATACTTGCCACGTTGATATTAGGCATAATAAGGATTCGGAAGTTCAGGACACTTCTGGTAATGTTAATAATTTGTCAACCGCTGACGCTTTGGGCCTTTTTTCATCTCAGTTGGAAACTTCTCTTAGAAAGCAGAGAGACGATATTTTGCAAGCTTTTAGACTCTCGTACTTCTGATATTCAAGCTCAATCTCGTATTTTGTCTGTTGAAAAAGTCGCATTAAAATTTACTGGTAACAGAAAGGCTTTCAACTTTAATTCTGATAGAATTTCTGAGATTAACCATGCTTTAGATTTTATTAATGCTCGTGACTTTGACAAAGTTAAGCTTATTCTCTGATATTATTAAGAAGCTTGAGCAGCGTAACACTCATATTCGTATAGCTGACAAATACGGTTGGGATACGCTAGAGGAATTCCTAGGTGATGACATTTTACCAGAATATAGTGATAGAGAGCGCTTGCGCTCTGCTGAGACCAGGGCAGTCAAAAAGAGAAATAACCGCTTTAATAATAAACCTTATGTTAAGCCTGGTGTTAGCACCATTTCTACTGTTCCTTCTATTAACGGCAATGATCTTTTTCGTTTTCCTAGCGCAAACTTTGGACAGCTGCCAGTTCAGTTTCAACAGCCACAGCAGCACTTTATGCAAAGCAACGTTGGAAAATCTTTCTACAGAAGACCCACAGTGTGTTTCTACTGTTTCTGCGAGGGACACATATAAGACCAAACAGCTTCCAGCAGTTACAGCTACCTCAGCTTCAACAAAAGCATTCACAGTCAATGGAGCCAGTACAAGCATTGAAAAGCCATAAAACGGTAAAAAATGATACATTAGATACTTTATCTTCTGTTAATGGAAACCTTAATAGACATTCAAATTATTGGTTTTCAGTATTAAAAGCTCCATCTAATATTTTAAATATCATTAAATATGGTTATGTAATTCCTTTTATTCAAACTCCTTCACAATTCTTTGGTAAAAATAACAAGTCTTCTTTGGAACACCAAAGCTTTGTATCTTCATAAATAAAAAATCATATTCATCAGTGTATAGTAGAACAAGTTCTTTATGTTCCTTACGTAGTAAATCCTTTATCTGTATCAGTTAATTCAAAGGGCAAACGTAGATTAATTTTAGACCTTAGACACGTCAATCAATTTGTAATTGTTCATAAATTTAAAATGGAAGGCATAAAAACTCCTTTAGATTATGTCAAAAAATCAGGTTTTGCATTTAAGTTTGATTTGCGTTCAGGTTACCATCACGTCGATATACATCCACTGTTTTACAAATACAATGTATTTGGGGTTTTCATGGCCTTGTCAGGGCAAAGTATGTTATTTTGTCTTTACTTCTTTACCTTTTGGTCTTAGTTTGGCCGCTTATGTATTTTCAAAGCTTCTTCGGCCTTTGGTAAATTTTTTGGCCTCTTCATTGTTTATCTATAGTTTTGTTTTTAGATGATGGATTTTGTTTTCACAGTTCGTTTCAGGGGTGTCAACAGCAGTCTGTTTTTGTTCAACACGTTCTCAACAAAGCCAGATTTATAGTCAACAATGACAAATCGGTTTGGGTTCCTCAACAGAAATTAGATTGGTAAGGGTTTGTCTGGAATTTTAAGGAGGGTTTATCAGAGTTGTCGTATGACAAAATATCTGATCTAAAATCGCCTATCTCAGATGTTTTGTCTGTCTGTTTGGCTTCGGCACGAATTGTTGCTAAGGTTGCCGGTAAAATAGTTTCTTTTTCTCACAGTTTAGGTGATGTCTGTCGATTTATGACCAGACATATGCATATGTTTATCTGCCGCAGATATTCATGGGATTCTAAGGTTTGTATTTCAACGGAAGTTGCAGACGAGTTAAAATTTTGGTATGTTAACTGTGAATTTCTGCCTTTTAAGTCGTTTTTGACTGTTTATAGTCTGCCAGTCAGGGTTATTTACACTGATGCTAGCGATTATGCCGGAGCAGGTTATTGTGTGGAAATTCTTGGTTCAGTTGTGCACAAAATGTGGGACGACTCGGAGAGCGTTCGGAGTTCTATTTGGCGTGAGTTGAGGGCCATCGAAATTACTTTGCTTAGTTTTGCCAATGATTTGTTTGGTAAATCGGTTGCGGTTCATTCTGGTAATCAGAATGCTGTTAGAATCATTCAAGTTCGTAGCATGAAAACGGATCTTCAAGAACTGGCTTTTTCCATTTTTGTTCTATGTTTGAAGTATCATATTTCTCTCCAAGTATCCTGGGTGCCAAGGACTAAAAATCGTATTGCTGATTTTTTCAGTAAAGTTTTTGATTCCGATGATTGGTCAGTTGCTAATTGGGTTTTTCAGTTACTAGATGAAAAGTGGGGTAAGCACTCTATTGATTTGTTTGCTAGTTCAATCAATTACAAAGTTTCCCTTTTTTATTCTCTTTTTGCTTGCCCAGGTAGTTCAGGCGTTGATGTGTTTTGTTTTTCGTGGTCAGGACATGTGTGCTGGATGGTTTCTCCTGTTCACATTTTACCTAAAGTTATTGCTCATATGCAAACTTGCAAAGCTAAGGGCATGTTAATTGTCCCCAAGTGGACTTCTTCGCCTTTTTGGCCTTTAATTCAGTCTCAAAATAACGGATTTAAAAGTTTTAGTAGATTTTATAGAGTTTGTCAGGCAGGTTAATTTTTTCAAAACCGGTTCTCAGAAAAATAGTATGTTTTCAGGCAAAAAATTTCCAAGCAATGTATTGGCTTTGAGGGTTGATTGTAAATAATTTTATGTATTTTTCAAGTGTTGTTTGTTTAACATAACATCGATAATTTTTTCTTTCTCTCGATGTTTTTAATTTCTTTTTTAATATACTTTTTCTTTTTTTATTTTTTCAGGTGTTCCTTATTTGACATCTTTAAGTTTATTGTTTTTTCAATTTAGTTCATAGTTGGGCGCATCATGACGTCAGTGTTTTGATGCATGAATTTTTGCATTATAATTTAACAGGTGGGCGTTATTTGACATCTGTCCTGTTTGTGGTTATTTTTAGTTCTATGAATCTTGTTGATGATAATTTGGCATGGTTTAATGCCAGTTTTATTCTTGTATTCATAATTTTTCAATGCATATTGACAGGTGGGCGTGATAAGACACCTGATCATTTTCTTTATTTAGGTTAATAGATGGTTGTTATATAACATCTGGTCAACCGGTTTCACACAAATGGGCGTGAGAAGACATCCATTTTTTGTTATTGTTGTGCAGTTGTTTAATTATTCAGCTAACATTATATTTTTAGTTTATTTATGTTAGTTTTATTAATATTTTTGTAGAACTCTGTCACTCAGGATTCATGTTGGAATCAAGTCTTTTCATTCTTTGAACATCCAGTTTTGGGTTCATCGGCTAAAGATGTTTATTATGTTGTAAAAAGCTCTAAATCTGTTAACACTAACAAGAAATATGATTTATATTTTAGCCATTTCACTAAATGGTGTCAATCATTTAATTTGTGTAATTTACCTGCTTTACCGTCTACAGTAGCTTTATATATTTCTCATTTAGTTCAAATGAACAAGTCCGTTGCAGTTTTAAATTCAATTTTTTATGCTATAAAGTGGCATCATGATTTTGGTTTATATACTAAACCTTGTTTTCACAATTTATGCATTTTAGCTTATGAAGGTGCTAAAAGCATTTTGTCTAAACCTGTTCACAAAAAAGAACCAATTAACTCTGACGTTTTAATTAGAATTTATCATAATTGTATGTTAGTGAACAATTTGTATTGCCAAAGGACATGGTGTATGTTTGCTTTGTGTTAAGCGGGTTTTTTTACGCTTCAACGAGCTTATACACCTCAATTACGGTCATTTAAAATTTTTCATTTCTCATGTAGAAGTGTTAATTGAGAATAGTAAAACCAATATTTTCAGAGAAGGTAATACTTTGTACATTGTTAGAACCCGTAAGGATACTAGTCCTGTTTTAAGTCTGGAAAATTATATAAGTAAAGCAAATATAACCGGTATAGATGAATTTTTGTTCAGATCTCTTGTTTTTCATAAGTCCTCTAATACTTACACTTTGGGAAAAAACAACAAGCCTATAACTTATTCTACAGTTAGGGACATTTTAAACAAAGAGTTAACAAACTTGGGTTTGGATCCTCATAATTTCGGTTTACATAGTTTTAGATCAGGCGGCGCTTCTGAGGCCGCTAACAATTCCATTTCGGATAGGTTGTTCAAATCACATGGTAGATGGCGTTCTGAAAACGCTAAAGATGGTTATGTAAAGGACAATCTACAATCAAAACTTTCTGTTTCATTAAATTTGGGCATTTAATTATAAGAAATTTTCCCTTTGTTTTTTGTCGATCCAGTTGATATAACACTACACAGCTCATATTCAATATTTGTATTAGTATTTTTGTTATATTAAATATTTAAAATCTGTTTGTCTTAAGTCTCATTTAGCAAAGAAATGATTTATTTAAGTATGAACGAAGTGAAGGAGTAAATAAATATTTTTCTTTGCGTTATTTGAATTATTCCCCTTTTTTCTTTTGTTATTTTAATTAAATAGTTATTTTTTCTTGTTTTCATCAAATACGCCAGAAATTATTTATAGAGTCAAAAACTTTGAATGATTTTGATAGTAGTGGAATGGAGTAATGGTGTTGTATGCAGCAGTAAAGATTCTTTCATTTATATCAAGGTGGGTAGTTCTAGGGGTTGCCAAGGAAACATGAGTATCAAGAGAAAACCACAGACCTTTGGCAAATTTACTGACAAACTTTCTCAGTCTAGGTTCTGTCTTAGTGGGATTCAAACCTAGGCATTTAGATGTAAAAATATTGATAGGGATGAAACATATACTTATTTCGTTATATATGTAATTGAAAATGTAAACTTTGCAGGGAAGGTTCTTTAACCTGCCACACCTGCTGTGACACAGGACATCTGTTTTTGGAGGTCTTATCTGACAGACCCTGTGACTTTCATTTCTAAATGCCAAGTGCTTCGAAAAATAACAGTCACAACCAATTTTTAAGTCTATGTCAGTCCCAGCAAGGTTTCGAACCCTCGACTTACATATGAAGCAAGTACTCTACCAACTGAGCTACCATAGTGGTATTTTCCTAGCTATGATATCATTTTTAAATAGATTTATTAACATACCCAAGTCCAAGCACTTGTTTCCAGACCAGCTTTTAAACAAACTGTAACTACAACATACTGAAAGAAAATAAAAATACAATATGGCTTTTATTTGAGCAAACCTGTAGTAAAAAGTAAGTTATTTCTATAATTATGATTCCCCACCCAAAGGTGGGGAATCATATTGTTTTCGTTCTGTTTCTTATTATTATTATTATTATTATTATAATTTTTTATTTTTCCTTAAAATTGTCCGGTGCAGAACTTGGAAACGGTATGATGGGTTTCGATGAAATTTGGTACCAACAATCTGCTATCTTGGTAGATATTGTTAAATGATCCAATTTTTTTCTATCTCGACGGCTCAGCAGTCGGTGCGTGTAAATTGCGTAATTTAATACCAAACATCTTTCTGTCCAATACGTACAAAGAGAGATAACTCTTACAGAATCTTCTTCTTTCTTCTTCAGTTTCTCAGATATATGAGCACCCGATAAAAATGGGTAATCTGAATTAATGTATAAAGTTAAGCACTAAACAAAAATGATTGAATGTTAATGAACTACATGTTAATTAAGTGACTAACCTCTTTTTCACATACAGAATTTGTTCTTAATAAATTCTCAGTTACTATGTATTAAATTGTTAAAAATATATCAAATTTTTATCAGCACTGCCAAACAAGTTAAACGCATCATTCAATCTCGTTCAAAATTTTAGGATAGGTTCCTGCACCATTAAAGTTTTTACATCCATGTGTATTTATTGGGGGAGGGACAGGAAGATGGGGTCTTAAAAACAAAAATCACCAATTTTTCCTTAAACACTTTGCAGTGTGCTATAAAACCATATATAGGGCTTTGTCATAACTTTTAAACTGTTGAGATCCCCACCCCTAAAGTATATATTTTCTGGTTCCTAATGATAAAATGAAAAGAATGAAACTAATCAAAGACACCTAAGGTCTTTTCCCACTGAAGGGTAGGGCTGGGTGGTGCTAAGTTAATTTTAAACTATTGAAATCCCCACCCCTTATTTATGTATTTTCTGGTTCCTTATGAAAAGTTGAATAGAGTGATATTAATAAAGGACATCTAAGGTCATTTCCCACTGTGGGTAGTGCTATGTACATGTATAGCTTTTAAATAGTTAAAATCCCTTCCACTCATCTGTATATTTTCTTGTCCATTATGGACTTTTGAAAAGAGTGATAAAAACCTCCAGGAAATCCTTTTCAAGAGAGGGTAGGGGTGGGAAGCCAGAATTCTTAACACCCACCCTCAGTCAAGAAACACTATCTTATGGCATACTTGATTTCATTTCTTAAGGCAATTTTACAGGATTAAATTCCTATTCAAAGAATTGTAAACAAATTCAATAGCATTATTACATGTTTTGATATGTATAATTGCTTTAATCTCTTTGTCAATTATCCATTAAATCAAATATGTAGATTATGGCTACTTCACAGACATGACACACGTCAATCAAATTTGTTGGTTAAACACCTCACAGTTCGTGAAATAGATTTGCTATCAATCAAAGTTGAATACTTGTCCAATCAAAATACACCAGCTAATTGTAATTGCCAAATTAATGGATAGGGTCTATGTTAAAAGACAGAACGCATGATTCTGATCTATTGAACTTGTAAAATTTACATACATTTCGAATTATAAATTTAAACATGCAGATTCAATTGGTTTCTTTTAACAAAAAAACGTACTATCGATCCATCTCTAGATCAGTCCATCAGCAGGTGTATATTTTAGACAATATATAGATTATGGATGGTGGGGAATCATACGTAACTGGTATCCCAGTTACAATCTCTAGTTTTTATTATTTTTATTGTTATTATTATTGTTATTATTATTATTATTATTTTTTTTTTTGATTTCACTTATTGCACTCGAGTTAAAAAAATTAAAATAGATGACAGACTGGACTGAATAAAGATTTGAATTGATGGTAATTTAAAAACAAAACTCTCTCTCTCTCTCTCTCTCTCTCTCTTTAAATCCTACACTTTGAATTTTTATTTACATGTACTTACAGTATACACAAAGTTTCCTAAAAACAAATAATCTCCTGTTTTACCATCTGAAAAGGCTGCATCTGAAAAATGTATAACATTTAAAATTTATTTATGTATTAAAAAGCCTTTTAAAAAAATAAATTCTCCAATTTTTTATAGATGCAATTTTAAGCATTTTAAACAGGCTTTGTTGGATTAAAAGGTAAAAGAAATCCCTATTTGTTCGATATAATAAAGTAAATAGTGCCTGGTTTGAGGGAAATATGGAGATAATGTTCTCACAGGGGAGACAATCCTCCATATTTTATTCAACCAAGGGCATTATTTATATTGTGGATCATTACATTCATAATCAATTTATAGGTTATTAGAATTGAATAGGCGGAGTATATAGGGTTCTGAAACTGGTACATGTATTGTCAAATTAAATCAACAATAATCATGCAGTTATTTTAAACTTTATAACTAGTACATTAAAATACTTACCTTGTGTTAATGATAACATAGGCATCCAAAACAATAAAATGGAATGATATATTGAGTTAAGTATCCACATCCAGAAAACCTGAAATATACATTTGTATGTATAAAAGTCATGCTATAAAAATATATCCACCATTTTAATGAGATGTCAGTAATATTGATGTTTTATTTTACCCTTTCTCGACTTCAATAATGTGCAATGTTATAAATTCTTTCGAACTCCTGTTTTAAAATTCCAAATACATTAACAAGAAGAATCTCAACAGTTTTAGTGTAAGATCAAACAATCAGAATTTTTATTATTTACTGTTATTATTTGCACTATTATATATACTGGTAATAGTAATATACAGTGCAGCCTGTCTAAATGGAATGTTGAGTAAACCAAAAACCAATATACAGTGCAGCCTGTCTAAATGGAATGTTGAGTAAACCAAAAACCAATCTTGATACGTCTGTGAACATGCTGTTATTGTTTTTTAATATTTTCATCTGCCATTTAAAATTCCAGTTAGCAGGTTATTCTGTTTGCAAAGATTTTGCATTCATATTGACAATGAACATCATTTTAAACTAGTTCAATTGTTAAGTAAATCAACCAGTGTAATACCTAATACCTATTTAATCCAAACAAAATCTTAGGTCTGGAAGGTGTCCAGATTAGACAGGTGATACTGTAATTGCAAAATAAGACATATCTAACATAATATCTGTCAACAAATAAAATAAGTAAATAAGTTTTTAACGTTACCTTGACATTGAAGAGTTCTGCATTTTGTGATATTTTATATAATGCAGGAAATTTCATCATACTTTCTGCGCTACATATTCTATCAAATAAGCCCATAGCTAAAGGTGGTGCTGCTGTAAAAATCTGATAAAATAAAGAAAATGTTTTATAGTATAGTAAACTCATAAAACATGTTAGGTTTATAGTATGTACAGTGGATATTGTTATTCTCTGTGCTTTTAAAATATGAACATTTACTGTCACAGTGGTGTTTTATATCCATGAAATGTTTTATTTACAATATATGTTTTTCAAGTTTTGGCCATCGACTCAGTAAATTTTTAAACAAAGCTACTATTTCTGGTGAAAAAAAAAAAAAAAATAAAATTTCAAGTGAGACCTAAAACAATTCTTTTTGTACAAATATCTACATTTTAGATCACTTGTTTGACCTAGATAAATAAAAATGGAGATATTCATATAAAAGCTTATAAGGGAAACCAAATTATAGACTGACAACATAAATATATAATATGGTTGAAATTTTTTTGATATTTAAGGGTGCAATAAGTGAAATTTAACTGCATCTCTTAAACAATTACCGTACAATAACTATTAACAAGCTACTAAAGAAGTGATGGAAGATCTCAATGTTCATGTTTATAGATAAATAGATTTGAATGTTTGTTTAGTCAGTCACTATGAATAAAAATTCCTTTTATAAAGTGCAACTTCCGAATACTGCTGCGGTAGCTCAGTTGGTAGAGTGCTCGCTCCTAAGTGGAAGGTCGTGGGTTTGAACCCCGGCATGGTCTGACCCAAGACTTGAAAGTGGGTAGTGACTGTTCTTTCGCCAAGCACTCGGCATTACGAAATGAAAGTCACGGTTTTTTTCGGATGGGAACTTAAAATAAACGAGGGCCCGTGTCATGGCAGGCATAGCACGATAAAGAACAATGCTGTATAATGCCATCAGCGCAATGCACAGGCAAAAAGGCAGATTATTACAAACAACTGTACAATATCCAAAACGGATACACATGTGCTGTTTGTGTTAGTCAGGCATACATGTTACTGTTTCCGGTTGAAAATGAAACATTTATTTTTCAAAATATATTTTTATATAAATTGTTTACACTATTTACAACATACGAAGCAAAAATATTATCTAAATCACTTAAAACGTGAACTGATTCGTTAATTACAAGCCTATTTGGTATCTCTAGTGACCAGTTTCCGGATCATGGTGACGGGAATGTTTTGATATTAAATAGATGAATTCGGGACCAGTCCGGCATGTTAGGTTTGTTGAGGTGATCGATTTTTAGAAGGGCCGGTATTAGGAAGTTGCACTGTATAAATATATACCTTTTACTAGCATAATTCTCCAAAAAGTTACATCAGCAGTAAGTATAAAATTGGAACTATTCAGAGATAAAAAGATTGTATCAAAGTAACTTTTAGTTGTCATAGTTTGGACTGTTGGTTGTAATGTTGTTTTACATTTGATCAGCAATTTTTTTTGTTTCTTTTTTAGCTATTTTTGACAAGAGCAAGATTATTCATCACTGAGGATTAATCTAAAAACAAGTTCATGTATGCGTGACCTGTGCAGGTGTGTATTACGGACTACCTTGTACTAGCCTAAACCTAAGGTGACCTTTTGACCTTTTGTTAAGGTGGTAGTTCACTGAATCAGTATGTTGCAGACATATATATAACTCCTCTATTCACATTATCCTGACACAGGTAAACCAGTCAACTTTAAACAACTTTGATGATTAACAAAGAGATAAAAGTTATCAAGAGGCGTGATCATGAAGGGTGTAGTTTGCATGTATTTATGGCCAACTACACGCATCAGGTGGTATAATAAATATAGTATAGAGTGTGATTTTATGATATAATATACATTTATACATTGACAGTATATACTGTTATAAAATTACAACAGATTATACAAGATATAAAACACAACATCTTACTACCTATAACACAGGGAGATTCACATCCATTCCACTGAACCTCGAAAAACTAAAATTCATTATGTTATATAGGGTTCAATTGTAAATGTAGTATCTGGTAAATAGTATTTGCGTATAACATTTTAGAGTGAGTATGCACAGGAATAAGAAAAAACAAAACATTTTTCTGTATTTTTTCATGCAACATATCTTTACATTGGATTTGACATATGTTACATAATTCTTTCCGATCTGCACATACATTTATGCATGTGTGCATGTTACCAAAATTTTGGGGTTATGATGCACTGAAGTTTTAGCCAATGCAATTTTCAATTAAAAACTTTGAAATGTGTCTTTTCATACATATGCACTTAAACAGAATCCATATCTGCTTTTTGCTGTATAGGTGGAATAATCTAAAAGGGCAGCACTTTTTATTTATTGAACAAAATCTCTGCCAAAATCAGGGGGAAAAAGATAAACAATATAGGTTGAGGGATGAGATTCCTGTACCTACATTGCAAATCAGGAATTGATTTTTTTCCTCTCTCAAAGATCTTGTGAAATTGTCTTGTTCAGAGGTGTGAAATTCACATTGTGGTGTCATATCAACTACTGCTTGTCTTTACCACAGGGAACATGGACAAATCTTACATGGGAAAAAAGATATTTTTTCTGAGGTTAAGGGGATTTTTTTTTTAGGTCAAAGAGATTTTTTTTCTAAGGTCAAGGAGATTTTTTTCTAAGGTCAAGTGGGAGAATAAATTACCTACCACATTGTAGAAACCAATGCTCCATCTCTCAAACAGAATTTGTCCTGAGAAACCATTGACAACTGCAAACCAAAACTGAAGAAGGAAATTAAAAGTCATGCTATCAAAATAAATTAAAATCTAAAGGGGAGATTACTCTAAACAAAAACAAAAATAACAATAAATATTCCTACACAGATATGTAAACAATGTTGTAGCATTCAACTTCAATAAACAATTCAAAATTTAAAAATTAAACCGATTTTGTTTATTCAAACGCAGAGTATAACATTTCAAAATATAAAGATATACTTGGCTCTGAATATTGTAGGTGTGAATCTTATTGTTCATTTTCTTATTGAAATGCCACAATATTGTTAATTGTTTCTTATATTTTCAAATGAAATTTTCTCATGTATGTTTCAACCTATAGGAATACTAGTATTCTAAACATGTAGTTTTAACACTGAAACTAAAGGTGTTGTCATTTATGTTTAGCATTGTCAATGTAGTCAGAAACAACACTGAAACTGATAATAAACATTTATGTGCCTCAATTTGTGCCACACTGTTGGTTACCAATTGTATTTTTTTTTTTTTGCAAATATTTTAATTTTTCAAATTATCTACATAACAAATAGTGAATGACACATTTCATTTAAAAATCCACCCTTCATTATTCTTTAAAAATCTGGTATATATTATTTTTGATACAATTTTCATTTTTAAAATAAAAAATTACGGTTTTTAATAACATGAGAAAATTTCATGGATACACATCTCTATCAATTATAAGACATATTGACAACAATCTAAAACTGTAGCTAACATATAACATGTTGCCATGGATATAGTTTCCTAGCAACAAGAGATCCAATCAACAGCTAGGACATACCACATTGTATAGACCAATGGTCCACTTCTCAAATAAGATTTGGCCAGAAAAGCCACTTTCAAATGCAAACCACAACTGTAAAATATTAATTATTGATGTTGAAAAGACAGTAGATTTTAACATCTCATAAATAAAAATGATATTAAAACATACTATTACATGTAATTATTTCAGTATCGTTATATATGTATTATACTTTTGCACCATCAAAGTATATTTTGGGAAAGGAGTAAAAGTGTCGAATGCCCCAAGCAAATTTTCTTTCTTTTTCAAGGCAGTTAGTCCTATAATGGTGATGGGAAACAGGAGCACCTATAGAAAACTACTTAGCTCCAGCTAGCAAACTGACACAAGATCTGCCAGAGTGAAATTCACACCAAGATGGTGAGAGGCAATGTGATTTGTAACCATGTACTATAGGCCACTCAGCAACTGCAGACCCTTGTACTTCAATGTATGGGATAAGATTGAAGTATATGTTTATAAATGAACAAATAAATTGGAATGGAGAAATGGCAAGATGAAACATTTGGGTGTTATAACTTATCTATTTAAAGAAAAAAAATCACAATATATTTTACAGCATTTTATATCTCAATCATGATTACATGTATATTATTTACATTCAGATAACTTCAGCTGTAATATAAGTAAGAGACATTCACACTTATATTTCCTTGCTTATTTAATACCAGTACACATCATTGTCTTTTTTTTAAAGATCTTGTTATATACATGTAACTGCTTGTGCGATTTATTTAGAAATGGCTAGTAACTACCAATTTTTTCTGCCTAGATAAGAATTAAACAGGTATTCAATCCCTTCAAATTAATTTATGAATTAAGTACTCTACTAAATAAGATACTATAGCAGAATAAAACTGAAAATTTAGGTAACAATTAATAATAATAGAAACATTAAGTAAATAACTATAAAATTATTAATTAAAACTTGAAGAAATACAGTTTTAATTACATGATACCAATACCAAGCTCCATGTATAGAATAGTTAAAACTTCTGAAAAATGCCTTAAATTGAAGAGATACCAGAAATTCTTTCTTTTTTATGAATTAAATTGTTTTTCAAATGTTCTACAATTTACTAAAAATTATAATTATGAATAAATATTGAGTTTTATGGGGCTGCTTACCTCAATGACATACAGACATACGTTCTTGTAAAATGAATACAATATTAGTTTACACAGCCGGGTATAACTCCAGGCTCCATGTACAAGTAGTAACTTCTGAAGGAAACGGAACTGAAAAATTGACAAAAAAAAAAAAAAAAAAAAATTATAAAAAAATACAGCATGTTAAAAATGAATATTCTAGATTAATCTATAAACAAGTTCGTGTATGCATAACCTGTGCAGGTGTGTGTATTATGGTCAGTGAATTTTTTTGGCTTAATTTGGGGCTGAAACTTGGGCCCCATTCCCAATCACAAAAAGACTAGAAATTTCCCAAATTTGGGGGTTGGACGAGATGGGATTCTTGCAACACAAAAATTTCCCAATTTGACCCAATAGGACACGAAAATTTTCAAATGCACAGGCCCTGGCCCCATTCCCAAAAAATGGTAAAAAAAAAAAATCACTGATGGTCTTCCTTGTACAAGCCTATATACAGGGTGACCTTTTGTTAAGGTGCTAGATGACCGAGTCAATATGTTTCCGGCAAGCATACCATTCCTCCAATCACATTATCCTGGTATAGGTTAACCAGTCAGTATTGCATAATTTCTAATATAATTTGTGCATAATTTATAACTTATCATAAAGAATGATGAAATTATAATTTTATTCATTTGCTTCCCTTTTTTACATGACTTTAAACTTAAGGGAACCTGTCTGGACAAAACTAAAATGGACAATGGGACAAAATGTCAGTAGAAAATTTTTATATCCAAATTTTTATGTATTTTCTTCATACAGGTAAGATAGCACCTTTGAGGAAGACCTTAAGACGTATTGTGTGTATTGTTTACCTGAGCAATAGCATAATCTGATGCACAAGCTGCCTGTAATCCTTCAACACCACTAATACCAACTCCAACATGTGCAGCCTAAAAGATACAAGAATAATATGTGTATGTTATCATATGTATTGCTGATAATATCATATTGTGTGGTGTGGTGCAGTGATTTGGTGTGGCTATGTATGGTGTTGTGTGGTATGATGTGGTGCAGTGTGATTTGGTGTGGCTATGTATGTTGTGTGGTGTGGTGTGGTGTAGTGTGATTTGGTGTGGTTCTGTATGGTATGATGTGGTGCAGTGTGGTGTAATGTGGTGCAGTGTGATTTGGTGTGGTTCTGTATGGTATGGTGTGGTGCAGTGTGGTGTGGTGTGGCATAGTGTGATTTGGTGTGGTTCTGTATGGTATGATGTGGTGCAGTGTGGTGTGATGTGGTGCAGTGTGATTTGGTGTTGTGATGTATAGTATGATGTGGTGCAGTGCAGTGTGGTGTGGTGTAGTGTGATTTGGTGTGGTTCTGTATATGTGGTGCAGTGTGATTTTGTGTGGTTCTGTATGGTATGATGTGGTGCAGTGTGATTTGGTGTGGTTCTGTATGGTATGGTGTGGTTCTGTATGGTATGATGTGGTGCAGTGTGATTTGGTGTGGTTCTATATGGTATGATGTGGTGCAATGTGGTGTGATGTGGTGCAGTGTGATATGGTATGGTATGATGTGGAGCAGTGTGGTGTAGTGTGGTGTGGTGCACTTTCTATAAAGTATTAACCTGAATCATTCCAACATCATTGGCACCATCTCCTATTGCTAGTGTTATAGCCTTAACTGTATTTTTGACAAGGTCGACTAACTCTGCTTTCTGAAGTGGAGATACTCTGAAAAAAAATAATAGAACAACTAATTTGTATATGGTTAGGTTTTGTTCAAAAATCGTTGTTCAAAATATCTATGTAGAGAATCTTCAAATGGTAAATTTTTTCAGAAAAATCATTTCATATTGAGCTGATAATGTAAATTTGGTTGGTGGGTGGAGAGTTACGTACTAAGTAAAACAATTTATGGGCCCCATTAACAGCCCTTTGGTTTTCTCTTTTTACGTCAAAGTTAGTTCAGTACAAAATTCTTATTGTGGCCAACCAAGGGCCGAACATGGCAGCTGAACACAAACAATGGAAAACAAGAGGCCCATGGGCCTTAACGCTCACCTGAAGATATGTCCAATATTGTTTGCAAAGTGCAATAGACAATATATTTAGTACAGAAACTTGAAAACGTTTTCTCAAATCAAGAACTCCCACAAAATTTAATCAGAAATATATCCACTCACATTTCATTTATAGGTAGCTTATATAATATGCATGAAGTAACTGTAGTGCAATGAATAATTTCCAAATCATTAATCAATTTCAGTATACTTATGCAGCTATGTCCTTGACCTTTAAACATATATGACCTCAAACCACATATGATTGTCATGTCAATACCTACAATATTCTAATATACATGCCTATGCATGAAATTAATAGCTTTCAAGATAATGAATACTTTTAGTATTCCTATGTTGATATGACCTTGACCTTTCAACATATAACCTTGAACCATATATCAAAATGATCCTAATGTCAATACTTAAAATATTCTTATATACATGTCTATAAAAAAGTTAATAGTTTTTAAGATAATTAGCCATTTAAGTCTTCTTCTGCAGCTGTGACCTTGACCCTTGAACATATACCCTTGACCAGGGGTCCAGAAACGGTCATATTTGCCAGACATGTCCGACAAAAAATATTTTTGTCCGATGTGAAATGTAGCTTGTCGGACATTTTTAGTTTAAAATAGAATTCAGTTAATCGGACACGTAAATAAATATGTTTATCGGTCATTATTTTACTTGAGTATTCTTTGCTATCACCTGTCAATCATTTTCAATAAACACTACAGATCTAATAATTAGGCTTTCGTTTATTAATCAGTTAAAATCCATGGTCTCAATCTGTTCCTTTTGTTACATCGTCCGAATCATCATTACTTTTGTTGATAAGTTGTTTATTAAGTATTCTTTGCTATCACCTGTCAATCATTTTCAATAAACACTACAGATCTAATAATTAGGCTTTCGTTTATTAATCAGTTAAAATCCATGGTCTCAATCTGTTCCTTTTGTTACATCGTCCGAATCATCATTACTTTTGTTGATAAGTTGTTTATTAAGTAATCACATCGCTTGACAGACGGAAGCCATAAACACCTGTTAACTGAAGGTCATGGTCGTCGGACTATTTCAAAGAGGTTCCACGTGGGATGTTAAATAATACTAATAATACAACGCGCATAGTACGGTCTTGGCAAACTGTTTAGTTATAAACAAATAATTTTTAAAAAGTCTAAATAAAATCAAAGAGGTCTCAAAATGAGGTTCAGTAAAGTTCGTGTAACTTCGGGAAAACGGAAATGCACGATTGTCAATAAACAAAGATGGCCGTCAAACCATGTGTCGTCAACGCCGACAGTTCAAAATCAACACATAAGTCTGACCATATATATTTAAATAACGTGGTAGTTAAACCCTTTTTAAAATATACTATATTGATATAAAAAATCTTCTTAAAATATTAAAATACACAGTCAGTAATAAGGTTATTTTTTTTGCTTTTCACTGCATCGGCATCGGTGGTGCAGTTGCTTTGAAAAAATGTCCGACACCTCAGTCAAAGTTTTCCTGAGCCCTGCCCTTGACCCATGTATCAAAATGATCCTCATGTCAATACATGTACTTAAAATATTCTAATATACATTTCTATACAAAAAGTTAATAGTTTTCAAGATAATTAATAATTTTAGTATTCGTATGTTGATATGACCTTGACCTTTGCACATATAACTTTGAACCATATATCAAAATGATCGCCATGTCAATACCTACAATTTTCTTATATACATGCCTATACAAAATGTTAATAGTTTTCAAGATAATTAGCAATTTAAGTCATCTTCTGCAGCTGTGACCTTGACCTTTCAGTATATGACCTTGACCCATATATTAAAATGATCGTCGCCGCAGTACCTACAATATTCTAATATACATGCTTATACAAAAAGTTAATAGTTTTCAAGATAATTAGCAATTTGTATTGTTTTGCAGCTGTGACCTTGACCTTTCAACATATGACCTTGAACCATATATCAAAATGATCCTCATGTCAATACTTAAAACATTCTAATATACATGTCTATACAAAAAGTTAATAGTTTTCAAAATAATTAGCTATTAAAGTCTTCTTTTGCAGCTGTGACCTTTACCTTTCAACATATGACCTTGTACCTTATATCATAATGATCGCTGTCGCAATACCTACAATATTCTAATATACATGCCTATACAAAAAGTTAATAGTTTTCAAGATAATTAGAAATTTAAGTCTTGTTTTGCAGCTGTGACCTTGACCTTTCAGCAGATGACCTTGAACCATATATAAAAATGATCGTCATGTCAATACCTACAATTCTAATATACATGCCTATACAAAAAGTAAATAGTTTTCAAGATATAGTGACAAATATATAATTTTTAGCAATTTCCCCACTCAGTGCCTTACAATTTCCCCATTTTGAGCCCCATGGCTACCATTTGTGCAAAACTGAAAAAAGATGACCTAAGGATGTTTTAAATGAAATAACTAAGGTATATCTCTTGTAGATTCACAGAAGAAAATTTTTAAAGTTTTTCACTATTTCCCCCCTTATGGGGCCCCAAGGGGACATAACTCCTTCATTTGTGCAAATCTGAAAGGGCTTCACCTAGGCATGATGCTTACCAAATTTCATTAAATTTGGCTCAGTGGTTTTTGAGGAGAAGATTAAAATGTAAAAAGTTTACGCACGACACACGACGGACTAAGATGGATAGCAATAGCTCATCTGAGCTTTCAGCTCAGGTGAGCTAAAAAGATCTGAGGTAATCGAGAAGTTTATCAGTTAAGCTCCAAACCCAGCTGTGTAAAAAAAAAATCCAAGGTTCAAATCCCAGTTTGGGAGTGTCATTTTTCTATTTTTCTTATTACCGAGTGATACATACCTACAGCAAATAACAGCTTTGCAAGAAATGGCAATATCAAGGAAATCTTGTCTGCAGTCACATGACAAGGCATACTTCAGTGTCTGAAAATATAACATAAGAAATTTTGACTACTAATTATGTAAATAATAAAGAATATAGGGTCAAACCAGAGATTAAATCGAGAACCTCCTGCACTATAGGCAAGAGCTCTACAAACTGGGTGAACCAGGATTTATGGTAAATGGCAGAAATTTGAAGAAAAATATAATAAGAGGAAGAACTTGGTAATGTCATATGGAATGTAACAAATGTCAATATGTTAATTGTTTATGAGAAGACAAAATGTCTCCAACCTTGGTGATAAACTGAATAATGTGATAAAGAAATAAGCACATGTTTGGCACTGACAAACCACAAAAAGGTTACATCTCAACCTTGGTGATAAACTGAATAATGTGATAAAGAAATAAGCACATGTTTGGCACTGACAAACCACAAAAAGGTTACATCTCAACCTTGGTGATAAACTGAATAATGTGATAAAGAAATAAGCACATGTTTGGCACTGACGAAACCAGAAAAAGGTTACATCTCCTGCCTAATATACTGCTTCACTAAAAGACATAACTGTTGACAATGGACATATTTTGTAATTTTCAATTTTGAAAGTAAAAGGTTCGACAATTATTGTACAAAATACTTAATTTTTATACAAGAAAACTAAAGTTAAATGAATATCAAAATATGGTCATTATTGCTATTTGAGCTCAAATGAAAACGTGGAAAATTTACGAAAAAAAGTAGTTCTTTTTGTAAAATTCAGCAATCACAGACAATCTGAACCAATCAAATGGAAGCAGAGCGATATGATAACATGGTAACACCATACATGTATGTAAACATGTGTAAAATTTTCTTGTAACAAGTGTACAATATGGAATAAAATAAAGATGAATATCACTTGTGTAGATAGATTTACAAACTTCTCTTAACAAATCGTTAGTTATGCATCATAAGGATAGAACAACCTATATCACACAGGACATCATAGATTGTCTATATATATATAGAGAGAGAGCAAAGTATATTATGAGACATCACAAATTGTCTATATATCAGTGGGTAAAATCTAGAACCAGTCCTCAAGTAGCTTTAAATATGTGCTATATATAGACCTACCATAATGCTAAGAAAAATGCTATTTTTAGACAAAGACTTATAATTCATGCATTTTCACTAAAACTCTATCAAAATTTCCTGTGTGATTTCAATGATTTCATCATGTGATTTCTATGAATATCATGTGATTTCTATGAATTTGTCATGTGACCATCTGTTTATGATATTATTTCCTACATGCATAAACAAGACACAATCCTTTTTATTCCACCATGCTAGTTTTTATATAAATGTTTAAAACTCTCTGTTAGAAGTTACTTGATTAAGGTAGGTTAATTAACCTTAATTGAGTCAGGCAAATTAGTGGGGATGTGTTTGAAATGGAAACAAATAACATTTGCATACAAACAATATGTAATATGATATAAACATGCAACATGTCTTCTGAACAAACCTACAGTAATGGACAATACCTTTAGAAAATATAAAACTAAATAATTAAATAAATAAATCCAAAAAAAATAATAAATAATTTAAAATAAATAAATAAATATAAATAAATGAATGAAAAATAAATAAATAAATAAATAAATAAATAAATAAATAGATAAATAAATATACTAGGAGGAATTTTGAAACAAGAACAACACCTGACTAATAAATGCCATGCAAAAGCAGCAACAAAAAAAATTACAATGAACCCTTCAGGTTTGCAAAATAAACATAATCCATTTTTACTTTCTATTTTTTGACAAAGCAATACCATATGCAAATGATTTGGTTCAATTTTAACTGAAAATGAAATAAAAATTCTTTTTTCTATTTTAATTTTTTTTTTTTGAAACATCTGAATGGGTTCTGCAGAATATGCACACAATATCTGATTATAACAATATTGACTTAACCTTTTTTCTTTTCCAACGTTTGACAACTGGTCGTGTTGATAATATATAATCCAGGGTCTGAAGAATGATTGATATTATAAGTTTATAACTGCTATTGATTATAAAAAATTTACAGATCTTGTGTTAATTATAACAAGCTAAATTATCAATGCAATGCAAAAAAAAATAAATAAATAAATAAAATAAAAAAACAGAAGTTTAATTAAATAGGGCAACACTAGAGGATTAAGCAAGAATTGAAAAAATAATCCATAAATATTACGGAAAAATATATACTGCACACATACAATTTTTTTGAAAATTACACTCAAAACACTTAAAAAAGCAAGGTTATAATGTAATTAAATTGCAATAGTCTTAAATATTGAATCTGATGGATTGGATGATAAAATTGACAATGTTAGCAGATGAATTTGAAAAAGTTATGAAAAATAAGACAAGTATTAAGAAATTACATAATGCATGCAGATTATGCAGTATATATTTTTGCATTTTGGTATGCCAAACTAAACCTTCCATTTTCGAAAAAAATACTAATAATAATAAATTCTGTGAAATTGCCAATATTTATCACCACATAATTACGAAATGAAACAAAATCTAAACATTTCCACACAAAGAAACGATAACAAACAAATAAAAAATATGGAAACCAGATCTCCACATAGCAGTGCATCACACACCTATTAGTCTTCAGGTTTAACTATTTACTATGCCTCTGTAATACCATCTTACTTTTTACTGTGCCAGCAAGCAGTAGTTCACATTTAAACACTTTGCCCTTGATGTCCTCTCGCTTTGGACATCTCAGTGTGACAAATATTTATGGCAAATTTCATTGAAACCCCCTATTCTGTTTAAGAGTAATAAATCAGACACTGAAGTGTGACCTTGACCTTTGACACAAACTTCCATGGACAGCATTAAGACTTTTTTTAATTTAACAACCTTTCATGGAGGTTTGATTAAAGTCCTCATACTGTTCCAGAGTTCTGAAGCAGACACCAATCAAAAACTTTTATTTTGATTATAATCCATCAAACTGTGATGAAATTATAAAGCCCACAGGAAAGTTTTTCAGAAAATCTTAAACAATAGGTTTTTTTAAAATATGATCTTTGTCCTTGACCTACATTCATTGCACTTCCTGTACATCTTTTGACATGCATTCTTTGAAAGTTTCAATAAAATCTTTTATTTGAATTAGTTATGAAGCATGCATGAAAATGTTAACAGAAACAGAAATTGTTCTGCATGCCACAAATTTGTCCTTTGACCTTGACAACCATAAATTATTAATGCCCTGCATTTATGAATATGACAAACATTTGTGGCAAGTTTCATTAACATCTATCTTAGCATTAAAGAGTGATGAAATAGACCGGATAGTTGTAACATTCTGACAGACAGACAGATGGAAAAAAGAACAATGCCATTATATAACATTTGTATGTACAGACTTGTAAAAACACAAAATGAAATGAAAAATGAAAGCTAGTTATAAACATTGTTAAAATCAGTAAATAATATAAAATTAAAAAGAAAAAAGAAACAGAAGGAAAAAAATTACAGTAATGCACAAAGTCTTCACATATATATGACTGAAATTTAAATTAACATAACAAAAAAAAAAAAAAAAAAAAAAAAAAAAAACCAAAACAAACTAACAAACAAAAAACATTACAACAACTGTATTCGACTGATTGTTTTCCATTTAGCAAGAAGTTCTTCCATTAAATGATATTTCCCCACCTTTATTTTTGACCAATCAGACTACAGACAAAAACTTCACGTTTGTTATTTGACTGGTAAATTGTTCTCATCACTTCCTTCATGAACAACAGCCTTTTTAGAAGTGACAAGTCTGTTGAGCACCAGTCAAATGACAATTAAAAATTTACATTCTGGGATATGATTTGTCACAAATAAAGTTGAGAAAATATCATTTAATAGAAGAGCCTCTTGTCTAATGGACAACAAACTGTAGAATACTGCTAATGTATCATATACAACCATAACTTTTATCAATGTTAATACATGTAGTATTGCCATTATTTAAGCACTGAACTATGCTTGTATTAAGATATGGTAAGTATGGCCCTATAACTGTCATAGTTTTTCCCAGGCAAACTGAATAATGAGCATACTGTGTTACTATGGCAATTATTGTCTGATAATGTGATTCAGATCGATTACAGGTGTAATAGGGAAAACATAAAATAAATGTAAATATTATTTAACAAGAATTTCTAGCAATTATACGTCTTGCCACACACATTGCAATGAAAATGTTTTAACTGAACTCAAAAATTGATGCATCGTAAAATTTAATCAACAAGCTGACAAAATTGACAACAGAAAGGTATATCAAATAATGCTTTTAACATATTTATTATGATAAGAAAACATTAAAACCAGTCTCTAACAAAGTGACCCCTGCTTTCAAATTATCTCTGAATTAGATCAAATTTTCCCAGCCAGAGAATGTAAAAAATTGAAAACAATAAGACGAACAATGAAATAACATGCAAAACTGGACCTCTATGTTAAAAAGACTAATATCTTGACTTCTGAGAGGATTTGTCCTGATTTTGAGATAATGAAACAAATTTTTAATGCAAAAATTAAACAAGAGGCCCAATAGGGACTGTATCGCTCACCTGGCACAACCATTATTTTGTTCTTTGATTTTTTTTTTTTAAATATATCCAATCAGTAAAATGTAAACAAACTCACTAGCAATATTCTTATTTCCTATTATTTCAAGCAATATTCATCATAAATTTCCTTTCAATTGGCCATGTACTTTCAGAGAAAAAGATTTAGGCTAAACATAGACCTTATTTGCATGTTACATAATTATTGCCAAATTGAAAAATTGTACAGAAAAACCTGTAACATATGTTTTATCCCCAACAGCTATTTTCTATGTTTTAAATTGCAACAAAATCAGTAAATAAATAAACCCATAATGGCCATTTATAGGTTTTTCTATTTATAGTAACAGCAACCATCTTGGATTTCTGACGGACATGTCAGATAAAATTTTGAATCTATATCACCCAAGGACCTTCCACACTCAATATTCTTTCAATTGGCCATATACTTGCAGAGAAAAAGATTTTCAAAGATTTCGGCTAAAAACAGACCTTATTTGCATATTATGTAATAAGTGCACAAAGGAAACATTGTACAGAGAAACAAATTACAGATGTTTTATCCCCCGACATCTTTTTTCTATGTTTCAAATTTCAACAAAATCAGTTCACAAAAAAACCCATGATGGCCATTTTTAGGGTTTTGCTTTTTATAGTAACAGCAGCCATCTTGGGTTTCTGACAGACATATCAGATAAAATTTTGAATCTATACCACCCAAGGTCCTTCCACTATCAAAATTCTTTCAATTGGCCATATACTTTTTTCAAAAATTTTGGCTAAAAATAGATCTTATTTACATATTACGTAATTATTGCACAAATGAAAAATTGTACAGAATAATCCGTTAAATATGTTTTATCCCCCGACAATTATTTTCTATATTTCAAATTTCAACAAAATCTGTACATAAATTAACCCATAATGGCCATTTTTAGGTATTTGCTATTCATAGTAATGGCAGCCATCTTGAATTTCCGACAGACAAGAATGAACCTGTAATGGCCATTTAAAGGTTTTTTGCTATCTGTAGTAACGGCAGCCATCTTGGATTTAGGACCGACATTAGCAACTCTGGACCTTTCATACCAAATTTCATTTGAATTGGCCCATTGGTTTCAGAGAAGAAGATTAAAGTAAACGGACGCAAGCACACTCTACCATGCCATAAGCTCACCCTGGCTTTGCCAGGTGACCTAAAAAAAATGTCATCCATTTCTTCCCAAGTTTGGAAAGTTTAAAATATGTTAGCCTGGACCCTATCTCCCCACACAGCTCTTTCCGACTTATCCTCAGGCTTTGAAGATCAAATAAATTCAAACCTGCATGTAGATAAAAGTTTAAGCCTCAAACAACATGATTTCAGAACCAAGAGAAAAAACAAACAACAACATCAAGTGCACACGTTCAGTCACAGGAATTTTTCTGGCCATTTTGGGAAAGGGACCTTGTGAAGTCGGGAAAATCATTGACAAAATCGACATTTTGGGAAAATGTTTCATTAAACTTTTTCACATTGTCAGCACATCAAATTTTGCCTGGAATATTTACTATTTTGATACATGCTGGTAGTCACTCATTTGTACTAAATAACTCGGACAACAACACAATATCTTCATAGACTGGCTTCAATACAAACATCTGAGAAAGTTGTTTCATGAGTTGCTCCCATTCTACCAGATCCTCATTGAGTATACCGGTAAATCAAAATGTGCATAAATACAGGTTATTATAAAGATATACAAGCTTTTTCTTAAGTTTCTCAAAGCAGGATCATTTCGGAATTTTTACCTACAAAATTGGAAAAATGTATGCTTTTTGGCATTGGGAATGGGTCCCTTTACCGGACCCTGTGAGTGGCCAGAAAAATCCCTGAGTCAACAAGAGTGAACAAATACATGTACACATTTACATGAAGTAAGGAAATATACATGTAGAATCAAACACAAAAATACATGTAACTCACTCTAAGTAAGTAGGAAAACTCAACTAATGAAACGTCCACGTAAAAAATATATACATATATAAATAGTTGTAAAATACTTTATGCAGAAAGCAAATCAAATATATTAAACAATTAAACAATCATACACAACAAGAAAGCCTAATAAAATTTACATCAAAATGTAAAACCATTTTTACCTGCCCATCAATAATCAGTCCAACATCATTTTCTTTTCGTAATAATTCACCAAACTCCTGAATGTGTTTCCTGAGTGTTTCTCTTGTTCCCTGTAAACACAAAATACATGTATACAATGTAAAATGATTTATAAAAATATTGTTGAACTTGAATCAAGCAATTGCTTTCTTACATATGATGCGAGGAAAAGAACACTGGTGTCACAGTAGCAAAATTTTGTACCATAAAGTATTGGTGTTATAAATGAATTGGATTCAATTGGATTACTAGTGTTTTACACCCCAGTCAAGATTCCTTCACTTATATTGATGTGGTCAGTTCTGGAATGGTGGAGAGAACCAGAGTGGCCAAAGGAAACCAATGACCTTTTGCAAGCAAACCAACAAACTTTTTTTACAATGGGATCTGCACTGACAAATAAAAGTTAAACACGGCATATATGGCTAGGAGCTAACAGAATTCAAGGTAAAGCAGCATTTCTTTTTATCTCCTGGGTTAGCTGTATCAATGCCAAATTAAATGACTTCCTCTGTTGGGGCTCAAATCCGGGGCTTGAATCCCAGACTGTTAAATCATAAAACAAAAGTGGGGTGGAATAAGATAATGGACATTTACACCTTGATCAAGATTCTTTAAGCTAAATCAATTAAAATAGATAAGGGGAAAGAAACATGAATGTGCAGAGAATATCACCGACTTTCAGAAAACAAACTTACAAACTTTCTTAATCTAGGATCTACTCCAAGTGGAATACAACCTAGGTATCGAGAAACACAGTGATTCTTAAGTACATATGTTTGCTTTACATCAGTTGACGACCAAGGTACCAAAGAAACAAGAGTCTTAACCATTAATCTCCATTTCACTAATTGAACTAGTCTTTTGTGGAAATAAGGGTTCAGTTAAAAGAGAATTTAAAACAGAGAGGAACCATTACATATATTTATTAAACATACTCCATTTCACTAATTGAACAAGTCTTTATGGAAATAAGGGTTTCGTTTAATAGAGAATTTAAAACAGAAAGTAACCATTGAATATGTATATTTATTAAACATACTTACATCTAAACTGTGTTCATTGATGACTAGTAAAGGCATCCCTTGAGTTAATAACTTACAGGAATAACCTGGAAAATGTTTAAAAAATAACTTAAAACAGCAAGTCCTAGCAACAGTAATATACATGTATAGGTAAAACCTGGAATATGTTTAAAAAATAACTTAAAACAGTGACTCCTAGCAACAGTAATACAGTAAAACCCCGATCTATTGCCACCCGATTTATCGCCAAACTCGCTTATCGCCAAAGTATCATGTAGACCTGTTTTTCCCTCATGTAAAACCCCCCCGTTTTAATGCCAAATTCGCCTATCGCCATCCGCCACCCTTACCTTATAACCAATGATCATTTTACCGTTATTGTAACCTCGATATTATCGCCAATTAACATGGTCACACGTGACTGATTTTATTTAAAGTAGACACACGGTTGGACAGTCAAAGACTCATTCATGCGTATACAACTACATGTATGTATGGCTTCCCGATAATAGAAAAAATAGCGATTACTGAATTGTGTTTCTTTTATAAATAAAAAATACTCATCTGATCTTTGTTTTTGTTTGTTAGATTATATTTAATGTATAAACAAAACGCCGACACCAAAACGAAAAAGGAATTTCGTTGAATATCAAACAGAAAAAGTATATTATGAAATATTACGAAAACTTGCTAAAATTACACAGCTAGAAACTGCTGATTATTAAAACGAAGAACTGTTGGTGATAATTTGCCTGCAAAAAGGCCATTACGGTGACGGAAGCACTCCAAGAAAATGACACGGGAGTGCTATGTATTTTGAGAAGGCATTGAAGTTGTGTTTACTAATGCTCGAACCCGGAATACAAAAAATAAATAAATAAATAAATAAATAAATAAAAAATAAATAAAAATAAAACGATTCTTTAAATCATATATGAGTCTACCACTGAAAACGATTTAATTGAGCCGTCTCCAATTTCGATTTTAACGTACGTATCCCACTCTAACCACTAAAAGTACACGTCAACTTTCAGTTTCTGTCTCCCTCAGTTTATCGCCAAACTCGTTATAATGCCAAAATATTAATGGATAAATGTTGGCATTATAACGAGGTTTGACTGTATACATGTATAGGTAAAACCTATTACTTTCTGTTTTTAGTTTTTTAATTTTAGTTTTTAATGTCACTGTGTTGAATGCAAATAAAGTAAATGAAAAGTGTTCCATGACAGAGAGATAAATTACAACTACTTTGTAATCATGTATAAACAGGAATTTTACATACGCTTTGAGAAGGAAATTAATTCAATATTGTAAAAGATATATTATTTTTAATCAAAAATTACAAAAAACAAAGATTAGTGTGTGCGTGTGTGTGTGTGTGGGTGGTTGTGTGTGTGTGTGTGAGCGAGTGTTAAACTTTTAATTACTTCTTACACATACCTATATTTATTGCAGTTTCTTGTTTATCCCCAGTTAGCACCCAAATCTTTATATCAGCTTTCTGCAAGTTGGCTATTGTTTCAGGAACTCCCTTGAAAATAAAGTACAAAATGAAAGAGTTATACAGCAGTCTGATATATGTAAACTAGATAAGTCATTAACACTTATTCACTGACTCTTGGTGGATGTGTATTGGTACTTTTTGTATTGACTGATGGTTTTGGTCATTTTAGTGATTTGGGGCGGTATCAAGAGATTCAATGTACAGGTATATTTACTGCCTTTTAGTGGGGGAACCGAGCCAATATTTTGAATGACATTTATTTTGTACATCAAAATTTTAATTTCCATGATAAAAGTAACGAACTTGTTAGTTTATTTGATTGTGTATGTTGTTAATGTCAAAATAATATGAAAGTAAGGAATACTTACATCTTGGAGTTTATCTTCAATAGCTGTAGCACCAAGTAATTTTAGATTCTAGAAAAAAAAATGAAAAAAGTTAGTGTATTGTTCATTAATCTTAAAATTTAATCGAACTTCTTTTCTTTTTTTCATTTTTCTTTAATAAAAGCTATACATAACTATAGTTCATTAAAAAAAACTTATTGAATCTGTGCTGGAGAACCTCTGATGAAAACTGAATTGTAACTGTAGATTGATAAAGGTGTTTCTTTCATGTTGTTTATTGTTCTGTGACCATATTTCAGATCAAGTGTGACTTACAAACTATAAATTTCTAAACCACCACCATTTCAAAACCTACTAATAATGTCACTAGAACTGTCAATTATCAAGTTGTTTCCTTTAAATCAGCAAAAAATGAAATTATCAAGCAATAACAAGTTTTAAATCCCCAGTATGAAATAAATGTGTTTTTGCAATAAAATTCCTAGTATGAATATAAATTCATTTTTGCAATAAAATCCCTTGTATGAAATAAAATCGTTTTTGCAAAAAAATCCCTAGCATGAATTTAAATTCATTTTTGCAATAAAATCCCTAGTATGAATTTAAATTCATTTTTGCAATAAAATCCCTAGTATGAATTTAAATTCATTTTTGCAATAAAATCCCTAGTATGAATTTAAATTCATTTTTGCAATAAAATCCCTAGCATTTTTGCAACACAATGAAATCAAATCTTTGTAAAAATTACCCTTTCAATAAGTTCAGCTGCCTCTTCCAGTTTTCGATCTCTGTTTTGTAATGATGTACTGGCTTTATAATATGTATGTTTCCAATCATCATAAAAATCTTCAGGAACATCAGCCGTCGCAATACATAATGTTCTTAAACCTGTAAACAACAAATTAAATTACAATAATAAACTTATTATTCAACCAGAAAATATTTAATTAAACTTAATTAACAATCAAATATTTAGAATCCATTCCAAACCTACAAATTCTGGTTTTAAATAAATTATACAAAGTTTAAAAAATATTCTAAAATACTGTTTTAGATTCAAAACCAGATGTCCTACACCAATAAGCTTAAAAAAAATTTGAGAAACAATTTTAAAAGTATTATATGATCTACATTAACTAATTGGTGTAATGTAGAAAATTTCTTATAAATATAATTTCTTATAGTATATGAACTAATTGGTGTAATGTAGAAAATTTCTTCACATATATGAACTAATACAGATACATTTATATAGCATATACTTTACTTTACTCTGCAATTCTAATCTGCTTAGTAGTTGGCCTCAGTGGCTGAGAGAATTTAAAAGCACATGCTTGTTGAAAAACCGCATCTCCAATCACCTAACAGCAGGTTCAATTCCACAATGGAAGATCCTAGAGTAATAAAGTTTGTGAGTTTATTTTGCAAAATTTCACTGGTTTTCTATGGTATTTTTGTTTTCTTCACCATTCCAGAACTGACTGCCTCAATGAAAGTGGGAAAAATCTTGACTAGATCATCAAACACCATTACTCTAATCCACACCATCTGTTGTACAGTGTATCCTTCTAATTATTACTCACCATCTGTAGCGAACTCCTCCAAATGTTGAAGTGTGACGTCTCTATATGATTGCTTCTCATCTAATCTTTCATAAATAACTGTATCCTATAATAAGTACACGTATATATGAGTATATGATATACATTTTTTAACAGATAAATTTTTCAGGATTCCAGTAAATTCATTTGCCAAGGGAGATAATAGGACATTTTCTCTTTGTTTTAGTAGAGATAATTGTACAAGTAACCAACCAGTTAAACTCTTATAAGTTTAAATATAATGACATAATAAATATTTAATGTCATCAACATGACATGTCCATTATTCTAAAAGTACCAAACTAAGCATGTTGATAAATGACAAAATGAAGGCATCAGATTAAGATATCTGTAAACCTTAATTACTCAGAAACAGAATAGATTAAAGCTTATTAATGAGGTTACCACAAAAATTCCACAACTTGAGATTTTTACTCGTTTTTCCTTGATGCCACCAAATATACATTTCCATTTTGCATATACATCATAAAGAAAACCCGCAGAGACTGGGGCATTTTGTATTTTATAGATGATTAAACCTGTATTGTAAAACCATGTTATAAACTACTCACTAACTTTGGCAACTTGATTTTTACCAGTCCCTGATTCCATTTAAAATATTTTTTGTCTTCCTAAGTTTACCTAAACTTTATGCTAAACTCTCTTATAATATCAAAATCATATTGTACAACCAAGAGAGGTATAGGAAGACTGCAGTGATTTAAATAATACTGATGAAAATGAAAATGAAAATAATAATAATGATAATAATAATAATAATAATAATAATAATTTGTCTTCTATATACATGTACAGGTGTTAAATATCATATATAGTGATAAAATGTATACTTACAGCTCCTTTACAATATAATTTAATATTTCCTTCTGGAGTTCTGACGACTACTGACATCCTCTTTCTTGTGCTGTAAATACATGTACATGTACACATGAATATAATATTTGAAAGATTATGTCATTAGAATAAAACAGGCTCTTAAAATTTACTTTTTTCCTTTTAGAATAATCGATTAAAACTTAAATGGTACTACATTAGAAACAAATACTCATGTGGATGAATTTGTAATAAAATCAACAAAATAAATAAATAAATAAATAATTGCAGATCTGAAAATCTCTCAATAAATAGGCTCTAACGCCAATTATGCTGACCTTGGTGTGACAAAATTTGTCAGTCAATTTGTTAAGGGTCAGTGTTTTCTTTCCGGGACTCTAGTTTCCTCCACAATCCCTGAAATTACATCTTAATTGGGAAGTAAAAAAACCATATCTCCACTCAATAAATTTTTGAATTTTTAAATTAATGATGAAACATAAAGCTATACAATGTATTTGGTATTTACCTTGTGAATTCTAACACATTTAATATTTCGTACTTTTCATCTTTACCAAGCTGAAACATAAGAATGAGGAAGTGTGATGTATAAAAGTCTATACAGTATAGTTCATAACTGGTTATACATGTATGTTAAAACTGAGTCTGTACATCTTGCATAAAATTCATGCTCTTGTATCCAAACAAGATAAAAAAAGTTATTTTGACATCAGAGAAAAACGATGCACATGATAGAACATCAAAAGCTTTGGAGCAATAAATTTATGACCATCAAAAATGTCCTAATTTAGATATTTATGTATCAAAATTATGTTCATTATAGTACTTATTTGATCTTTATCAGTAACTTAATTTTGTCATTTGGTTTTTTTTTTATTGCTTTTATGATTGGTCAACCATTTCTTATTATCTTCTTACTTTTTTCATCAATCTTAATTAATTAAAAAAAAAAACCCTATAAATCTGACTTTCAGAAAGTTCATGAACTAACAATTTTTTATATAGAGGCAATTGCAGTGACCCTTACACTGAAAAAAAAATTGTTACATACATGTACATCGTATATATAAAATTATACTTGAGTATATATTGTATAAATATTTACCACATTTATCGTTACAGCATCAGGAGTACGAGATGTAAATTCAAACCCCAAAGTCTTTGCTCCTTTTACAAGAGCACCTTCATCTAAAATAACAAAAAAATATCAATCAAATACATGAACAAACTTTAAATAAAACAAAATCAACTTCTCTGCAGCATAAGGCCAGTAGTGTGTCTTTCACTCTTATATATACATAAAAATAACACAATTTTTATGCATATTATCCAAAAGATTGAGGATCCAAATTATACCTACCAGTATTCTAAAAAATTTCTGAACAAGTACATTGTATATCAGAATGTCTCCATTGGCAGATATGTTAAGGCTTGTGATACACAATATTCCTTTTTGAATAACATAATTACATATGGCATGTCCTTCAGCAATTATATATTTTTAGAAATGTTAATTGTATAAAATTTTTGTTTAATTTCAGTTTAATTTTTATCTGTTTGAATCTCCATAATGAAGCCACCAAATGTAAAAATTTTTAATTCACTACTGAATTACAAAAAAGTTTAATTGCCTGTATAAAAGCCTAGGAAATACATGTATATATAAGCTACCCCTCCATCTCCCTGATATTACAAAGCCACTTACAGTTTAACACTTACAAACACCTTTTATAATTATAGACAAATACATGTATTAGTTGTATTGTTGAAAAAAAGTTTTAACCAAAAGAAAAATTTGTTGCCACTTTACTCAGTTTTTACCCTTGGACAAGATGTCACAGCCAGGTCCAAGCTCCGAAACAGCCTCAAACTCCAAGCTCTGTATGTTGCGATGTACGAATGTTGGCCACTATTCTAAGCTTGAGTCAGGTCAAGTAAAGATGTTGTATGTAGTTAGGTAAACTTACCTGGTGAAGAGGCCTGATATTCTACAATATTACTATCTGGATCTCTTTCTGGAACAACAGTATGACAAACTGATAGAATTGTAAAAAATTCTTGAATAACTGGTGATGTGACCTGAAGAAAAAAAGAAATTTAAAATTAATACACATGAAAGATAGCACTGACAAATAAGGTAACCTAATATAAATATCTGATATTCAAAAGATTTTTTTAATTAAAGTATAAATTTAAGGACATCAAAAAATTGTCAAATAGTTAAAAAAAAATATATCAAAATAATGGAATACAACTTCAAATCATCATCTAGTGTAAATTTCTATTGGGACACACTCTTTTAGGAAAAAAATTCTCAGTTCCATTGCTGAAAGGTTGGTGGGTTTTCCTACTTTCTGGTTTTGCAAAACACCCCTGAACAGACTGATAAAGAATCTTGAGTGAGGCATAAAACTGCATAACTTCACTCTACTCCTGCTTTTGTGATTTAGACTGTTAGTAAGAGCTTTATTCTTATTTCTAAAAATCTTTTACATGTACTTTTGTAAATTTCTTTTTCCACAAAATTATATTTTCAATTCAAACAGTAAAATATTCTTTTAGTCTAAATTATTTAAATAAAAAGATGAGAGAGAGAGAGAGAGAATACACTTACATGATTCTGTTTCAGATTATTTATTATAGATTGATCATTGAACTGTTCACTACTGTCTTCATTGTTCCTAGCAAATGAAATAAAACAACAGATAACCAACAAGAAATACTAGAACTCACATGTCTTTACTTTCCAATCTAGTCTGGAAAGATTAAAGTTACATTGTATCTTCAAGATTTCGAAAAATAAATCACTTTAAGCTTATAGCATATTATATGTATTTGAGTTTAGTTTAGAATGTTAATTTGCATCACAATAAAAGATTGTCAAACTTTGCCATATATATTTTCAGGAAAATTTCAGAAACGATCAAGATACTTTAGTCAGTAACACTGTTTATAGCATAACAGCTACATGGTACAGTTACCAGTGAGAGATTTTTTTTTACTTTTTTTCACCTAAAGATGTTTTTGGGCAAATTGTTTTAGTAGTGGGATAATGCATCATGGGAAAAGGTGCAACTGCTGGAGTTAAGCTGCACAAAAAAGCAATAAAAAAAAAAAGAAAAAAAAAGAATCATATCTGATATACATGTAAAAGAATTTTCAAAACAAGAGGCCCAAAAGGGCCTGTATCGCACAACTGGCACTTTATTTGCATGTAAATTTCAGACAGCCATGCCGCTAGCTATTGCCAGCTGAGCTGAAATGTTTCAGAAAAAAATTATATGTATGTGAAATGGCTATACATCTACTGTCTGTATACCAAATTTGAACCAAATTGTATGATATATAAATGTGTATCGGCCATTCATGACTTCTTGCTATTTATAATAACAGCGGCCATTTTGGATGCCACAGTTTGCGCAAACTTTAATCTGCATCACCTAGGGACCTTTCACACCAAATTAGGTTCAAATAGGTCTAGTAGTTTCTGAGGAGAAGATTTTCGAAGAATTGGCTAAATATAGCACCTTATTTTAATATTCCGCTAATAAACCCAATAAAAATTGTTTCTGAAAAACCTGTTACATACGTTAAATGGCTATGCATCTACTTTCTATATACCAAATTTGAACTAAATCGTTGATAAATAAACGTGTATCAGTCATTTATAACATTTTGCTATTTATAGTAATGGCGGCCATCTTGGATGCCGCAGGAATTTGATTTGTGCAAACTTTAATCTGCATCACCTAGGGACCTTTCACACCAAATTAGGTTCAAATAGGACAAGTAGTTTCTGAGGAGAAGATTTTCAAAAAATTGGCTAAATATAGCACCTTATTTGAATATTCTGCTAATAGCGACCCAATAAAAATGTTTCTGAAAAACTCGTTAAATATGTTAAATGGCTATGCATCTACTTTCTATATACCAAATTTGAACTAAATCGGTTGATAAATAAACATGTATCAGCCATTTATCAATTTTCGCTATTTATAGTAATGGCGGCCATCTAGGATGCTGCAGGAAGTTGATTTGTGCAAACTTTAATCTGCATCACCTAAATTAGATTCAAATAGGTCCAGTAGTTTCTGAGGAGGAGATTAAAATTTATGCAAGGACGCACGCACACATGTACGCTTTGCCATGCCATAAGCTCAGCTGGCTATTGCCAGTTGAGCTGAAAATCAAAGACTAAAGATGCAGAAAGTTCTGTAATATAACGGCTGATGTTGATTGTACATGTAATATATAAAATAGGAACATACATGTATCTATAACTCAGTTATGAGATACCCTCAAGCAAAATAGTAAAGCGCTGGGTTTACAACCAAACAGCCCAAATTTGAATCCAAGCAAGAACAGTCTCTGTTTTCAATAAATATTAAAATGCATTTCTGTTACATCATAGTGCATAATAATTAATCTAAACTTTCAAGATCCTGGTAAAATTACATGTAAGTAACCAGCTGTATCTCAAAATCTCTAAACCAGAACTTTAAACAAAACATTCATTGATAAATAAATAAATAAATAAATACTAGTAAATAAATAAATAAATAAATAAATACTTGTAAATAAATAAATAAACAAGAGGCCCATGGGCCTTAACGCTCACCTGAGGACATGGCCAACCTGAGGATATATCCAAAATCATTTGCAAAAATACATAAAATATTCTAATATACATTCCTACAAAAAAGTTAATAGTTTTCAAGATAATTAACAATTTGAGTCTTTTTATGCATCTATGACCTTGACCTTTAAACGTAAGACCTTGAATATTATATCAAAATAATCACCATATCAATTCCTACAATATTCTAATACACATGCCATACAAAAAGTTAATAGTTTCCAAGATAATAAACAATTTCAGTCTTTTTATGCACCTATGACCTTGACCTTTGAATGTATGACCTTGAGCCACATATCAAAATGATTGTCATATCAATACCTACAAAATTCTAGTATATATACCTTTGCAAAAAGTTAATAGTTTTCAAGATAATTAACAATTTGGGTCTTTTTATGCATCTATGACCTTGACATTCAAATGTAAAACCTTGAATCTTATATCAGAATGATCACCATATCAATTCCTACAATAATCTAATATACATGCCAATACAAAAAGTTAATAGTTTCCAAGATAATTAACAATTTCAGTCTTTTTATGCACCTATGACCTTGACCTTTGAATGTATGACCTTGAGCCATATATCAAAATGTTTGTCATGTCAATACCTACAATATTTTATAATACATGCCTATACAAAAAGTTTATAGTTTTCAAGCTAATGCACAATTTTAGTCTTTTTTAGCAAAAAAATAACATTTCAGGGGCAACAACTCCTACATGCATTATCATACAGTTACGAAACTTTGTACCTTTTTACATTTTGTCCTGCTTAACATTTTAACAATGTTTTAATATTATATATCTCTTATAATTTGGAAGAAAAAAGCCTAAAACTGCACAAATTACAAACTAGGTCATGACCTTGAACTTTGACCTTGACCCCATTTTGAAGGTTATTTCAAGAAAAAGTCAAAACTGAAAACCCCATGTCAATATCTATTCATATAGTCAAGTTATCATAATTTGAAGCCATTTTACGAAATTTTCAAAATTAAACGCAAAAACGCGTAACCTAATTTTTTACCAAATTTCACGAAATGAACAATTTATAAGCTTAAGACCCTAGAGAAGCCAAATATCACATCAGATTTTTTCTCCCATCATCGCTTTCGGAGAAGAAGATTTTTTAAGTTTTTTGGAACCATGGGTCACCTTGACCTAGTTTTGGGAGCCATGACAACGTCACAAACAAATCTGAATTGCACTGGCCCATATATGCATCTGACCAAGTTTCATTGAAATCTACCTCATAGTTTTAGAAAAGAAGTTGAAAATGTAAAAGTTTACGCCGCGGACGCCGACGACGACGACGACGACAACGCCGACGACGACGACGACGACGACAGACAAATTTTGATCAGAAAAGCTCACTTGAGCCTTCGGCTCAGGTGAGCTAATAAATACTAGTAAATAAATAAATAAATACAAGTAAAT
The DNA here is from genome assembly GCA_029721355.1 of Tegillarca granosa. Taxonomy (NCBI): domain Eukaryota; kingdom Metazoa; phylum Mollusca; class Bivalvia; order Arcoida; family Arcidae; genus Tegillarca; species Tegillarca granosa. The sequence continues at coordinate 24,041,637 of CM056604.1, forward strand.
AAATAAATAAATAAATAAGGTTGGGATTACAAACTCACTGGCATCTTTATCTTTTTATATTATTATCATTTGGCATATTGCATAATAAATGGCTCTGTCAGATGTAGTACAATTATCATAAATGCCCTAGTTCAGCATGATATTATACTCTAATGTATAATCTAATTCAGTTTATGAGTTCTTACACATACAGTAAGATCTTAAAAGCATATTTCAGGTCAAACATACATGTTGTACATGTAAAATAATAGTCAACCCTGTCTTAAATATCACCTCCATACACAAACCACCTGTCTTGCTAGCTACAAAAAGACTAACCTGTTTATTTTTATTATGTAAATTAAACCCTTTTTGAGAGGCAACATGATCTGAAAGACTAATTAAATTGTTCTGTTTGCAGGGGTTCAAAAATATTTTTTCACAATGATAGGTCCAGGACTCTTTTTGTTTTTATTTTGGTAGGTCCCAAATTAAGATCAGGTCCGTCAGACTTTTACAGTAAAAATTCTTCCTAGGGTCCCAAAGTAAAATCAAAAGATCAAGGACCTCGGCACTGTGAATTTTGAAGCCATGGTTTGGTAGGCTTAATAGACAGATTTAAATGTTAAAGAAAATAATTAATAATACATACCCATATACTATACCAGCTACACTACATTTTCTGAATTCCATCACATTTTGTGTTAGGGTTCCAGTTTTATCAGAGAAGATATACCTTATCTGAAATTAAATATATATCAAACTTTAAATATTTCTAGTTTTTGCTAAACTCTATAAACAAAGTTTTTTAAAAAAAAATGTAAATTTAATTCATTATCAAGAAAAGATTTACTAGTGTACAAAATATTAAAGCAAAATGCCGAAATTAAGACATCATTGGAAACAGAATACAAAGCTCACAAATAAGTGAATGTGTCTGAATATAGAAGACAAATCACATGGAAATTATTCAACATAAAAATTTACACATGAATATAAAATTTTATTTTTAATAGTTGTTAAATCTGATTTGTTAGGAACTTAGGAAAAGGAGCCATAACCTTTTCCTATTTAAATGTTTATGAGTAAAATGTGATTCACTGGTGAGTCCTAGCTCATACACCTAGTTGTAAATATCACTGGAGATAAAATAAACGTTTAAGTGTGTGTGTGTGTGTGTGTGTGTGTGTGTGTGTGTGTGTGTTACCTGTCCAAGTTCTTCATTTAGATTTGATGTTCTAGCCATGGCAGGTGTATCAGTTTCAGCATAATACATATCTAAATCCTAGATAAATATAAAATTAATAAGTTCATTAATTTTATAGCTGTTGAAAGAACAAGCTTCTTACATGGAAAGTCAAGGACACCAGCCCAACCAAGTAACCCTGATCTGTATAAATATGAATTTCAGGTTTCTGGAATGACCAAAATATGAATTACAGGTTTTTGAATGAACCATAATATGAATTTCAGGTTTCTGGAATGACTGAAATATGAATTTCAGGTTTCTGAAATGACCGAAATATGAATTTTAGGTTGACCAAATATGAATTTTAGGTTTCTGGAATGACCAAAATATGAATTTCAGGTTTTTGAATGAACAAAAATATGAATTTCAGGTTTCTGGAATGACCGAAATATGAATTTCAGATTTTCTGAAATTACCCAAATATAATTTGAATGACCAAAATATGAATTTCAAGTTTTTGAATGAACCAAAATATGAATTAAAGTCTCTACAATAAGTTTTAAACTTATATGTATTTACAAAAATAAAGTGATTTGACATTGTTTGAGGCTACTTACCCAGTTAATAAAGATGGCTTGTATAAATTTAACCACTTCTAATGTGACCAGTAAACTAATGGGTATCAAGTTGTTGTATAAAATAATAAATGTCAGGAAATTGTATCCAAAATTACTGGGAGGCAAAGCTGAAAAAAAAAAAAAAAAAAACAAAACACGAATTACACATAAATATATGTCTCACTCATAAATATATGTCTCGCTCACTCTTACCTTGATATTTATAAACATCAAATAGGTGAGCATGTACATGTACTTGCAAATATTAAAGACCAGGATTATGTTGGATTTATTGAAATGCTGGGAAAGAAGAGTAGAGTTGGGTAGTGTAAAGCTGTTTTACATCCCAATGAAGATTCCTTCATTTATATCAGCTCAGGAATGGTGGAGAAAACCCAAATGCACAGAAATAAACATCAACCTCTGACAAGCAGTTGATCTTTTCCTCAGTAGGATCTGTTGAGTGATCTTTGAACCTTGACAAGATAAGTGAGAAGCACTGTGATTTGTAAGTCTTCTACAGAGGCCCCTATGTATAGCAAAGTTCAAGCTCCAGTTGAGTGAATGTTTTTCCTGATTTTTATTTTTTAAGTATATTATATATCTAAAAATGACAATCTATAGAAAAAACAACCTGTGTATGCAGTTGCTCCGGATACTAGACCTACATACATTTGATGTCCCTGACCATTCAGTATTTTCAGTACACTTTGATTTAGTACAGAGTTGAGTTGAGTAATGGTGTTTAATGTCCCAGTGAAGAATATTACACTTATATCAAGACGTCACCAGCTATAGGCGAAAGTGCAGAAATTTTGCCTGTGTGTTGCGCTGATGGCATTATACAGCAGGGTTTTTTATCATGCCATGCCTACCATGACACCGGACCTTGTTTATTTTAAGTTCCCATCCGAAAGAACCGTGACTTTCATTTCGTAATGCCGAGTGCTTGGCTAAAAAACAGTCACTACCGACTTTCAAGTCTTGGGTCAGACCAGCCGGGGTTCAAACCCACGACCTTCCACTTACAGAGCGAGCACTCTACCAACTGAGCTACCGTAGTTGTGATTAAGTACAGACTTTGAGAAAAGTTAACATCATTTTCAAGTTAAGTAGCTGTATAAAAGGCAAGAATCACTCATAATTCTATCTTTCTATTCCTAACTTGATGGTGTTGATAGCAAGGTATGGTATGAATCTTATAAAATCTTAAAATAAATATACATGTAGATACAGATACGACATGTAAAATATGAACGACACAAGAGTTAATTATTTATTTCATCTTCATTTGTGGCAAAAATAATAGCTCTAAGCCCTAAAGACTAAAAGAAGACAACTGAGTCAAGCTTTGGCTAATTTAGTAGAGCCCCTTGCAGGTACTGTATAAGTATTTATATCGGCTGTGTATTAATACTGGCACTTTTGGTGTTAAATGAATTTCCACCAAAATTAATACACTTCAACATTAATTTTAGCTCACCTGACTAAGGGGAAACCATGGCAGTGCGAATATTAATACATGCTTAATGTTTGGGATTCCTAGGAGTGCCAATACACGCTAATATAGATATTTATACATTATCTAATATTTTATTTACAAAATAAACACTCACCATCATAACCTAAATACCAGTCTTTTTTAACATGCCACTGTGTCCAGACTTCATTAGCTATAGTGCTTATTAAGGCTAGTATCATCAAAATAATGAACAGGATTAAAATCTAAAATATAAATTATCACAGAAGTCAAAATATTTGTACATGCAATTGTTGTTATTGCCAAAACATTTTAAACTGTTGCTAAAAATCCCATACATTACATGGTTATATCCAAGAGAAATTGAGGATGCTATACCATGCCCATTGTATACCCCATGTACACATGTGATTAACATTAAATGCAGTTTTTAACCTCTAAAAAATTTTGGAAGTAGGTATATATGATTTTTGTTTTGTCTGGAAATCACTTGTCTTTCATTCTGTCTGTCACAACTGTGTCTAACGTGTAATTACTACATTTCTCAGTGAAATTATGCATGAGTGATGTCTAATGAATCATGTTGAGTTATGTAGATAAAAAGTAACTTTTTATTCTCACTTCCATTGTTTTATAAATGTTTTTCTTTCAAAAAATAACAATATTATGCCTGAATGATCACTAAACAGGAAAATACAAGATTTATTTCTAAAATGAGAGGGAGAGAGAGACATAGAGAGAGAGAGAGAGAGAGAGAGAGAGAGAGAGAGAGAGAGAGAGAGAGAGAGAGATTATACCTGATGGTTGGTAACCTTTTCTACATTAGACCTTTTTAATGGTGCTGATGTTGAATTCAACATGATTTTGGTATCATGACCAGTATATATAACAATACCTAATAAAAATAATAAATCTTCTTTATTCATTTTAGTTAAAAAATCCAAATTGAATATTTGTAATTATATATATGTATTTAATTACCAACAGTTTCTCCTAAAGTTAGAAATGTCAAATACATGATTAAATTACAATGTACCTAACAAATCAACTCTATTTATTTTGAAAGAAATTATCACTATTATGTTTAAACATTTAAAATCACAGGAAGTAAATTTGCAAATTTTAAAACAGTCTTTTGATTGATTCAAATGTGATTTTTAACACTTCCTCAATAACAACATTGTTAAAAAGTTTAATGTTCAAAATCTGATTGGTTTTAATATTCATAAAGCTCTATTCAGGAAATTACTGTTTCCTGTACTGGAACTACCGGTACTCAGGCTAAATAAAAACAAAATGGCTGTGTGAAATATGAATAATTCAGAATATTTCTACTATGACAACTAAAATGTGTACATTTCTATGGCAACAAAGATAGAATATTAACAAATTAATTTTTAACACACATACCAAAAACCCATTTTGTATTTCTTAACATAGCACCTCTTAATAATATCTGGTCTGGACCAAGCGGAATGGCTCTGTAAAAATTATAAAATAACCCATACAATTAAAATTATGAAATACAGTAATACATGTTTATGAATATAACCCACTGGACCTAAGACATTGACATACAGACAAGTGTCTCAATACATAAGTCCTGTTGGTTGAATTATGAAGCAAAAAGAATTTTAAATACTGTTTTTATTGGACAGGTGCTCCTTAAATAGAGGTGGTCATTATAGAAATTTTTACTGCACAGAAAAACGAAATTAATATTTTCCCACTTTGATTCCATTCAATTAATTTCCACTGCATATCTGAAGTCAGAAAATTCTCATTATCTGTTGATCATGTGTTTTATTTTTCAAAATTTATGTATTTTATTTAAATGTTTTCTCCTGAGGTTTCGCAGGCTAAGAAATCTTGTAGGTACACCCATGGTTCATAGCCCCTCAATGCCTAGTATTCAAATCTTGTTTAGATAGTTCCTAATGTGAAAAAATTTGTCAGTTCACTTGCCAAAGGCATTTATTTTTCTATAGCTTTCTGGTTTTTTCCACCTATCAGGACTGTCAGCCTCAATGTAAATGAAAGAATCTTCACTGAGGTGTGAAACACCATAACACCACTCCACTTGGATTCGTTTTTATTGACTCTGGTATATTTTTCATTCATCTATTGATTTGTCACAGTTGACCTTACATTTTTTTTGTAACTACTAAGTTTACATCTATTGATAAAAACATAAAAAAGACACTATTTAAATCATATTCAAACACTCTATAAGCATTTCGAACATAACAAAATAAGGTCCACCATTATCTTTTTTCAATTTTAGACTTTATAATTCCACCCAATTAAAAACCTCAAAAAGTTATGTCTACCAGAAATTTGAGGCAGAATGATTCCCATGACAAAAAGCAAGGATTACTTCAAAAATAATAGCCAGTTTCATGCAGCATGGGTTGCCCCTATCTCATTTCTGTACTTACAATCTTCCAGATGGCCTGATATTACCAACAAAGTCATATAAATGTTTGTTTGGATTTTCACATTCTACTGTTCCTGTTAAATCTAAGAGATCTTCATGAGTGAGGAGCTTTGAAGTTTGTGGAAGACCCTGAGGAATAGAATAATAAAAATCATTTAATGTTTTCAATTTTCTTTCATTTTAAGAACTTCAGTATGTGTATACATGTGTATGCATTGGTTTTTTCTTCTTTTTTGACAATTCAGCTCGTTAAATTTGAACATTTTAAGTGTGTTTTGACAATTCAGCTCGTTAAATTTGAACATTTTAAGTGTGTAAATGTGAATTGTATTGGTCAAGGTTAACATTTATGTTTATATATGTACATATATTATCAAGAAATCTCATTTTAAGGATTGTGTTTGTTTCTTTTATCAAGCAATCTCTTTTCCTTATTTTTATTTAATTTTGTTTTAAGTCATCTCTTTCCCTTTTTTATTACCACTGCTGTAGCTCAGTTAGTAGAGTGCTTGCTCTGTAAGTTGGAGGTCGTGGGTAAGAACCCCAGCCGGGTCTGACCCAAGACTTGAAAGTGGGTAGTGACTGTTTTTTCGCCATTACTCTGCATTATGAAATGAAAGTCAAGGTTCTTTCAGATGGGAACTGCAATTTCCCCTATAGTTGGCGACGTCTCAATATAAGTAAAATATTCTTGACTGGGACGTTAAACACCATTACTCAACTCAACTCCCTTCTATATTAGTTTTTTTTGTTTAAGTCATTCCTTTGTATGTATTATATTGGCATATTTTTCACACAGACAGAGTGAGCCTACACTCATTATATCAGTCATGTGTATGACCTTTCCTTTGTTTACTTTGTAATTGTTTTAAAACGTTTTTATGGCAACAATGATATATTTTTATATCTTATGACATAAATATTTTAGACTTGATAGATAAATGAAGTTGTTAATCAGCATGTATTTATTGTTTTACAATCATCATTATTATATAATTTTGATAATGACCTGTCTTATCTTTAAGTTAGTTTCACCATCTAAATTGGCTGTTTCTATATAACACATTGCTTGTGGCTCACTGTAAAATGATAATAATAATAAAAATTATAATAAAATCAACATCAAATATAAAATATATTGTTTTTTAAAAAAACTCTTACATGTATGTTCCTTCTACTTCATAGAATTTTAATTAAGGAATAACTTGTGTTTTTAACAAGTTTATTGAGTCATAACATAAACAAGAAACAACAACTTATTTAAATGTCTCGCCTGGTTAGTTTTTGATTGAGTAGAAAATACATGACTTCCAAATAAACATTCACATCCATGCCACCACTGAAAACACCGGAAAGTAACACATAAGCCTCGCCTTATGGCGATGCCAGGCTTGACAAAAACGGTGTGCACACTTCATAACAAACTATGCGTTATGAAAAAGTGTACACACCGTTTTTCATGTTATGACTCAAAAACACAAGTTATTACTTATAATTTAATTTTAAACACGTCAACTGAAACATAGAACAATATTTTGTGTCAGTTTTCTTAATTTTTTATAATTGAAAAAAAAATTGTCTGATGAAATGAAAGCTAATGAAAATACATCATGCCATTCACAATTAGCATTGCTATGGTTGCTTAGTTAATTAGAGTATAATGTGAAAAACAATTGTCTGAGTGTATGTTAATTTTGTAGTGCAGTATGATATATCCAAATTTAGAAATTAAATTATAAAACATAAAGAAAATTTAAATGAAATCTGACAAAACATGTCCCTTGTACATGTGCCCGGTAAGTACCCTCTGTAACAATTGTAATGGCTATTTATTTATTTATTTATTTATTTATTTATTTATTTTATTTTATCTTATTTTTATTTTTTTTTTTTTTTTGATAAAAGTTTCAACAGGGAAAAACTGACCACTGATTACTTTATCGAGAACTTCTACAATAACCTTCATCCATTATATACTGACTGCTTTTACAAGAACTTTAGATCTAAAATAACCTTCAACCATTATTAACTTACCTAGATGATAACAATACAAGATCAGCAGGGAAAAACTGACCACTGACCACTTTTACAAGATCTCCTACTGTGACCTCAGTCCATTTTAAGGACTTCCATATCCCTTCACGGAGAACTGCAAGATAAAAATACGTACATAGATTACAATATTTGACAAGTGATGAGAGTACACAGTTTGAAAACAATGGTTAAAACATCGATAGCACGACAAACACTACTTCATTGCAATAGATCCTACATTTTTCCGCGTAGTAAGAAATCAAAACGAACAGAACCTAGTGAAGAAGCTGCAAACATCCGGGTTACCCCCGTGCGATGCCTTTGGAACGATTGTTCCAATCTTTCCAAAAACATAAACAATAACTATGTATAAAATTGTCCTTGTCAGATAATATAAAACATAATAAAAGTGTAAAAAGAAATATGTTCATGCATTAGTTACTATACAGTCTTCTCAATATAAATATAATTTTAGTTACTTTGTTACCACAGGAAGCGATTTTGATTCCTTCTTTAACCTGAACTTTTTTGCTTTTTTAAACAGGGGAAAATCCATTGCAAACAGAACTTGACAGGTTTCCAATTAGCTCAATTGTTTGAAAATATTTGGAAAGTCTCAGGTTCAAGCTCTGATTTTGCTGGTGTTTTTTTTCTTAAAAGTCTATTATTAGATTTATGTTTACATTTTATTGAGGACTGCAAAAACTTACTACCTGGAAATGCTGATTCATATCAAATATTATGTATGTGGTTGCTATGGCTACATTAAATTAAACAATTATGACAGAAATATTACCTAAAACTTCTCTGTTATTAACTGCATCATCTGCTCTATGTCTTTTCTGAAAATATAATATATATATATATCATAATAATAAAAATCATTTAATATTATTTGAATATAATAACTAACATCATAACTATGTGTTAACATAAAAAGAGAAAGAAAAAAGAAAAAAAAAACAACCTGGCCTAGTCATATCTAAGACTTTAATATACTATTTCCTTGCCTGGCATTTGGCAGTAGGAGGATATAGTAATGAATGGCCCACCTGGTGCCAGGATAATGGACTTGGGGATTGGTATTCTTGTCTATGGCATACTGACTCTGTCAGCTAGCATCTTACCACAAAAGTTAGAGATGTGTCATCTTCATAATGTGAACAGTGCAAATTTCTGAATTCAAGGAACATAAGCAAACTGTGTGATTAGAAATGGTATTGAATGATGTCACAGGACAATTAGTCTATTGACAAAGCTCATTCTAACATCTGTACATGTACTACGATATCAATATGTACCAGTAGTTCTAGATTTAATTAAAAAACATATACCAGTATCTATTTCTATATCTGGGTACAAAACCAAATATCTATTTTTATATCAGGGTACATAACCAAATATTTATTTTTATATCAGGGTACAAAACCAAATATCTATTTTTATATTAGGGTACAAAACCAAATATCTATTTTTATATCAGGGTACAAAACCAAATATCTATTTTTATATCAGGGTACAAAACCAAATATCTATTTTTATATCAGGGTACATAATATATTCACTTATACATATGGGTAAAAACCATATATCTATTTTTGTATCTGGGTATAAAACAATATATCTATTTTTATATCTAGGTACAAAATCAAATATCAATTTTATATCAGGGTACAAAATATATTCCCTTATATATTTGGGAACAAAATCATTTATCTATTTCTATATCTAGATACAAAATCATGTATCAATATTTACATCTGGGTACAAAATCATAAATCTATTTTAAAACTGGGTATAAAATATATATACTTATATATCTGAACACAAAATTATATACATTTATCTATTTTATATCTAGGTACAAAATATATCTACTTAGATATCTGGGTACAAAATCATATATCTACATGTACATCTAGGTACAAAATATATCTTCTTAGATATCTGGGTTCAAAATCATGTCTTTTTTATATCTAGGTAAAAATATATCTACTTAGATATCTAGGTACAAAAGCATTAATCTATTATATATCTAGGTACAAAATATATCTACTTAGAAATCTGGGTACAAAATCATATACATGTATCTATTTTATATCTAGGTACAAAATATATCTACTTAGATATCTAGGTACAAAAGCATTAATCTATTATATAATTGGGTACAAAAACAAATATCAATTCTTATATCTGGGTACAAAAACATATATCTTTTTTATATCTGGGTACAAATTCAAGATTTAAGGAGATTTACAGATCAAAATTGTGCCCATGCATGTTAACTTAACCATCTTATAAAACAATGAGATAACTTTAAACATTCACAAACACCTAGGTACAATGCATTTTGAAGTACCCCAGTAAGTAAGTTTAAAAGTATCCTTAATAAGTACATACACTGGTTGTTGAATATATATATTAACTCACAAAATCTTCAATGATTTCCTTAATGGCTGAAACAGTTAAGATGAAAAGTAATGGAACTGCTGTTGTATATCTACCTGTAGGTGATACACGAGGGAGTTGCTGAAAAAAGAAATGTAAATGAAATGTAAAAACTGCTCTCTCTCTCTCTCTCTCTCTCTCTCTCTCTCTCTCTCTCTCTCTCTCTCTCTGTCTCTCTGTGGGGGTATATGGAGAAAGTTACTGAAATTAGACTTAAATTGATACATGTATAATGTAAATGCTGATTAGATCTCTCTCTCTCTCTCTCTCTCTCTCTCTCTCTCTCTCTCTCTCTCTCTCTCTCTCCTCTCTCTCTCTCTCTCTCTCTCTCTCTCTCTCTTGTGCTATGGTCAAAACAATTGGCCCACAATATTAATATACAACGTGTATGTAGTTATACATCACTAAGTCATATATCTAACTTTATTCAAGAATAAAATTTCCAATATTCAATAACAACACATTAACTCATCATTATCAATCAATAACATTCCACAAAAAGTAATATATAATATTGAAGCTGTCTAATCATTTCAGAGTATAAATAATGAAAATGGTAATAGATGGACAACCAACATGGGGATTATAGCATACAAGAGAAGTGCTTATTGAAACTATATCTGTGTTATATTAACTTACCTGCAGTAATGAAATGAAGAGAAAAAATATATTTGCGTATTTTCTAAACTGTTCAAATAAAAACTTTGGGAAGAACGATATAATGCTGTATTTGGCTGTGCTGAAAAATAATTATAATAAAATAAAACACAAGGTTAATACAAATATGCATATATGTATGTATATGTCATTAAATTTATAAAATTTATAAAATTCAAAATCAACCACACACTGACATTTATACGGTAAACGGGAATTTTTCAGGATGGTTTTATTTTCAAGTTAGTTCACAAGTAAAGCTAAATGGGAAAACAAAACTAACACTAATATAAAAAGTCAATATTATTTGTGCTGGTTTTCACCAGATAACATGAAATTAAAAGTATCCAAATAGATGTCCATGTTGTCATTAACAAAAATTAACCGACATGAAAATTTTCCAATTTACAGTAAACAGACTAAATACCTGACTGGTTTACGAAGGGATGCAAATAAGGAGTTAATAACTTAATATAATTCTACATAAGATAAATCATGTGATTTCTTTGACAAATCGACAAACTTTGACAAAGTTATTCTAGGCTCAGCCCATGGTATTATTAAATGACCAATGTTAATTTTAGAAATAATTTCATAAAGTTGGTAACTAATTTGTCCAACTAGACACCAAATTCACAAGTTGTACAACAGAAGCATTTTATAACTGAAAAACCTGTATTTTGCAATCACTGATACAACCAAGAACACCTAATACAAATGATAGAAAGAAGCAAAGAAAGCACGATAAAAGACAAGTTACTCGTACACATAGACCTGATAAATAGCAACTTTATACACAGGTGGTTTTTATATAGAGGTTCTTTTGGTTTAGATATGAAGTAAAAGTACGTTAAAACATTGTTCTTAATGTACAGTTGCCTGTTTATATAGAAGTTCTTTTTTGTTGAAATTATAGCAAAAGTACCTGAAAACACTATTTTTAATGAACGGTTAATGTTTATACAGAAGGTTTTATTTGGTTAAAATGTAAAGCAAAGAAACTTAAAAGCACTGCTCTTAATGCACAGGTGGACAAAGGTCAAGATGATTGCTGTTGAGGGTTTTCTTGCCCTGGGATCATTTATTATAAAAGACAGAAAATGGACTCACAACTGGATTTTATAACAAATTTGGTGTCCAGAGGTGTGGTTAAAAAACTACTAGATATCACTCTAACATCTCATTTATCCATGATAAAATAAATATTAAATAAAAATAAAATTTCTGTTAAGAAATCAATAAAATTCAAATTAAAGTTTAGCAAGAAAGTTTTCAATAATAATAAATGACAACATCTGGAGTATATTTCATTATTAACCCATCTGCAGGATATTATATTGTAATGTCAGTTACAAAGTGAACATTATATAACTTCACTGCTTGAGTAATGTCTACTGGGTATTTATTTATGTTTACCGTTCTCTGTTTAGCCAAAATCAATACAGAATGGATAAAAGATGCCAAATATAAAAGTTTTTCATGTGCCAAGATTATAGAGAAATATTCTAGTTTATTAGAATATAAACAAATTTAACATTCATATCACAAAAATATAACAGATATAACACAATTACTGACAGAAGGTGAATAGTAATGATGTCTTTCACTTATATTGAGGTAGTTGGTTCTGGGATAGTTGAGAAAACTGGAGTACCTTGAGAAAACCACTGATCTTTGACAAGCAAACTGAAACATTTTCACAAACTATAAATTGCCTAAGTGGAACAATGAGTGACACTGTCACCCATTAGCACACTTCAGACCACTTGGCAAACAAGATGGTTTCAGGCTTTCCAACAGTCCCATTAATTACCAATTTAATGGCATTTTCTTAACTTATTGTTTAAATTCATGAATTTTATAGTCAGTAGTCTCAACATTTGTTTTTTTTTTTTTTTTTTGTCTTGTCTCATTCAGCTGTTAATTTATTTATTTTTATTTATTTTTTATTATTATTATTATTATTTTTTTTTTTTTGATTGAAATAAAAAATACAGGCCACAAAAGGCCTAATTTATTATTAATAGTATAAGGCCATCGGGTCAGAAGTGATTTATAGATGAAACCTGTAAAAAAATCTGACTAAAATTTTAGGACATTTTTTAACAGATACTCCTTCTGCTAATTGTACATTTTTTATGACATTATGAATACTATCCAATTCCCATTTTTCTGTATACATGCATTAATTACCAGTAATTATCTGAGTGCACGTGGGCATTTAAATATATAATGTTTAACATCTAAATTAATCATTCTAAACGTTGTTTTGTTTTAAAGCATCATATGGTGTTTTTTTGAGATTTCACTTTGTCAGAACTCTATATATACAACGAACTCAATGTAATACAATTTTCTGATAAAAACTACCCCCCAAAAAAACAATAGTGGGATAAATAGACAGCTGGACTTTATATTATACAGAGAATAAATTGCAAGAACATATGTTAAACTATTGCTAATAACACATTATCATTTAGTTACCATAACACATCCTAAGGAAATTTTAACATAAAACCAAGTCTGTCTGTGTAAGCAAACAAGTAGCAAGCTGGGACAAACATATGTGGAATCTATCAAATAATACAGGTGTACATTATAGCAGGATTTACTGTAATATAGTTTAAGGATGAAAGCAGAAAAAAATTCAATGAAAGAAGATACAAGAGGCCCAAAAGGGCATGTACTGCACAACTGTCAGATGAAATACATTGCTAGATAAGAAACATTGTTTTGAAATAAAAAAGTTCCAGTTTTAGAAATGTTAGAAGTTCCTGTAAAATCATAGACATATCTACCTACACTGGCATCTAACTAAGGTTATAAACTTATGTAATGGCTATTTTTCTGGGTTTTTATTTATTTATTTTTTTATTTATTTTTAATTTTAATTTAAACCAACGTTGGCCATCTTGAATTTAGGGTCAGGCTGATCCTTGCCATCTGGCCCAGTAGTTTTAAAGAGGAAGATATAAGTTTACACATGAAGCTACACACTGATGTACATATGTTTCACCATGTCATAAGCTGAACTGGCTAAAGTCGGTTGAGCTAAATGTACCCAGAATTCAAGAAATATTGTACATAGGACCATAACTTCCAAAAGATCTGACATACAAATTCAGATTGGCTGGTTGTAATGTTGGTTAACATCATATCACAGCTATTAACAAGAGCAATTTTCTTCATGCTTTGCAACTAAATTTCATAAAAATTGTGATTCAAACTTTTGGAAAGTAATTTTGGGCAAGAAAAGGAATGCATGGTCATAAATAAGGACATAGAGACAGAATGAACTTTTTAAGTTTTTTTATCAACTTTTTAAAAGTGTACCGATTTATTGAATTCATCAGAATAATTTATGTATTTATTTATTTTTTATTTTATCATTTTTTATTATAATTAATTTTTTATTTTGGAAAAATAATGTTGGTGATACTTTTTTCTTTCTTTTTCTTGAAAAATAAGATGGTGATATTACATGTATTAACTTAATCATAGCTCAAATAAGCCACAAACAATTAAATGCAAACAGATTTGATGAGTTTTCAGGATAGCTAGCACACAACTTAATAGAGACATATATGAGATGAACGGATATTTTATCAATCTATATAACATGCTAATGAAGTATAATATACAATGTATATATAAATACATGTATATCTAATTAAGTAATACAGTAAGAATGTATCCACACATTTAACATCTACATGTATCTCTCCGACTGAAATTGATCAATACAATCGATAAACTTGTATATGTTAATAAGTAATTGATTCTAACCAGCCATACAAAATAACAATATGTTGTTCGTGTTATGACATAAAAATTTTGTGTAGATTAACAGAAATGTTTTCTGAGTTCTTTGTGAAGTTTTACTAATATCTTTAACAGGTGTATAGGTATCTCCAAAACATTTGAATGCAATGCAAAATACAACATTGTACCAGAAGTTTTTCATGTGATGGACATTTATCTAATTTATTATTTGGTTAACCTATTTTCAATGATAAAAGAGACACAGAGAGAGAGACAGAGAGACATAGAGGCATTAATTTCAATTATCTAACATAATTTCCCGTGTCTGACAAATACAAAGATTGCTCAAAAAACACTCGGGGCCTCTATGTTTCTGATAAATCAACTAAAACAAATTTTTGATCACATCATACTAGTAAAGTCTTTTAAGTAAGACCAGTGACAACCTGAACCATAACACCATTTCTCATAAACACTAGATCAGTGACAACCTGAACCATAACACCATTTCTCATTGACACTAGACCGGTGACAACCTGAACCATAACACCATTTCTCATAAACACTAGACCAGTGACAACCTGAACCAAAACATTATTTCTCATAAACACTAGACCAATGACAATCTGAACCATAACATTATTTCTCACAGGCTTTAGATAGAATTTTAAATCCACTCGGCACAGTGCCTAGTTAAAGAAGAAAACCACTCGTCACTTGGAAATTTAACTCGGCACAGTCCACTACAAGAAAAACAAGACTTTCTTCTCTTAACTACTGCCAGAGCTTGTACCAACAAATATGTTTTCTGATTAGCTTCTGAAGCTTTTCACGAACTTCGGATTTTCCACTTTCAGTAAACAAAAACTTTCGTTTTGAAGTGGCAGGTTTAGAAATGCTTCCACCTGCAACTGGTTTGTCGCCAGGATCAGCGTAGTCTAATCAGTGTCTTCGAAAACTTCTTTATCAACTGTTTCATCCTTGTTTGTCTTTAGAAAGTCATACAAAACAGTTTGTTTACTTTTATTTGACATACTTAATGGACCAACAATTATATAAACACTTGGAACATCAGTTTGATTTTACGTTACACTAAGTAAATTCCGAATGCGAAACATTAGGTTTGCACATGTGATGCAAACGTTTAAATGATTTTATTCATTGATGCTTGTAACAGAACGGCCAATGTCAAGAAAGGGCCTCGTTACAACTGACCTCCTTATACAATATTTTTCCGACAAAAACAATATAATCTGTTGTTTATTAATTGCAACAAGCCCCTTGATGTATATGTCTGATAAATTTAACTCGGCACTGTGACAAGTGGTAGTAACAATATCACTCGTTCAAGTACAAATTTCACACTCAGGACGAGTGGACAAGTGAATAATGGAAGCCCTGTCTCATAGACACTGGACCAGTGACAACCTGAACCATAACATTATTTCTCATAAATACTAGACCAATGACAACCTGAACCATAACATTATTTCTCATAAACACTAGACAAGTGACAACCTGAACCATAAGGCCATTTCTCATAAAGACTAGACCAATGACAATCTAAACCATAACATTATTTCTTATAAACACTAGACCAATGACAACCTGAACCATAACATTATTTCTCATAAACACTAGACCAATGACAACCTGAACCATAACATTATTTCTCATAAACACTAGACCAATGACAACCTGAACCATAACATTATTTCTCATAAACACTAGACCAATGACAACCTGAACCATAACATTATTTATCATAAACACTAGACCAATGACAACCTGAACCATAATATTATTTCTCATAAACACTAGACCAATGACAACCTGAACCATAACATTATTTCTCATAAACACTAGACCAATGACAACCTGAACCATAACATTATTTCTCATAAACACTAGACCAATGACAACCTGAACCATAACATCATTTATCATAAACACTAGACCAATGACAACCTGAACCATAACATTATTTCTCATAAACACTAGACCAATGACAACCTGAACCATAAGGCCATTTCTCATAAACACTAGACCAGTCACAACCTGAATCATACATAAACACTAGACCACAATAACAGGAACAATATAATTAGAATACCTGATTTTATTGTAACAAAATTTGGTCTCTTGAGGAGCATTTATATAAATAACTCTTTGATTGTGAGGTTCCACTTCTTCTGTGGTCTCTGATCCATAGCCATCTTGCTGCATCTGGTGGTATTCTGAAAAAGTAAATAAATAGAAATAAAAGCTTAGAATAATTACTCGTAATTTATGCCCCATTACTTGTAATTTATGTCTCATAATTTCTCACAATTTTTCAGGGTAAGCTACAGGTCTAGATAGGGTAAAATAAGTAAAAAGTTTTAAAAAAATTAAGTATGAAAGTAAAAGATTTACTGATATGGTGAATGTCTATAAAAATCAAAAGCTTTTAGTAAGCAATGACAGATTCTCTTGAAAAAATTCTTGTAACATTTATGTGTTTTAAGCTAGCCATTTTTTTTTTATTATTCATTTATTTTTTTTTTATTTATCTATTTATTTATTTTTTTTTTTTTTGTCAGAAATAAAAAAGGTTAAAGCTATTCAATAATTAGTCATTAATTATTTATTTCACTGCCATTATCTTGGTGAAAAGCTGTAGATTTGACAAGAACATGAAAACACATATTTTAACTACCTCTTACATTCTGTATAATAATTGGTCTTAATTCATCATTCACCGTCAAGATATATCTCATATTGGGTCATTAGTATTTAATTGGGCAGAGGTTTGAACATGGAGAGTTGCAGACTTGACAGTCTTCATCGTAAACAAAAATGGTGTATGTCAGAACAAGGTGTGTGCAAATGACTGATAAGTTTTCTTCATTTTTCCTTTAAAATCTCTTTTTCATTATATTAAATTTCATTTGTAGTAAAACAAATTTGTTATAGACTGTTAGTTGACCAACTGCTTAAATGGTGTCAGTAATTTTCATATTTAATGACAACCAAACTCTTTAACTAATACATGTACATGTACATGCAATGTATAACTTAAAACAAATGTTTATAATAAAATAATAGTTTACTAAAGCAGCAATTTCTTCGCTACTGACATCTTCAGAGGCTCATTGAGAGTGGGATGGTTCGAGTTCAACCTGGATCAAATGTAAGACTTTAAAATTCCAGATACTGCTAATACACCTGGTGTTTGACATTAGGGGAGTACCAGTTGGTTCACCTGGTGTCAGGATAATATGACTGGGATAGCCTTATTCTTGTCTGCAGCATTCTGACCTTCGAAGCTAATAACTCAACAAAAAGTCATTAAAAGTGTACACTAGTTCAAGTCAGACCGTAACACATGTACATATTGGTACTCGCACATCTCATACAAATTTGTTCTTAGATTAATTTGTAGAGATTAATAACCTTGCTCTAGTAGCAAATAGCTGAAAATTACTGATGAGAAGCTAAACAACATTACAAATCAACAATCTTTTCTGCTACCAAGTCACAGAGAGAGATAAAACATAAAGAAGAAAATTGGAACTTCTAGATTTTATCCATTAACACATTCAATAGCCAATGATATACTGTAAAATCAAAAATGTTCATGGGGGATTAAATTTTTCTCTTTTCAAGAAGAAGTGGAAACCATGAAATTCAATGTCAATAAAAAAAAAATTTCTATTACCAAGGTCTCCAATGGGATTTATTTTCACAAAACTCAAATCAATGAATTTTTCTCTCAACAATTATATTTAAATTGCAAAACCATAAAAGTTTCTTCCCAATGATTATTCAGTATGTGGTATACCACACTGAATTTAGTTAAAATAAAAATTTGTGCAAGTTTTATAAAGGTTAAAAAAAAGTCCATTATTACTTTATAAAAACATACTTATTTAAATTAAAGGAAACATTTCCCTTTTTTTGTCAGTTTTCATTAATTTCAAGTAATGACATTGAAACATATGGAAAAGACAAAACCTATGGTTGGAGAGGCAGTTATTCTGATCACTAATGTGCAGGGGTGTAGAACAGCAGGTAGTTCAAGTATGGTCCCTAAACATTTACCTGGGCATAGATTTGGGGTATTTGTAATTTAGCTCTTGAAGCATACTAGGCTCTTTACACCTATTGTATCAATAGTGTGAGTAATTGTGTTTTTCACCCCAGTAAAGTTTCTTGCACTTGCATGGATGCAGTCAGTTCTTGAATGATGGAGGAAACTTGAGTGCCCAGAAAAAACCATCAGCCTTTGACAAGCAAATTCACAAATACTTTAACAATAGGATCTGCCTGAGCAAGATTCTGATCTAGACTGCCTTTTAGACCTCTCGCACACCAAGCCACCACCCCTCGCCTCTCCACCTCACCCCTCTCCATTCGGGTTGACATTATGTAAACATTATATCAAACCCATTTTTAAAACTAAATACTGAATTATACATTTATAAACTAACAGTAAAGAAAAAACATCTACTTACAAGTATTTACAGGTATAATGAAGGTCAAACCAGGCTTTGGATCAAACCCAATGCCTCTTGTTTTAAAGCAAACACTTCACAAACACAGGCACTATTGAGTGACTATATATAATTATGACACAGACACAAAATGATGACACTTTACTAATTACTTACAGAATGTTTTCTATCAGCTCGTTTAATTGTCAGTTTTAATGATACACAGGTTACACTATCTATAAGTACCTTGCAGCGTTTAATCACTTAAGTGGTTTCGTGGTTGTCTAGCAATATATATACATATATATATTTTTTATTAAATCATGGAATGAGAAATATCACCATGGTTACATTTTAAGCATGATTTAAATCTGTCTTATCTCTAATTCAAGAATCGAATGATCACATTTCTTTTGTTTATTAAATTGTACCATTGGTTTATAGAAGTGCAAGACTCACAAAGACATTTAATTTTGTATGATAAAAACTGTCTAGACAATAGAGAATAGAATTATGGGTATAAAATAAACCTATAAAGGTTCTCGTTATCATACAGTTAAGTGACCTTTATTAAGAGGTGACCTCCCTTAATCAATTGTGTAACGAAGAGTCAACTGAATGAAATGGTTGATTAAATAAGAATATCCTGGGCGTTATGGCTGACCTGAAGGATGTTTGCCATTTCTTTCAGTATTTAATTGACAGTTTTCATGAATAGACCATTTGCCAATTAAATGTTCCGAGTCATTTTCCTATTTAGATATTACAATGACGGGGGACAAAACCTCTGAATTTTCGGGTTTTTTCATACAAAAGCACTGTTTTTACCAAATGTAATTTCTATGTTGTCATTTTATTTAAAAAGTTTACCAGACAAGCCTAAATACATTTGAGACATTATATGCAAAATAAAATGGTTTAAAAGATGAAAATCTTATTTTTAGCTTTTTGTTTGCCAAGAGAAGTTATGTTTTATGTAACGAAAAACCCCGAGAACTGTCCGGTCAAGTTATAAAATCTTAATAGAAAACCGATTCATATTTCGGTCGGAATTTTAATTGGCAAATCCAGTATTTAAGAACCCCTCTACAGTTTCCCCTTATGGATCTTTATAGACAAGAATAATACAGAAGAATACTACATGTCCTAAAGATGTTACATCTACACATACATAGGGTCTAGATACAAATTATATGCTCACCAAAAAGTATAAAGGCCCTCTCTATAGTATTCCCGTTTCATTGATTTGATTGATTAAATGGGGTTTTACATCCCAGTCAAGAATATTTCACTTATTTTGAGACATCACAAGCCATAGGTGAAGCGGCAGAAATTTTGACCTTTGCAGTGTGCTTAGGGCAATGTGCAGGGAGTGTTCTTTGACATGCCATGCCTGCCATGACATGGGGTATCAATGTTTAAGGTCTTATCCAAAAGACCCAGTGACTTTCATTTCAGTACTTGGCAAAAAAAAAAAAAAAAAAAAAACAGTCACTACCAATTTTCAAGTCTTGGTCAGACACGGCTGAGGGTATTCCCATTTGAGACATCATAGCTAATATTTGTGCAATTTAAAAAAAAATAAATTAAAAAAAAAAAAAAAAAAAAAAAAAAAAAAACATGCCAAAAGAACGCTTAATATGAAATATCTAAAGTTAAGCTGTTTTATGTTTATTAAAGGTGATTTTAATCTACAGAGACTCTTCTACAGTTTCCAAATTTGGGACCCACGGCAAAGATGTACATTAATTGGATAGTATGTGTCCTATTTATTAACATCTAAATTATCTAAAGTCTATGTATAATACATAAGTCATTTATGAACTTTAAATTTTTCAAAAGGACCCAATACGGTTTTCCCACTTGGGGCCTCCCAGCCTATACTTGTGCAAATATAATACTTCTTATCCAAAGGAATATATATAATAAGGTTCAACTATTGTACATTAGTCATTCATGACATTTTTTAATTATCTATTGGAGTCTCTATATTTTCTTGACTTGGGACCTTAAGAAAAGTAAAAAAAAATACATACAGTGTATACCATAAGGATGTTAGATATCAAACAATAAATGTTTAACATTTATAATTCTTATGAAGAAGATATTTGATTTTTTTTTCTATTATTTCCCTTTAAGGAACCCAAAGGGGACATAACTAATTTAGATAACTTATTTAGTTATTTCCTCAAATCTGAAAGCCTTTCACCTAGATAAGTGCAAATTACAATGTATTATCTATTTCAGCAAAAGTAGTTTTGGAGTATATAATTTAAATTGAAAAAAATAGTTTACATAGTAGAGATGGTCAGCCATCAATAAACCTGAGCTAAAGGCTCTTTGAGTAAAAACCTAAACTGAGCCAAAACATATTTGGTATTCTACAAATTCAAAAACAATTTATCAAGTCAAATTTTGGTCCGACTTGAAAAGTGCATGGATAGTGCTGTCCTGTGTTGTTATTAATGTGTTTGCATTTGTCCAATTTCTGTTTACGCCATTTATGCTGCAGATGCATTCTGTCAATAGAGAGTGTGAATAGAGATGACCTATAGACTTGTTTGAACCAGATTGAGAAGTAAACATACGATATGATATATCCTGTTGGATCTTGATGTTGGAACTAAAAATGATGGTTTTAATGTACAATTTGCTGTTTGCTACCTTTGTGGCACAACAGTGTGATAGCAAAACAATTAGAAAGCAGAATATAACTGAATGCTGAATATTTTTGTTTCATAAATGCAACACACAAACCCAATGACACAAAATAGCATTATCATGATGTCAAATTACAGTAATGTTATAATGAAAATCCCTCCTTTGAAGGAGAACCTTTCCAACTGGCTACCACTGCTACCACCACATTTTGGAAAGTTTATTTCAGAACAGAGTATAAATAATAAGTTATTTTCCTGAAGGAATGGAAACATTGCTGTGTATGACAAACAGGTATTTGCCCTTATAGGTAACACAAGTCAATATTTTTTCTAGCTTGTTTCAGTAGCATTACTTCTGCTTTTATAGATTTAACAATTTTCACACAGCTTTGCTGCTATTTTTCTTTTGGTTCAATTTTCTCAAACTTATTTTTTTCCAAGTATAGAAATTTATGGTTTTTTAATAAATTCCTAAGACTCTTTCCATGGTGTGAGATGAAACATTCATCAAAAGCATGCATCCAAATTTGGATACCGGCAGACTGCAGGGTAGTATAAATCCAGTTAAATTCAAAGAGCTAGCATTTTAAACACAAAGATACATATATGTACTAAGGTGAACTTTACTTAAAAAAACTTTTATTTTGCATTAAAGAATATAGAATTGCAATAAATACAACCACAATAATAGCAAGTTAGATTACTTATGCATAAGTTTCAAACAAGCATTATTGAACGACTTTTGTGGTGTATATATAAAAAAATAAATAGATAAATAATAAAATAAATAAACAAATAATACATATATATATATATATATATATATATATATATTAAATTTAGTAAAGTAAAAAAAAAAAAAACCTGAATTTCAATCTTGAAAAAAAAAATCTTTTCAATAAATTAATGCCTGAAATAAAAATTGTAAATGAAACCGAATAACTGGTATCAAATTTTGTACCATATGTTTTGATTAAAACAATACATTAAACATAGCCGATACAATATGTGATAAACACTTAGTTATGGCTTCAAATAAGCACTTGTTCAGATATTAACCTGATAAGCACTGACACCTTACAGTGATAACTTACGACCAGTGAGCTGTTTAAGCTGTAGTTCCTCCCCCAACATCCTGTAGTCTCCATTAACACTTTAAGAATAATAATCTTTTATCAGCCAATGCTTGCACAATTAATTCCCAGAAACTCTATAGAACTATTAACATAATTAATTTTGTTTACAGAATTTGAAAATAAATTGTCTTTTTTTTACACTGACGTTTTAAAAATACCTAAAACAGTGGATGTAAAAGTCGAGTTAAAAGACAGAAATACAGTCACTGGAAAGATTGGTGTCCCATAAGTATGAAGATTATTTCCCATAGGACAATGAGTTATATTAAATTATTTAGTTATAGTACACCAAGTGTTATCTATCTGAACACCGTGCACCTGAGTGTGGTATATATAACCCTGTATCAATATTTAAAAAAAAAAATTTAATTTCCTGAATATTATGTAATAATACAGAAATGGCTAATAAAATTCTCACTGATTGGTCAATATCTGACACCAAATTTACAAAAGCACACTACCTAAATGAGACCAATTTATGTACAAACTGTCATGTTTTTGTATTAAAATATTTGCCAGTAAAGGCTGTATTAATGGGAACCTTGTGACAGACAAATCAATAATGCTTACTTTCCGTCTGATCAATGTTGGCAGTACAGAGGGTCAATACAGGAAAATTATCAATAAAAAGGGGAAGTAACTGCCTGTTGTCTGATCAATGCTGCCCAAAATAAGGTTGGATACGGGAAAATTGTCAGTAGAAAAGGGAAGTAACTGTCTGTTGATTGTCTGATCAATGCTGCTAGATCTGAGGTTCAATACAGGGAAGTTGACAATAGGAAAGGAAACTAACTGTCTGTTGATTGTCTGATCAATGCTGCTAGATCAGAGGTTCAATACAGGGAAATTGTCAGAAGAAAAGGGGAGTAACTGTCTGTTGATTGTCTGATCAATGCTGCCCAAAATAAGGTTAGATATGGGAAAATTGTCAGTAGAAAAAGGAAATAACTGTCTGTTGATTGTCTGATCAATGCTGCTAGATCC
The DNA here is from genome assembly GCA_029721355.1 of Tegillarca granosa. NCBI lineage: Eukaryota > Metazoa > Mollusca > Bivalvia > Arcoida > Arcidae > Tegillarca > Tegillarca granosa. The sequence continues at coordinate 24,065,495 of CM056604.1, forward strand.
GAGGTTCAATACAGGGAAATTGTCAGAAGAAAAGGGAAGTAACTGTTTGTCGATTGTCTGATCAATGCTGCTAGATCTGAGGTTCAATACAGGGAAAATGTCAGAAGAAAAGGGAAATAACTGTTTGTCGATTGTCTGATCAATGCTGCTACATGTAGATCCAAGGTTCAACACGGGAAAACTGTCAGAAGAAAAGGGAAGTTAATGTCTGTTGAATGTCTGATTAATGCAAAAAGAAATGAGGATAGATACATTGAAAATGTCACTAGAAAAGGACCACATCTTTCTGCTCATTGTCTGTTCAATAATGCCAAAACTGAGTGTCAATACAGAGAAATTCAAAGAAGAAATAGGTTACAATCTGTTAAAGGTCTGATTCAAAATTTATGATTGAAGATGTTATAATTGCTGTCAAAAAATTGAGATTAAGAAACAGAAAATTATCAAATGTATAAGGGAAATAACTCAGAACTGATGATCAACAGAAAAGGGAGGCAAGTTAATGTTCATGATTTGATTTTAAAGTCACACCAGAACCATGTCTATTTATAGGGCAATTGAAAATGCTGTGAAAAAAAATTATGTAGAACTTTCGATCAATTTAAGGCAGGGGTCAATGTATAATTCTTTGAAAGAAAACTTACTGTTTATTGTCCAACCAATAATTTCTGTTAAAATTTATATAAGTTTTAAAAATAATTAAAAAATTGAAAAAAAAAAGAAAAAGAAAAGATGATCTGCTTCTAGGCCATTAATTTAATGCAAGCACACCCATTTTAACTTAAATATTCTATTCTAAACAACTACAAGCTATTCAAAATATTGATATATAAACATTGACTTAAGGAAATGACTAATTCAAATAGTAAAGAGGCGATATTAATATGATATAAATAAAATATATACACTTATTGTAATAATCCCTACTTGAACTGATGATGAAGAGTGTCTTAACATTTAAATTAGTCTGCATGTTATCATCATTTGACATGTTTGTTGATCAAGGTTGATAAATAGGTAAGCTGAGCACTGAAGTGGAATTACTGGAATATTAGCTCTAACTATGCTTTAAAACTATCATATACAGGGTTAGCTGTCACTAAAATAACTTGTTTCAATAGAAGCAAAATTTTATCACCAATTTCCATATTCTGTTGCCAAAATACTCCCACCCTTTTTTTTTTTTCATGTCACAAAAATAATGCCAGAAACCAAATACATGTATTTGTCATCAGTGTTTTTAATAAACCACAATTAGGGTCATTTGTGATACCCAGAGATAACCCTGATATACTGAATAACCAAACTTTTTAAGCAGAAGTCATTCTTTCACTGTACTAAAGTTTTTTATGATTTTTAGCTTGCGTTCCATCTAAAGAGTTGGATAATACCCAACTACTTCAGAGTCTCATGGGACATTGTCTAGAATCTAGCAGCAATATAATTATTAGAAACACATTAAATATTCATGGATATCAACAAAAATCAAATTTTGTCTACAGCCTGTGATAATTTTAGTTTCAAAGAAAAAAGTCTTTATTTTCCACAAATATGAACTGGAAACTATAAATAAACTAGATTGCTTCATATTCATTGGCAAATAAATCTATTTTTAAAATGTTTGTCTATCTGTCCATCTGTCTGTCTGTCTCTGTCTGCCCTTGTCTGTATCTGCCTCTTTGTCTGTCAATCTGTCTGTCTTTCCATCTGTCTGTCTGTCCTTCTGTCTGTATGTCTGTGTCAGTTTGTAACAACAATTACAATGTGCTCTGAACAGCTAAAAGGGTTGATCTGGGGATACTATATAGAGTACCGGGTAGCAATCATTCAGTTTGACTTGAAATATTAAAATACTGAAAACAATCAAAACTTCACCTCCAATAGCCAGACTATTTTTTTTTTTTTTTTTTTTTGTCATGACAACCTTACCAATTTCAACAGCAAAATTTCAATTTGAGGTAAGACTTGATTTAAAGTCTTGAATATTTCAATATCACGGACCCTCAAGTTGTCTATGTTACTGCTTTAGTTGTTAATGTAAGGCACTTGTTAAACTTACCACAAGATGGAACTTTTAAATTCTCTTTTGTCATGACAACTTTACCAATTCCAAAAGCAAAATTTTCTCATGAAAAAAATATTTTTGAGAATTCACTCAACTAGTTTATCTTATATTCACAGGATAAAAAATTCAAACACCTCATGCATTTTGGAAATTTATTCATGATCATACAAACTGGGACAGAAAGGGGGATGCTTAACATTTCAAATTTATTAATTCATATACATGTTCTGAACTTGTGCTGTATTATAAAGAAATATAAATGCAGTGTCACATCTATATAGAGGCAATAACTCATACCATGAATTGTCATACTTTGTTTTCCTTATGTAGTTGTAATGATTTTTATCATTACATCAGCAAATTTTCAGTTAGTTGTGATGTGAGCAAGTTTATAGAACTCTATGAATTTTTCTAATATCATGAAAAAATAAAATGTGTTAGTGCTTAATGTGGTCTGCCATGATCTAACACACATTTTGGATGACCTTTTGTTAAGGTGCTAGCTCACTGAGTCAGTATGCAGCAGAAAAGCAGCTACATCCCCACCCCCACCCCACACCCCCCCCCCCCCCCCCCGGGTCACATTATCTTCACCCAGGGTAATAAAGACAATTCTCTATCCTTTTAATACAAAGCACCAGACAAGGAAACAGTATTGGTATCTCAAATTTTAAAAGTCTTAAGTATGACCAGCCCTGGGTTCAAACCCAAAACCTCCAGCTCTTCAGACAGACAGTCCAACAAAAAGTCACAGAGGCAGTCATAACTCTTTTTAAGTATATATCAATATGTAAATATAACACAGTATCTAGATTAGGAAAAACAAACAAAACAAAAAACATATAGTTTTATATTATTCATCATTGTTTATCATAAATACGGTAACCATATCCTGTATTAGGTTTTATATGTGCACCAGGTGACACAAGCTGTTTTTCAGAACTATCATTTTTCTATTAGATAAAGGCTTCATATTCCTGGAATAATATCTTTTTTAAAGACAATAAGACAATGTCAAAGTATGTTGACAGTATATTATAATATACAAGGTATCTACATTATATATATATATATATATATATATATATATATATATATATATATATATATATGATTATTACTGTAAGCCATAAAGCCATATTGCATTGTAAATGGAAGAATCACATTGTCGATTTTCCTTCAGAATACCATAAAAGGTTGCTTAAAAATAACTAAATTTCACTAATCAAAATACCGGGTATACATATATAAACCTTGACTCTGCAAACCCCATCAGGAAAAATAACATTTTCAAATGTCAAATTTTGATATCCTTTTCCTTATACTACAACCAGGAAAAGATCTATTAATTCTCGACCATTTTAAAAATCAGAACTTTGCAAAATTTATGCTTCTTGGGGGTACCATTATATCAAAAGGTGGCACGTTCTCACTTTTCAATAAACACATGAATTGAAAACCTAGTTCAGGCTTTTGCAAGATACAAAGGTGATTAAAAAAAGTCACACAAAATATTGTTAATACAGCTTAATGAATTCACATCTGTTGCCATAATGATACTGATGTGGCTAAATAACTTATTCTTTTACCTTCACATAGCCATTAATATTTTTCTGTGTAAATAAACCTCATTATTTTCTTTTTTATTAAAACCCTGATTAATCTAGTTAGGTCTAATTTTTGTCCACAGAATCAATATAAAATACATGATACTGTCTACATGGCTCGTGGCCATTATAAACCACTCCTCAGGACTATAAAAAATCCTGTCTTTCACTTTCCTTTGTACTAAACCAGTTCTTTAGCAGTTTATAGTATAGAGACAAGTTTAAATTATCCTGCAGCACCAATACCACTATGGAAGCTCAAATTGTAGATTGCTCGCTTTGTATGTGAGAGATCAGGGTTTCAACCCTGGCTGGGTCGAACAGTGAAATATTCTTGAATAGGACTTAAAACTCCATTAAATCAACCATTCAATCAAACAATTTAGGCAGAGATTGGTCAATGTAGTAATCAAATTCAAAATGGTGTGATTTGTGTGAAAGACACTTTGACTTAATCACAGGATGAGTTGTCTAAAAATCTGAGAACTGTGATAGAATTATAATTTTTCAATCAAATAATTAAAAACAGATTTACCAGTAACACATTTTGTAGGTGAAAAAAAAAAAAACCAAGTGAAAATTGGTGATTAAGTTCAGTAATGATTTTACTTTTAAAGCTCGTTTATTTTCATGTGTTTTTAAGATCCAAAAAAAAAAAAAAAAAAAAAAATTTATTTTTAAAAGAGAAAGAAAAAAATTATGATTATTGATTCTAAGATATCCAAGTAAAGTACATGTATTAAAATATGGTAGTTATTTTTTAATTTTTACATAGCTTAAGAATTTATTCATTTTCAGATATTTCAGATATTTTCTGCAATTATCATATATTTATACAAAACATAAAAAAATATTTATAAACTGCACATAGTATTATTGGATTATATAAGACATAATTATTAAAAGAGTTATTTTGATTCTTTTGAATAGCTGTTATTCAGATATTTTCCTATGGTAACCAGCGACAGAGATTTGATATGTGTGGCTTATGTCAAACACAAATGACAGTTAACTATTATCTCAAACTACAGAATATGGCTGTCTTTCTTTAGATCAATATATTTGTGTATATACTATTGGCACAACAAGGCTCTGAAGGAATCATTATAGCCATATTGCTTTCTTTAATAATGTTGAAATATATTTGTTGCCTGTGTTAAAACTATATTGTTTGTGTTGAAACTAAGTTGTCTGTGTTGAAACCATGTTGTTTGTGCTGAAACTATGTTGTTTGTGTTGAAACTATGTTGTTTGTTTTGAAACTGTGTTGTTTGTTTTGAAATTGTGTTGTTTGTGTTAAAACTATGTTGTGTTGAAACTCTACCATTTCTTCATATGATTTGTCATGAATGAGCTGGTTGGTTGTCCTAATGAAATCATGGAAAATAGCCATCTATGAACAATTTTGGAGTATCACATAACTGGATAGATTTGTTAATAAATAAAAACCCTCTAGTTAATATATAAAATGGGGATAATATTTCATAGCATTTGTATACAACAATTATTGACTTCCCCCCTCTCTCCTTTTCTTTCTCTCTCTCTGCTAAAATTAAACATGCACATTATTACTCCATACAGTCCAAGTAAAATGCAGTATTACTTATTGTTGATGCTGTTTACATATTCCAGTCATTTATGTATTTTTTAAATGTATATTGAATAGAAAATAAAATAAATATAGTAAAAGGAGCCAGTTGTTTGGAAAATTATTGGATGAAATAAATGGACTATCTACAGAATTGAAGCCTTTTCTCTCTCCCCTTTTCTTTTATGAATTTCTCTTTATGAATTATTTATCAAGCAAGCAAAAACTAATATAAGACTAATATAATATCAACAGCCTAGTAGCCTCCCAATAAAAAAAATAACTGTCACCTCACTAACCCCATAGCTAGTAAGAAAAAAGCTTAAGCTTTTAACCATCAAAAACCTATTCCTGAATAAACAGAAAAATAGATGGTTTCAATCATGTCAGGGATATGATGTAAACTTTTCTCCAAAAGATAAAGAAAAGATTACTCATTTCAAGTGCAAAACTTAACAATGATTAAGAAAACAATATAATAAAAAGCTCAATACATGTACTAGTATATCTGGCTCCAGTTTCAAAATCATTTATTCAATGCACTCAACTCAAATATTCCTGTTTTTCTCTCATCAATATTTAAAATTCTTATGTTTTATTAGACAATGTTCTGTTTTGCTCAACAAACCTACACGAAACAATTTTAAATATAACATTTGACTGTAAAAATTGATATTGAATTATTCCCTAATTTGAGTTGAGTGTAAGCTTAATTGAGTGAATGATTGTGAAATTTGGGCCTGGTTAAATCATTTGACAAAAAGATGAAAATCAAACAACTAAAACAAAACCAAAATCATTCTTTAATGAATATGAGTAACTATCATTTCGGGTTCGAGTCCCACTCAGGACAGATCCTAGTGTGAGAAAGTTTGTCAGTTCGCTTGCCGAAGGTCAGTGGTTTTCTCCAGGCACTCCGGTTTCCTCCACCATCCCAGAACTGACCACCTCGAAATAAGTGAAAGATTCTTGACTGGGGCTTAAAACACCATTACTCCACTCCACTCCACTCACTATCATTTCTTCTATCCTATCTATACTATATTTGACCTTTAGTATCCCAATCATACTCTTACCCAGCTAAAGTAAGACAGGACATACTTTTTCTGAACTTCAAATCTTGTTACACCATTTGAACTGAGATCAATTGAGTAATGGTGTTTTGTGCACTTTCCCGGTGTATTAAGGCAGTCAGTTCTGGGATGATGGAGGAAAAAAGAGTACCCAGAAATAACCACTGACCTTGGGCAACCAAACTGACAGCCCAAATAGGATTCGAACCTAGACATCATGAGGCACTGTGATCCGTAAGCTCATGCTTTAGACCACTTATCTACCCTGTTATATCATCTGAGAAAATAATGATAATCAAGACATCACAATCTAATCAAACACAATCTATAATGAATATGTTGAGTTGAGTAATGGTGTTTAACGTCCCAGTCAAGAATATTTCACTTATATTGAGATGTTTCCAGCTATAGGTGAAAGTGCAGAAATTTTGCCTGTGCGTTGTGCTGATGGCATTATACAGCAGGGTTCTTTATTGTGCCATGCCTGCCATGACACGGGGCCTCATTTATTTTAAGTTCCCATCCGAAAGAACAGTGACTTTCCTTTTGTAATGCCGAGTGCTTGGCGAAAGAACAGTCACTACCAACTTTCAAGTCTTGGGTCAGACCTGGCCAGGGTTCAAACCCACGACCTTCCACTTTCGGAGCAAGCACTCTACCAACTGAGCTACCACAGTGGCTATAATGAATGAAAGTCGAGATAAACTCTTCTGTCACCTTCTGTCACCCTAAGGAACAATCATCCTAGAAACAAGAGTATGATATAAACTTTTTGAAGACTCAGAATTAGAATTCTGGTGCATCATTTGAGAAAATGATGATAATCAAGGCATCACAATAAAATCATACATGAACTTTGATGAACGAAAGTTGAGATGAACTCTACTATCTCTTGGTTATCTTTTTTAATGAAATAACCCTAACCCTATGAATCCCTATCATTCTTTAATCCAACCAAAAGGAAGATAGAACAGAACTTCAAATCTAGGTTACATCATTTAAGTTAAGTTCAGAAATGGTGTTTTATACTCAAATCAATTTTATTTTTAATTACATCTAGGTTGTCAGTTTGGAATGGTGAAGGAAACCTAAGTACCCAGGAAAACCTACCAATTTTGGAAAGCACAGAAAAATCAACCAAGTGTAGCAAGCAAACTGACAAACTTTCTTAAACTAGGATCTGTCTGGGTAGGATTTAATCTAAGTCAGTGAGAGTAACTGTGAACCATAAGCATGTGCCTTAGTCCACTCAGCTCCCAATACATCATTTGAGAAAAGAATGACAATCAAGGCATCAACAATAAAATCAAACATGAACTTTAATGAAAACAAGTGATGATCAACACCTTTTTCTTCTCATTATCTATTTTAAGTGAGTAACCCTTACCCTAAGGGACATATTTGTTCTCCAACAATAACATTGAAAAATTGATGATAATCACAGTATAACAATAAAACAAAACACCATCTTTTCAATAATGAATGCAAGTCATGATTGACTCTTCTGTCTTCCAATCATACAGTTTTTCCTACAGTAAGGATTATATTTTGATAAAACTCTGCAATTAACATCTTCAATAACAAAAATATCCCTCTTCAATCATGACAACAATCATCAGCCAATCAAAGTCCATGCTTTAAGCAAATTCAACCAATAGAAGTAAATGAAGATATTTTTTCTGTTAATGCTTTTAAGATAAACAAGAACCATTTCTGCATTGAACTATTGATTTTGGGTTCATATATAGCTGTAGAACTATTAAATATCCATCCAAGGCTCAGTTGTTGTTGTGATAATTTTTACATATGAAAAAAAAATAAATTGTTAGTCCTTATGTTCTAAATTATCTGCATCATTAATCATTAAACAGTAAGAATATATATATTAAGTCATTTATTTGATTTAGAACATACATATTGTAGTGTAAACACATGACTTACAAAAATTGTACAATAAAAATCTGACTTAAACACAGTACAACTTGTATATAAAGACTACTCAATGGACCTAAGAATTATAGGCTTTACAGATAGTTGGTCTTTATTCAAAAGTGCTTGAAAAGTGACACAAACTGACTTTTAAACAATTTTTTTATGAAACAGGTGGTCTTTATATAGAGGTGGTCCCTATGGTAGATATAATTATATGACAAATATGGTTGGCAAGTGGTCTTACATTGAGGTACATATATGTAGACTTTACAAACATATAGCCTTTATACTAGATAGCAAGCTATTTTGAAAGGTCTAAAACTTGGCAATTTTTGCATAAAAAAGGGGCTCAAAAGGAAAATTAATGTAAGCATAAACAATGCAGCTGGTTCCTTTCAAAACCTTTTAGTAACTATGGTGATAATACTGAGTTTGACATGACAACAAATGAAAATACAAATACACTCACATTAGGCATAAGACAAGACTAGATTGTCTTCTTTAGCCAAATATGTTTAAACGACCAAGACAAAATTGATTTTTATATACAGTTATAATTCTTTAATTTAACAGAAAAAGAAATGGTATATCACCTTCCTGACATTTCTTTTGCAAACAAAGGTCGAATATTATGTACCATATATATATATATATATATATATATATATATATATATATATATATATATATATATTATATATATTATATTATATATATATTTATGACAGGCAATTTAAACTGGATAAACTATATGTAGCAAATTTTCACTCAACTATTAGCAAAACTAAAAAGGGTGGGCAAAAATTTTCTTGTAGGTCTAAGTACACATAAAATATATAATGGAAAGTTATAGCATTTATAGTCTCAGAAAATACTTGGGTAAAAGTGATTACTGGTAATTATCTAAAAAGCAGAAAGTGTAGAAATAAATTAGTAACAAATTTATGCTAGGTAACTTCAGTATGTTAGTTGATTTCAACATAAAAGGTAATTTAAGATTTTTGGTAATTCCTTTAAGAGTATGTAATACCAACAAGTTTGGCAATTTAAAATATCAGGTAAATTAATAATGCTTGTGAATTTCAAAATGCTGTAGTTAGTTCAGGATATGATGTAAATTTAGTAAGGTATGCTAAGTACATGTCAATAAGCTCAATGGTAGGTAATTTCTCTATGCTATGTAAGTCCATGCTAGGCACAAGTAATTTCGGGATATTGGGTGATTTCAATATGGTAACTTATCTTATTATACTAGGAAGTTTCAGGAAACTGGGAAATTTCCGTATGTCAGGCAATTTTAGTATGTTGGATAATTTCAGTATATAAGATGTTAAATAATTTCAGAATGTTAGATAATTTCAGAATTTTAGATAATTTCAGAATTGTTAAATAATTTCAGAATTGTTAAATAATTTCAGAGTGTTAGATAATTTCAGAATTTTAGATAATTTCAGAATTGTTAGATAATTTCAGAAATTTAGATAATTGCAGAATGTAAGTAAATTTCAGAATGTTAGAGAATTTCATAATCTTAGAGAATTTCAGAATGTTAGAGAATTTCAGTATGTTATGTAATTTCAGTACGGTAAGAAATTCAACACAATTAAAATATACTAGGTAATGTAAGGATACAGGGTTATTGCGGGATGCTAAGTAACTCTGGGACAGACAGTTTTACAATAAATTCATTGTTAGGTAAAGTTTTTTAAAAAATGAAGTTTTACCTGTCTGAATAAGAGAATGGTTCTGTGAAGGACCATATTCATGCATTTGAATTCCATCTAAGTCACAAAAAATAAGAAAAATAAAAGGTTAAAAAATAAAAGCAAACAAGCATGAAAATAATGTCAAACATGTATAAATACATAGACACAAAACAACAGGCAGTGGGTCTTATTGCACACCTGAGAACAATTGTTCAATATGTCTTTCAGTAGTTAAAAAGACAACTATTGTAGGATATATATCTTATAATTTTGTGACATCTCATCAAATATCAAATAGGCAACATATCATCTCCTTATATTACATGTGTATATGACATACTGGCACCTCCCAATGATAATGTGAACATATTAATTTTCTTCCTAGTAGATGTTTAAATTTTTTGCTACCAAATGCATTTTTGTTTCCAAAATTTTGTAATAAAGTTCTATTGTATGCTTATCTACAAAGGACTTTAAATGTTAAGGTTTTCCCATTTAGGGCAAAAATGCACCAAGGATGCCAGATCTAAAATATCTATGATCTAGCCATGTTTGCTCATTTGAAACAAATTAAATACTTTTTAGAGATCCCTATTGTGTTTCCAGATTTGGAGCCCAACTATCATTTCCATTTTCATTTTCATTGGAGAAGATTATCAAAATCAAGAAAGGAATCAATATTTTTAAAGTTGGGGCTTCATATCCAAGATTGGTGCAAATTAGAAACTATGCACCAAAAAGATTTCAGACATGAAATATCTAAGGTCTAGCACTTAAACTTTTTAACAAGAAGATTTTTAAAAGGTTAACAGGACCTCAAGGGAACACAGCCCCTTTATTTGTTAATATCCAAAACCCTTCATCTAAACACATGAGTACTGTCAAATACATGTATCATTAACATTGACTTGATAGTTCAGGAGATAATTAACAGAGGGGCACCACAACTGGAACCATAGCCATAAGCAAGCAGAGCCAAAGGCTCAGGTGAGCTAAAATCTCAAACAAAAAAAAACAAAAAAATAAATAAATAAATAAAAAAAAATAAATAAATAAACAAACAAAAACATAACAAAGTAAACAAATCAAAAATGGTGCAAGATCTTTTTAGTAATATCAGTGGAAATCAAATTTAAACTTCCTTTTTAAAATAAAATTGTTCAATAAAATATACCAGTACATGTAACTTTTATCATTTTTTGTCAAATCTTTTATTTATATCCTATCTTTGATATTACTGGTTTTTATCAGTTTAACAGATTTTTAAAAATCTTCTATTGTATTTAGTTATATATTATTTAAATGTTTCATTTATACTGTTTTAGCTGCCAATAGCTGCAATAGTGCTAATGCAGCTTTAAACAAGCACTCTAAACTCACTCCAAATATGACTGAATAAATTTGTTACAGTGAATCAAGGTTTTGCTGTTAATAGAAAATACTGTCACGGAATACACTGATGGAACTAAAATATAAATAAGCTGAATAACTGGAACCAACCACACTAATATAAAATATTGAATTATAGGTTATATAGCCAGCTATATTTGTTATCCAGAGTAAAATCAATCCTCTCTATGTTAAAAGTAATAAGTACATAGGCAGCAAACTGGGGGTACATTGATTCATTATAATGAGATAATTAAACAGAGATGATCAATGATTGAACAATAAATCTCTGCTTGTTAATCACCAATAATTATGTTTCTCTAAACCAATTTCCTTACATACATATCAATACCCAAACTCAAATATATATATATGTGTGTGTGTGTGTGTGTGTGTGTGTGTCACAGTGTGTGTGTGTTGGGGGTGTGTGGGTGTATGTGCAAATCACTTGCCTGAAACATTACAGGGGAAGTGATTTTAACTCTGTATAAGGCTTTCATATCCATTTATATATATTAATATTTATTGTAAGTTACAGGCATTGATTTTTTGGGTATAAAAACTGAAGACAAACACTTTGATTACTACTGGTATTCCAAATTTCCAAAAGTATGAAGCATAATTTTTTTATGGTTATCAACTCTACATTGCCAGATTTTGAGTTGAGTAATGGTGTTTTACATCCAAGTCAAGATTTTTCTACTTAAAGTTAGGGAATCAGTTCTTGAATTGTAGAGGAAACTAGAGTGCCCAGAGAAAACCACCAACCTTGGGAAAGCAAACTGAAAAACTTCCTCGTGCTAATCTGCCCAAATTAAATTTGAATCTAGATGGTAAGAGACACTGTAATTTACAATCTCTGAGCTCAACTTAGACAACTCTGCCATGGATGCAAAGAAACATAAAATAAATGAATAAAAAATAATTAATAAAAAAGTAGCAAGCTAAATGTGTAAATCAGGATATGAGATAAAATAGCAACATTATAAGTTAAGACACAGTATGAATTCAAAGAAACTATGAAAGTTTCTGAAAAAGGAAGTAGTGTAATATGCCAGGCCCCAGTTTCACAATCATTCACTCTATTGAGTGTACGCTCAACTCACATAAGGAAATATTTTAAAGTAAATTTTGAAGTCATTATACTGTAAAAATTAGATATACACGTATAATGTTTTATTAAAATTGTTTAATGTATGTTTGTTGAACAAAACACAACATTTCCTCATAAAACTGACAATTCTTAAAATATTAGTGAGAGAAATTTGGGAATATTTGAGTTGAGTGTACACTCAATTGAGTGAATGATTGTGAAACTGGGGCCACGAAAAGCCCCACTAAGACATACAAACATGAGTATTACAATAACAATTATATGTATTTGTTCTAACAGTGTAAATAAAACCAACATACTAAATGAAGAACTCTTATAGCACTTAATGAAACTACCAATAATATATACATGTGTAAAAAATATGTATAGTATTAGAGAAAGGAATCATCCAAGTACCAATTTACATTTACATGTAATATCATTATGACAGATGTCATCTCAAGATGTTTTCAAGTTCAAGGACTTAATATTCACAAAACCTCTGGTCCAGACTACAGTACATACCAACTACAAATTTAAAAGAAATTGTGCCTGTGATGGGCACTGATAGCAATTTTATTTCATGACTCATTAGACAATGCATACTACTGGAAGACTGGGAAAGAATGTGTAGTGTTCAGGAAACAGAAACAAGGAGTGGAGTGGAATGGAGTGATGGAGTTTTACGCCCCCAGTTAAGATTCTTTCACTTATTTCAAGATGGTCAGTTCTGGGATGGTGGAGGAAACCGGAGTGCCTGGAGAAAACCACCAACCTTCGGCAAGCAAACTGACAAACTTTCTCACACTAGGATCTGTCCCGAGTGGGACTCGAGAGAGGCACTGTGATCCATAAGGGCACGCTTTAGACCACTCGGCCACCGAGGCCCCTCAGAAACAAGGAAGTGAACTATAGAGTTGTTTATTCATACAATACACAACTCCTTGGAGTTGAACATGTAATACACATGTACTGGTATGTACTCAATATATCATGAAACATCTGAATTTCAGAATAATATTATAGCTATTGCTAAAAAACTTTTAGGAAAAAGTTATCTTATACAACACAGTTGTTACCCAAGGCTGTCAAATGCTTTTTTAGGTTTGGTTACAGGTCGTTGGAATAGGAAAAATAAAGTCATTGTTTAAATGCAAATTGGGGTAAAAAAAAAAAACAAATAGAATAAAAGGAAACATAAAGAAATTTAAAGATACAATTTTGTATTTAATTTATTCAAAGTAGAAAAAGTTCATCAAATCATTTCAAAAAAATTGGTTTTAAAATTTTGGAATAAGGCTAATTTTTTTTAACCAAAATTATAAATTATGCATATCAACAGTCCTATAACAATAAAAGATCCACCAATGCTACAGTTACATGTAGCAGTCTTAGGCAGCAACTAGAACTTGTTTTATTTGTTGTTGTCATTTGAAGAGGTCAAACATAAGACAGCCACTGTATTGAATGAAATATTCAGGCATTAAAAAAAAATAAAATACATGTACTAGAGAGTGCAACACTCAAACTAGTCCCCAGTACCTTAGGATAGAGTGCTATTCCTGCTTTTAATTCTTATCCATGTATTACTTAATGAACCAACCAGAAGTCAAGTCTGAGGGGTTTACAGGTTATAGATTTGCAGACAATTTCATTCCATACAGGAAATCTAATTCCTACGACGACATAAGATCAAATCAAACAACTAAGGGATTTGAACAGTCTACAATTATGTAAATCTAGGCTGGTAAATGCAATGATTCCAATAATCCATCTAACCCAATGTCAAGTTTTAAACATTACTGAAAACCATGTCAAGTTGATGATGTGGATAGTTTTCCTATGGTCATGCCTGTCAAAGTCACACACATTACATGTGTGTCACATGCATTTTGGATGTAAGCCACGCTCACATGCTAATCTTTCACAAACACACACATAATCAAAATATCCAGAAAATAAAAACTGACACATGGATTTATTATTATAAGTTTGTTAGATTTTCAGAGACAGATACTAAACTCGTAGATCTGTTATTATATATACTGATCTGCATGTTGTTTTGTAGATTCAACTGTTGTTGCCTCAAACTGCAGGTGAATGAACAATTTCATACCATTTTTTATACCATTTTTTTCCCTGGGGGATGCCTCAGTATTTGGGTTGTCACACTCTTCACACTTAACTTTGAAAACCCTTGATAGCTATGTATGGTGACTATGCATGCAAAACTATCTATATCTGAATAAAAGTTTAAATCCTTATTGAGAAAAGTTATCAAACAGTAAAAGGAATTTCAATAAAATTTGCCATGAATATTTGTCATTCTGGGAAGTGCAGAGCAGGAGAACAACATTATTTTTTCACTTATCTATTTATTTATCAATTATTTTCATTCCATGTTTGCATCATATAATTCTCCTAATATTTTAAAATTTCACCTTTGTTTAAAAAAAATGAAACTGAAATTTCATTCATGTTCTTCAATATCACACAAACACGCGCTCACACCATTATGGCCACAGTCACCTGATGTACAAACAAGAAATTTACATCCTGCGGGAGTGTTAAATTAGATCAATATCATTCTAAAAAAATATCCTTACCGTCCCCAAATCGACCACCAAATTCTGTAAAATCTTGTCTCTCAGTCATTTTGTTAAAACTGCGCTATATTCTAATTATCATTTATGCTTAAATTGTGTAAAATATATCCATATTGGATGAAGATGCATCTGTCATTTTCAGTTTCAAGCCGGTGATCTTCTATTAATGAAGACCAAATAGTAAACACGGAAGTTGGCCTCGTTTTCGTGTCACAAAAATTAACACACGTGAAGGCTGTAAACATTGAACACCTTAGGTTTAGAATTTCAATGAATTGATGAAAACACCGATTGAAAATGAGGGAGACGCCTTTGTCTAACTGTGAAAGAGATTTTATTCGATCTGCAATTGCAGATAAAAAGGTGATAGGCCTTAATTTTTTTTTCAAATTTTGTAATTGTTATTAATTTGAAAAAAAAAGTGAAGTTAAGCTTGTACTGGTATATCTTTATATTGCTGGTTCTTACATATTGATTCACGACACTGTTCAAGTCACTGTATATAGATTTTAACTCACAATGCACCGCAGATCAGAGTTTAAACATTGTATTTGGACTTTCTTTTCAGTATATTGATGTCCTCTTCAATCTTGTTGCAGAAAAGATGTAGTATGATTTTAGTAACATCCTGTGCCTTTATGATTTATCTAATGCATACATGTATTTAACAGAAAAGGGGAGAAATGTAGCAGCCAAGCCAGGATTCAAACCAGGGGCCTTCCCAATACTAGCTGGAAAATTTACCGACTGAGCTACTTGGTCAACTATCATATCTGCTTCACAACATTTCCCTTTTCATCGGCTTGATTATAAGTCACTTTCCATGACACACCCCAAATGTAATGCAGCAGCTAAACCAGGACTTGAACCTGTGACCTACCTAATACTAATGGGACTTTCTACCATCTGAATACCTGGCCACCTATAAAGCCTGCCCCCCCCCCCCCCACATGTATAGGGCTTGTAATGCCAATGTTATAAAGACATGTGACACATTATTTAACACAAACATTTGGCCACATCTCTTTCTCTCTCTCTCCCCCTCTCTCAAATTTTTTCGAAGGGGTTGCATCCCCCCTGCAACCCCCCTTGAATCCACCAATAAAAGACAATATTTATGATGTTAGAAGTTAGTTAAAAAATAATAAGCTAGTCACCTTGTGTGTGACAGTAACTTACAAAGATAAAAAAAATTTACACAGAAAATCCTATAGACTTTACCAGTAACAATTTTGACTTACTTAACTTAGTTGTAACTAAATTTGCTATATAAAAATCCCTTGTCACAAAATAGAACGATTTCACATAATTAGATAAATAATTTTTTTTAATAGAGACTTGATGGCAGACAACCCTATGATTACCGTAAAATTAAGATTACATTTGGTGTAGACAGAGGAAGTTGCCAAGTAGAAATTGGAGAAACAAGGTAACTGTCTAGGTTTGAATCCTGCTCTTGCAGATCCTAGTGTGAGAAAATTTGTCACTACACTTGCCAAGGGTTTGGTGTTTGTTCTTAGTACTCCAGTGTCCTCAGTTTTCCCCCACTTTCCCAGAACTGACTGCCTCAATATACATGTAGTTAAAAAACTGTCGACTGAGGCGTTAAGCACCAATATTAAACTACATTTCACTCCACTGCTAAAGAATAATTAGAGATCTTTTATTTTTCTGCAACATGTAACAATTTAGGTTTGTAATTGATACAATAGTTGTCCTAGATGCCACCCCCGAGTACCAAATCTTAATGATAAGAAGACTGAGAAATTAAATTTTAAAAATTAAAGTTTCATTATTTGTAAACTTTGGTATTTAATTGCTCAACATATCCTTTTCCAGGGGCCTTAGTAGCAGAGTTGCCTAAAGTGCATGTTTACAAAATACAGTGCCTTTCATGGCCTAAGTTCAAATCCCTCTTGGGCAGATCCTAATGTGGCAAATATTGTCAGTTCATGGGTACTTAACAAGTAAATTTATACTTCTAGAGTTCTTGCACAAGTGTCAAGTGAAATAACAACACCAAAACAGACAAGGCCATCAGATGGAATGTTATTTATTAATGTGGAGTTGTCTCCCATGGCTAGTCCAGGTTTTGAAGTTGGAAGGTATGTATTAAAATACACAAATAATTCTGGATGAGTATCAGCCAGCAAGGTCAAAGGTTTTTTTTAAAGGTATTTCATTTTTTTATATTTAGTTTATTTATCAGTTTTTTAATTAGAATAGATTAATCAATGTCGTTATTATCAAATAGATAAATTTTTTTACATTGTGCTTAAGTATAATGGAATTTTATACATTTTTTGACATTTTCAATAATAATCTCACAACAGATATAAAATTCTGCAGAATTCATAGTTTAACTAATCATTTGATTCTAGTCATCCTTCCAACAACTAATCCCTGATTCGATTAACAGAGAGGTCTTGAATGTTAATCTGCAACACCAGTGGTCATTTTAACTTGCCTTTTACATACATGTAAATATGCAAGCGTCTTGCGCATACTACCAGTGCTTGGAATTATGTATCGATTAATATTTTTGACAGGGTAATTAATCTTTGTCTCTTGATGAATGGTGATTTTGAGCTATATCCAATCTACCAATGCTACCATACAGTTTCTTACAATATACAGGGCATGAATTCTAACTTGATGATTGGTTGGCTGCAATGTTGTTTAATGTTACATCAGCAATTTTTCAGTTTTTTGCGAGAAGAACAAGATGATTGTCTCTAAGGATTAAACAAGAACTAGATAGTGTATGCATGAGTTGTGCGGATATGTATTATGACCTTCTATGTACTATTGCACTCTTAGGAAAATTTGTTGGTAAAGTGCTAGCTCACAGAGTCAATATGCACAAACAAACATAAGACTCCACCAGTCCATTATCCTGGCACTGGTTGAGCCAGTTGATACCCTGCCCTCTTATTGCTAAGCACTAGAGGAGGAAGCAATATGTTATATAGTCTTATGTATGACACAGTGGTGGTTTAAACCTACAACCTCTTGTTATTGATATGTATACTTCTTACTTGATCAGATTAAATGGAGGAATTTTTGTTTATAACTAGGTTGTCAGAATTTGGTGTAGAAATCAATCGTCTTTTGGAAAGGTGTTTGAAAGAATCTCGCTGTGTGGATACAGAATCTCTGTGTATTATCTCAGGTGAAAAGGTATGAAAAAACATATGTCAGAAAATTAAAAAATACTTTGCAAGTATTAACCAAAATAACCAATTATGAACCTACAAGTAAATACTGTGAAATCATCATTTTTGTGGTGGACCAATTTTTGTTGTTTTCGTGGACACTTCGACCCACGAACTTTCCTGTCAACTAAATAGTTTAATATATGTTTATAACAACTTACCATTTTGACAACATGAGTAAAATAAGCAGAGTAATCTGGTAACACTCAACACATAAGACGATGTTTTTACAATATGTGGTTCACTTTATAAACTATGATCATACATGTAACCATGAATTCATCCCCCCATTTGGACAATAGTCTAAAGTGCATGCTTATTAAACTTACTAAAGGTTGGTGGTATTCTCCATCATGCTTATTAAACTTGATTCCTCTTACTTACTAAAGATTGATGGTATTCTCTATCATGCTTATTAAACTTGATTCCTCTTACTTACTAAAGGTTGGTGGTATTCTCCATCATGCTTATTAAATTTGATTCCTCTTACTTACTAAAGGTTGGTGGTATTCTCCACCATGCTTATTAAACTTGATTCCTCTTACTTACTAAAGGTTGGTCGTATTCTCCATCATGCTTATTAAACTTGATTCCTCTTACTTACTAAAGGTTGGTGGTATTCTCCACCATGCTTATTAAACTTGATTCCTCTTACTTACTAAAGGTTGGTCGTATTCTCCATCATGCTTATTAAACTTGATTCCTCTTACTTACTAAAGGTTGGTGGTATTCTCCATCATGCTTATTAAACTTGATTCCTCTTACTTACTAAAGGTTGGTGGTATTCTCCACCATGCTTATTAAACTTGATTCCTTTTACTTACTAAAGGTTGGTGGTATTCTCCATCATGCTTATTAAACTTGATTCCTCTTACTTACTAAAGGTTGGTGGTATTCTCCATCATGCTTATTAAACTTGATTCCTCTTACTTACTAAAGGTTGGTGGTATTCTCCATCATGCTTTTTAAACTTGATTCCTCTTACTTACTAAAGATTGGTGGTATTCTCCACCATGCTTATTAAACTTGATTCCTCTTACTTACTAAAGGTTGGTGGTATTCTCCATCATGCTTATTAAACTTGATTCCTCTTACTTACTAAAGGTTGGTGGTATTCTCCACCATGCTTATTAAACTTGATTCCTCTTACTTACTAAAGGTTGGTGGTATTCTCCACCATGCTTATTAAACTTGATTCCTCTTACTTACTAAAGGTTGGTGGTATTCTCCACCATGCTTATTAAACTTGATTCCTCTTACTTACTAAAGGTTGGTGGTATTCTCCACCATGCTTATTAAACTTGATTCTTCTTACTTACTAAAGGTTGGTCGAATTCTCCATCATGCTTATTAAACTTGATTCTTCTTACTTACTAAAGGTTGGTGGTATTCTTCACCATGCTTATTAAACTTGATTCCTCTTACTTACTACAGGTTGGTCGTATTCTCCATCATGCTTATTAAACTTGATTCCTCTTACTTACTAAAGGTTGGTGGTATTCTCCACCATGCTTATTAAACTTGATTCCTCTTACTTACTAAAGGTTGGTGGTATTCTCCATCATGCTTATTAAACTTGATTCCTCTTACTTACTAAAGGTTGGTGGTATTCTCCATCATGCTTAGTAAACTTGATTCCTCTTACTTACTAAAGGTTGGTCGGTATTCTCCATCATGCTTATTAAACTTGATTCCTCTTACTTACTAAAGGTTGGTGGTATTCTCCATCATGCTTATTAACTTGATTCCTCTTACTTACTAAAGGTTGGTGGTATTCTCCATCATGCTTATTAAACTTGATTCCTCTTACTTACTAAAGGTTGGTCGTATTCTCCATCATGCTTATTAACTTGATTCCTCTTACTTACCAAAGGTTGGTCGTATTCTCCATCATGCTTATTAAACTTGATTCCTCTTACTTACTAAAGGTTGGTCGTATTCTCCATCATGCTTATTAAACTTGATTCCTCTTACTTACTAAAGGTTGGTGGTATTCTCCATCATGCTTATTAAACTTGATTCTTCTTACTTACTAAAGGTTGGTGGTATTCTCCATCATGCTTATTAAACTTGATTCTCTTACTTACTAAGGTTGGTGGTATTCTCCATCATGCTTATTAAACTTGATTCCTCTTACTTACTAAAGGTTGGTCGGTATTCTCTATCATGCTTATTAAACTTGATTCTTCTTACTTACCAAAGGTTGGTCGTATTCTCTATCATGCTTATTAAACTTGATTCCTCTTACTTACTAAAGGATGGTCGTATTCTCCATCATGCTTATTAAACTTGATTCCTCTTACTTACTAAAGGTTGGTGGTATTCTCTATCATGCTTATTAAACTTGATTCTTCTTACTTAATAAAGGTTGGTGGTATTCTCCATCATGCTTATTTAACTTGATTCTTCTTACTTACTAAAGGTTAGTCGTATTCTCCATCATGCTTATTAAACTTGATTCCTCTTTCTTACTAAAGGTTGGTGGTATTCTTCACCATGCTTATTAAACTTGATTCCTCTTACTTACTAAAGGTTGGTCGTATTCTCTATCATGCTTATTAAACTTGATTCTTCTTACTTACCAAAGGTTGGTCGTATTCTCCTATCATGCTTATTTAACTTGATTCCTCTTACTTACTAAAGGTGTGGTCATAATCTCCATCATGCTTATTAAACTTGATTCCTCTTACTTACTAAAGGTTGGTTGTATTCTCCATCATGCTTATTAACTTGATTCCTCTTACTTACTAAAGGTTGGTGGTATTCTCCACTCATGCTTATTAAACTTGATTCCTCTTACTTACTAAAGGTTGGTGGTATTCTCCATCATGCTTATTAAACTTGATTCCTCTTACTTACTAAAGGTTGGTGGTATTCTCCACCATGCTTATTAACTTGATTCCTCTTACTTACTAAAGGTTGGTGGTATTCTCCATCATGCTTATTAAACTTGATTCCTCTTACTTACTAAAGGTTGGTCGGTATTCTCCATCATGCTTATTAAACTTGATTCCTCTTACTTACTAAAGGTTGGTGGTATTCTCCATCATGCTTATTAAACTTGATTCCTCTTACTTACTAAAGGTTGGTGGTATTCTCCATCATGCTTATTAAACTTGATTCCTCTTACTTACTAAGGTTGGTGGTATTCTCCATCATGCTTATTAAACTTGATTCCTCTTACTTACTAAGGTTGGTGGTATTCTCCATCATGCTTATTTAAACTTGATTCCTCTTACTTACTAAAGGTTGGTGGTATTCTCCATCATGCTTATTAAACTTGATTCCTCTTTCTTACTAAAGGTTGGTGGTATTCTCCATCATGCTTATTTAACTTGATTCCTCTTACTTACTAAAGGTTGGTGGTATTCTCCATCATGCTTATTAAACTTGATTCCTCTTTCTTACTAAAGGTTGGTGGTATTCTCCATCATGCTTATTTAACTTGATTCCTCTTACTTACTAAAGGTTGGTGGTATTCTCCATCATGCTTATTAAACTTGATTCCTCTTACTTACCAAAGGTTGGTCGTATTCTCCATCATGCTTATTAAACTTGATTCCTCTTACTTACTAAAGGTTGGTGGTATTCTCTATCATGCTTATTAAACTTGATTCTTCTTACTTAATAAAGGTTGGTGGTATTCTCCATCATGCTTATTTAACTTGATTCTTCTTACTTACTAAAGGTTAGTCAAATTCTCCATCATGCTTATTAAACTTGATTCCTCTTTCTTACTAAAGGTTGGTGGTATTCTTCACCATGCTTATTAAACTTGATTCCTCTTACTTACTAAAGGTTGGTCGTATTCTCTATCATGCTTATTAAACTTGATTCTTCTTACTTACCAAAGGTTGGTCGTATTCTCTATCATGCTTATTTAACTTGATTCCTCTTACTTACTAAAGGTTGGTCATAATCTCCATCATGCTTATTAAACTTGATTCCTCTTACTTACTAAAGGTTGGTTGTATTCTCCATCATGCTTATTAAACTTGATTCCTCTTTCTTACTAAAGGTTGGTGGTATTCTCCACCATGCTTATTTAACTTGATTCCTCTTACTTACTAAAGGTTGGTGGTATTCTCCATCATGCTTATTAAACTTGATTCCTCTTACTTACTAAAGGTTGGTGGTATTCTCCACCATGCTTATTTAACTTGATTCCTCTTACTTACTAAAGGTTGGTGGTATTCTCCATCATGCTTATTAAACTTGATTCCTCTTACTTACCAAAGGTTGGTCGTATTCTCCATCATGCTTATTAAACTTGATTCCTCTTACTTACTAAAGGTTGGTGGTATTCTCCATCATGCTTATTAAACTTGATTCCTCTTACTTACTAAAGGTTGGTGGTATTCTCTATCATGCTTATTAAACTTGATTCTTCTTACTTACTTAAGGTTGGTGGTATTCTCCATCATGCTTATTTAACTTGATTCCTCTTACTTACTAAAGGTTGGTGGTATTCTCCATCATGCTTATTAAACTTGATTCCTCTTTCTTACTAAAGGTTGGTGGTATTCTCCATCATGCTTATTTAACTTGATTCCTCTTACTTACTAAAGGTTGGTGGTATTCTCCATCATGCTTATTAAACTTGATTCCTCTTTCTTACTAAAGGTTGGTGGTATTCTCCATCATGCTTATTTAACTTGATTCCTCTTACTTACTAAAGGTTGGTGGTATTCTCCATCATGCTTATTAAACTTGATTCCTCTTACTTACCAAAGGTTGGTCGTATTCTCCATCATGCTTATTAAACTTGATTCCTCTTACTTACTAAAGGTTGGTGGTATTCTCCATCATGCTTATTAAACTTGATTCCTCTTACTTACTAAAGGTTGGTGGTATTCTCCATCATGCTTATTAAACTTGATTCCTCTTACTTACCAAAGGTTGGTCGTATTCTCCATCATGCTTATTAAACTTGATTCCTCTTACTTACTAAAGGTTGGTGGTATTCTCCATCATGCTTATTAAACTTGATTCCTCTTACTTACCAAAGGTTGGTGGTATTCTCCATCATGCTTATTAAACTTGATTCCTCTTACTTACTAAAGGTTGGTGGTATTCTCCATCATGCTTATTAAACTTGATTCATCTTACTTACTAAAGGTTGGTGGTATTCTCTATCATGCTTATTAAACTTGATTCTTCTTACTTACTTAAGGTTGGTGGTATTCTCCATCATGCTTATTAAACTTGATTCTTCTTACTTACCAAAGGTTGGTCGTATTCTCTATCATGCTTATTAAACTTGATTCCTCTTACTTACTAAAGGTTGGTCATATTCTCTATCATGCTTATTAAACTTGATTCCTCTTACTTACTAAAGGTTGGTGGTATTCTCCATCATGCTTATTAAACTTGATTCCTCTTACTTACTAAAGGTTGGTGGTATTCTCCATCATGCTTATTAAACTTGATTCCTCTTACTTACTAAAGGTTGGTGGTATTCTCCATCATGCTTATTAAACTTGATTCCTCTTACTTACTAAAGGTTTGTCGAATTCTCCATCATGCTTATTAAACTTGATTCCTCTTACTTACTATAGGTTGGTGGTATTCTCCATCATGCTTATTAAACTTGATTCTTCTTACTTACTAAAGGTTGGTGGTATTCTCCATCATGCTTATTAAACTTGATTCCTCTTACTTACTTAAGGTTGGTGGTATTCTCCATCATGCTTATTAAACTTGATTCCTCTTACTTACTAAAGGTTGGTGGTATTCTCCATCATGCTTATTTAACTTGATTCATCTTACTTACTAAAGGTTGGTCGTATTCTCCATCATGCTTATTAAACTTGATTCCTCTTACTTACTAAAGGTTGGTGGTATTCTCCATCATGCTTATTAAACTTGATTCCTCTTACTTACTAAAGGTTGGTGGTATTCTCCATCATGCTTATTAAATTTGATTCATCTTACTTACTAAAGGTTGGTGGTATTCTCTATCATGCTTATTAAACTTGATTCCTCTTACTTACTAAAGGTTGATGGTATTCTCCATCATTCTTATTAAACTTGATTCCTCTTACTTACTAAAGGTTGGTGGTATTCTCCATCATGCTTATTAAACTTGATTCATCTTACTTACTAAAGGTTGGTGGTATTCTCCATCATGCTTATTAAATTTGATTCCTCTTACTTACTAAAGGTTGGTGGTATTCTCCATCATGCTTATTAAACTTGATTCCTCTTACTTACTAAAGGTTGGTGGTATTCTCCACCATGCTTATTAAACTTGATTCATCTTACTTACTAAAGGTTGGTGGTATTCTCTATCATGCTTATTAAAACTTGATTCCTCTTACTTACTAAAGGTTGGTGGTATTCTCTATCATTTCTGGACTTTTTGTTTAAAGCTGTATTAAGTTTTCCAAAGAAAAAAATAAAACGGTGCTTACCTAATTAATGATGTTCCGAATAAACAATGTTACATTTGGTTTAAAGATAAAAGCTTGAATAAATACAGAAATTACAGTAATTACCCAGCAAGATGCAGCATTTGGGATCTAATATTAGAACATGGTTATGTCATCAAAACCTGGGTCATTTAAACACAACTTTAAAAACGGTGAAATACGATTAATTAAACACAGAACTTTGTTGAATTTGTCATTTGTGACTTAGTAAGGGATATATAACACCATTTCAAATACATCTGTATATTAATTAAGGGCAATTAATGCAATTTGTCATGTTTCACCTTCAGTTCATGGGTTTTTCCATACATCCGTGCACATGCTCCAAGCTCATAATTACCATCGTTAAACATTGACCAACCGGTCAGAGGATTTCATTTTTTACAGCTAAAAGAAATGAAATTTTAGAAAATGAATCTCACAGATCGTGGTTAGAGGATATAAAAAAATATATATTTTTAGATAATCAAAACAAATTCAGAAAATTGAAAAACTTAATGCAGCCTTTATGTAATTAGAAAAATCAGTAAAATACCATTACTCCACTCCATTCTACCTGGAAAGTTTCTCAACTGCAAATTCAGAAGTTTTAAAATTTAACAATAAATCTTTGATGAGATGTGCTACATCATTCCTAGTTTAGTTTGTTCTTCTTAGTTAGACTTGTATTTTTACTTGCTATTGTAAAAACATGGAGAGCAGTTAATTTTTTTAAAGATAATTTTGTTTCAGAAAT
Organism: Tegillarca granosa; assembly: GCA_029721355.1. NCBI lineage: Eukaryota > Metazoa > Mollusca > Bivalvia > Arcoida > Arcidae > Tegillarca > Tegillarca granosa. Next base: position 24,090,936 of record CM056604.1, read on the forward strand.
TCAGAGTTATAAAATAAATTAAGACATGCACTGTGTAACAGATGTCAATAATATTAATGCCACTGCGGAAGCTCAGTTTGTAGAGTACTCGCTCCGTAAGTTGAAGGTCCTGGGTTCGAACCCCGGCTGGGTCTGACCCAAGACTTGAAAGTGGGTAGTGACTGTTCTTTCGCCAAGCACTCGGCATTACGAAATAAAAGTCACGGTTCTTTCGGATGGGAACTTAAAATAAACAAGGTCCCGTGTCATGGCAGGCATGGAAGGATAAAGAACCCTCCTGTATAATGCCATTGGCGCGACACACAGGCAAAATTTGTGCACTTTCGCCTGTAGCTGGCGACGTCTCGATATAAGTGAAATATTCTTGACTAAGACGTTAAACACCATTACTCAACTCAACTCAACTCAATAATATTAAAAAGTTTTAATTTAAGTGGAAAAGTTGACATCTCAAGTATAAATACAGTGGTTTTGTTTGCCTAAAATTACTACCGAATAAAGGTAGTTTCCCCTTGAGAAATTAGACTGAAATTTCCCAATTTGACAACTAAAATTCCCCGAAAGGCAAGTGACACACAATCAAATAGTTTAAGTTAAATCCAGTTGTCCAAAACTGTTCTGACAGACAAAAAATGATAGGTCAAGGTCACAGCTGCAAAAGAAGACTTAAATTGCTAATTATCTTGAAAACTGTTACGTTTTGTATAGGCATTTATATTAGAATATTGTAGGAATTGATATGACGATCATTTTGATATATGGTTAAAATCCTATATTGAAAGGTCAAGGTCACAGCTGCAAAAGAAGACTTAAATTGCTAATTATCTTGAAAACTGTTAACTTTTTGTATAGGCATGTATATTAGAATATTGTAGGTATTTACATGGCGATCATATATGGTTCAAGGTCATATATGTTCAATGGTATTGTCACAATATAAGCTCTTTGCAATGAATTTCAAAATTCTGAGCGTAATATGTGACATAAAAAGTGTCCAAATTTTCCCAATCTGAAAGGTAGAAGGTAGTTTTTAAAAACCATAGCAAAATCACTGAAATATTTATTTAAAGAGTCAGAAATGAGTTACCATATGGACTAAGAGGAGGTACAAATATTTACTGTGTACTTGATCTTTTTCTATAAAGTTATATTACATACTTATTTCAAGCCCAATTTGAAGTAGGGGCCTTGGTGGCTGAATGGTACAAAATGTACATTTTGAGATCACAGTGCTTCTCACCACCTAGGTTTGAATCCCATTGAGAAAGTTTGTCAGTTTGCTAGCCTAACATTGAATATTTTCTCTGGGCACTCCAGTTTCCTCCACCATCCTAGAACTGACTGTCTTGATATGATTGAAAGAATTTTGACTTGGGCATTATACACCATTATTCCAAATCAAGTTTGAAGTAAATGATGTGACTAGTATTTATACGTGCATTTTTCTCATTTTCTTCTTCTTTTTTTTTTTTTTAGGTATGGCAGATACGAGTTGATGTCCATGTATTGAACCATGACGGTAATCTTATAGATTGTTCTAGTATAGCTGCTATCAGTGCATTAGCACACTTCAGGTACATTTCAACATTATAAGTATTTTATTCACATTTTAGGCATAATGTTGATAGCAATTATGATTCATGAAGCATACAATTTTCCCTTATCATAATGACATCTGTTGGTATTAACAAAACACAAATATACCAGTCCAAATCACAATCCTCAAAAAACCAAAGTGAAAACTTTGAAAACTGGCAAATTTAATAATACACGTGAACTTTCATCAAGGAAGTAAGGCAGTTTACAAGTTTTATTAGCCTTCTTCATGCATTAATGCATAAGGGAAATGTTTTATAATACACTTGTTAACTTTTAACATATTCTGTTATGTTAAAGGTATCATTCAACAAAGCTATCATTCTGGGCCTGGTTGATCAAAGCTTGTTAGTTTAACCAAATGGTTAATGAAAATTTAAAATGTTATTAAAATGAAAAAAAAATTATAGACAGAGTTTGACTTAAATTGTTTCTGTATGATACGTACTAATGTGTACATTAACTTTTAGACAGAAATTAAAAAAAATATTGACTAATAAACAAGATTTAAATTTTCACTGACCAACCTGTAAGCTAATGGAGCTTTAAACAACTGGGCCCTGTCTAATATGTTTTAACAATATAGTTTACATTAGAAAATTTAGTCAGTATCTGTTTAAAATACTGCAGATTAAGTTATGGCATTAAATTTAAAACATTTTTTTTTTTTTTTTTCAATTTTAGGCGACCAGATGTTACGGTGGATGGAAATGAGGTCAAAATAGTAAGTTGTATGGATTTATATTCTTGTGTTTTTTATCAACGATGTAAGAAGTGTTTTTACTTCCTACAGTCATTTTTTTTACTTTCATAACTGTTAACCATCATTATGGTCTAAAAATCAAGGGTGGTGGGTTTTATGTTATGTACTTGAGCCACTTGTTCCAGTCCATCCACCGACGTGATAAATAAACGGTTGCCAGGATAAATGCTGGTGGTTAGCCTTTCAGTGAACTGGTCTCCTATTGAAGGGGGAGCATTGTACTGGCCTGCACTTGTTGCTAGGATACAAAAAAAAACCACAACCAGGCTTGAGTATTCATCTTTATTGTTTTTTACATAACATTTTTTAACTGTCAGGTGAAAATCTGCTTGCTTTTGATTTTCACTATATAGCTGAATATTTAAATATTGTGATAGGGTAGAATGAGTTGCTAACAATTTAAAGAAAAAACAATTAGTCCATTATAGCACTAGCAAAAAACTCAAAAAGAAATATGTACAAAAAAACCCAGATCAAGTGAAACTCTAGTTCTCTTCTTTTTTTTCTGATAAACGTTATCGCAGTGATGCCAACTGCCACAGATTATCCATATTTTTATGAATTTACTGCTAAAAATACCCTGTCTCAGAATACGGATTTCTGATCAGGTCCGTTATCAACTTTGTTTTCATTTCCGAAATTAGATACCATCCGTTTCATTTTTCAATAAGACTTTTTTATCGTTGTTACATGTGTTTATAAGGCCCTTTGAGCAGTGTTGGGTACCAGGTTTGCCTTGTTTTTGTCTATGTTTTCAAGTATGGCAGATCAAAATCAGCAACTAAAATCTATTGATAAAGAACAACATTCGGGTTTTAGTTGTATTTTTATTACCGGTATATTTTGCAAAGTAAATTTATTGACTACTGACAATGTCTGAAAATACTGAAACACAATTCAGATAATACTGAGACGTTGTGAAAGGGTTGGCATCTCTGTTATCATGATACTGAAATATTATCTTGTGGTGTTTTCAGCATCCTGTAGAAGAAAAAGACCCATTACCGTTGAGTGTACATCACATGCCAATATGTGTTACATTTGCTTTTTATGAACAAGGGTAGGTATATCAAAAAAAAGTCTATTTTCATAAAAATTTGTACTTAAAAACATCTGTTAAGATCTCTTCAGAAGACGAACACAAGCTTTCATTGCAAAACTTTTCTGACGAACCTCTGATGAACATACCTGTAATTTTCTTGGAAGTAAATGTCTTGGAGGGATTTAAACCTAAGCGTTGCGAAGTCTGTGATCCATATAAGTGGCTTTAGACCACTTGGCTGCATGTTCACATTAAATTTCAGATAAAATTCATTTAATTTTTTTTTCTTCTTCCTACATGTACATGTATGTTTAACCAGCAAGTGCCCCTTTTAGGGCCAGCTTTTATATCATGAATTTGACGAACACTTGTCAAAATTTGTTGTAATCTTCTAAGGGATTTGATATTTGACATTTATATTGTAATTAAATATTAAACCTACAGTAAAAGCTTTTACTTTAAATCTATCTAGTCAGTCTTTCGAAGGTTACCTCCATATTAAATATTCGTTGAAATTGTAAAATTTCAAAGGATATATATGAACCTTTATTTTTTTAAATTTTTCTCTTGTATCATTACTCAAGACATTTTCCATTGATGACCTTCATGAACAGTTTTTTTATACATCTGTTTGTGGCTGTTTTAGTTTATTGATGGTAAAATTTTATTTTTTAAATTTTATTTTTTAGAAAATATCTGTTAGTTGATCCAACAGATAAAGAAGAAAAGGTAATGGATGGAAAGATGGTTGTAGGGATGAATAAACACAGAGAAATATGCTCCTTACAAGTAACAGGGCAGATGTTATTATTAAAAGATCAGGTATTACTACAAATTATTGTTTTTTATCATGACAGTAATATTATAACAAAAATATTGCAAAACTACGAATGGCACCATGGTCAAAATTTCATAACTTTGATAAATATAAATTTAGTAGATTCCACTGCATATCTGTTAATTGCATATTTTGGTTAAAAGCATAGTTTTTCCCTGCACCAATCCTTTTTTCTTTTTGAATTTTCTTTTTTAAATTTGTTTATTTGCATAAACAAAAATCTCAACACTTAGGTTTAAATCCACTCAGGCAAATCTTAGTGCCATAAAGTGTGTCAGTAGTAATTAAGAAGGTTGTTAGTTTGCTCTAGGTTATCTGGTTAGCATCCCAGAGCAGTCCAAATCTTTACAGCATCAGATTCTTAAATCTTGACCAAAATTTTTAAAAATACAAGAAAAATTGTCTTAATTAATCTGAATATATATATTTTATTTTTTTATTATTATTATTATTTTTTTTATTTAATTTATTTTATTTTATTTTATTATTTTTTTTGATTACATGTTACACTTCTAAGTAAAACTTTTGAAATAGGAGTATATCTTACAATAAATGTGTGTTTATAATTTGATCAATTTGTGGATCCTATGTAATTAACCAAGGTCAAACTGTAGCCCTTTATTGTTTAATTGAATTGAATTTTGAGAGAGTTACTGAATGAACAGTATTTACATTTGAGTCAATGTTATTGCACTGTATTTCACTTCATGTGTAAGTGTAGATATTCACCATGTATTAATGCTCATGATTTTTATAAATCCATTTTAAAATGAATGTCTGTATGACCTATCAAGATATCAGTATGGTACATAGAAACTTGACACAATGTATTGTAGGACTATTGCAAAGTGTACCTGATGCCAAAACAGAAAGTTTACACCAATGCATATTTAACAACACCCCTGTAAACAGGTATACAAGGATCACCCTTTACTTCCATCCCAGTATTGTTTCTACTCCATACCTTGAACATCATTAGATAGACTTTGATCAAATTTTGTACAAATGTTAACAAACATGAGATAATGTGTCACATAGAAATTTAGGTATAGGTCAAAGGCAAAGGTCACTAGGTCAAACCTTGGATTGGTTCCATAGGTGAGTTTAAGTGCAGTAGGTACTGTTTCTGAATGTCTACTCTAGTTTCTATCAATAGGCACATAGATGTGTAAAAGATATAAAGACGTTTTGATTTATCTTTTTTATTTCCAGGTTCTGAGATGTTCAAATATTGCTGTGGTTAAAGTTACGGAAATAACAGAACTGATCCATAATGCTCTAGACAATGACAGACAGGCAAGGTAAATGTCTACCCTGCACTACAGAGTAGTGGCCAGGGGAGAGTTTTAGAGGTGTTGATTTTCCTGGCGTTTTTCGCTTTAACATTGTATATACCTGAGTAGGTTGTTTTGACTTACAATGTGTGCAAAGTTTGTTGTGTCATAATTGTTTTATGGGGCAACCTCAGAGGATGGGAGACAGGCATGCAATATTTTTTGGTGTTATCATTATTGATTCGGGTATCACCAGTAAATGAGAAAAAGGTATGAAACATTGTTAATCTGGGTATCATAAGCAAAAGAACAACAGATGTGCAACATTTGTGGCACGTCTTTGGTAATTTGGGTATCACTTTCACAGGAGAAACAAGCTTGCAACAATTTTGTTGGCATCAGTATTGATTTTGGTGTCATTGGCAGATGATACGTGACAGGTGTATACTTTTATTTAAAATCATCATCATTGCCATTATTATTATTATTATTATTATTAGCTCACCTGAGCACAAAGTGCTCATGTGAGCTATTGGTATCAATAGAGGCAGACCCTCCGTCGTCGTCCGTCCGTCAACAATTGCTTCAAACGACTTCTTCTCAGAAACCTCTGGTCACATCCTGTTTAAACTTGGTCAAAAGCATCTATAGAACATTGCCTTTCAGATTTTTGTTTTTGGTTGCCATAGCTACCAAATGTGGGTCACAATGACCTACATAGTTAAAAACCTAAAAAAATCGTCTTCTCCAAAACCACTTCACTGAGATAAAATCTGATGTGATATTTGGCATCTACGGCATCTTATATACCAAGTTCGTAAATTTCAATAATTTTTGTGAAAAATTAGGTTACCTCGTTTTTGCATTTATTTTTTGTATTTTGTAAAAAGTAATTTTTTTATTTATTTATTTTTTTAATTTTTGAATTTTTTGACTTACAATGGTGCATGGAGGAGATGTTATGAATTTTTACTTTTTAGTGAATTATTATTTTTGAAATACATGTGATATTGATATGTAGATTTAGCTAAAACCTTGAATTTTTTTTTTTTTTTTTTTTTTTTTTTACATTATTTAAATTAATTGAATTGAGTCAATAGCACCTTTAGACCATTGCCATTCTCATTTGTGTTTCTGGTCGCTTTGGCTACCAAAAGTAGGTCACAGTGACCTATATAGCTAAAAACCAAAACAATAAAAATAATGTTATCTGAAACCACTTCTATTGAGGCAACATGTTATGACTTAACCAGGTATTATCAAGACATACCAGTTACATGTACATTTAAACTCAGGTGAGCAAATTAGGGCCATCTTGGGCCTCTTGTTATTATTATTATAGGTCAGCAGGTGAAAAGTTTGGTTTTGCTGAGTCATTGGTAGTGGACACAGTTAAAAGTAATCAGATGGAATCAGAAGTAATTGAGATATCAGAAAATGAAGAAGAAATTCCAAGTCCATTACAAAATGGAAACGGAGAGTCAGAGATGAATGAATTGTATCCTACATGTATTTTTAAAGTTAAAACTACAGTTTTAAAATTGAGTCTGCATAGCTGTCTGGATATAAGAAGTGGAGTAATAGTGTTTAAATCTCCAGTCAAGATTCTTTTACTCACATGTATATCATTGCAGTCAGTTTTGGGATGATGGAGGAAACCAGAGTGCCTGAAGTAAAACATTGAACTTGAAGCAAATAAACTAACAAACTTTTTTACACCAAAATTTGTCTTGAGTTGGATTAGAATCTAGTTGGTGAGAGGTACTGTGATCCAGATTCATTCAAACTTTAGACCACTCAGCCACAGATGTCAGAAGGTATGGCATGGTCAGGAAAAAAGCTGATTGAAAAAATAGAATATTTACTAAATTAATTTCAATGTATTTAGGTACATGGTCTATAATATAAAAGAGTTTTTTATTGCAGAGATACTAGATAATTCCTTTCAAGTTTCAAAGCATCTAATTGTGTTTAAATGAATAAAATCATTAGAAGAAATATGTGAATTAATTCAAAACTTATTAAGGTTTTCTTCATTAATGTTAGTACATGTACATGTATGTTTTATTGTCATTTAAACCTTAACATATCTATCAGAAATGATAAAGAAACATCTGTTAAAATCCTGGTAAGTAAAGTATTTACAGTAGAACTTCGATAACTCAAACTTTGATATCTGGAATACCATGGATAACTCGAAGTCTTTATTTTGTTCCGACCGGTTTTCTATATAAACTGTATTAGAAAAACTATGATAACTCAAACTTCTATAATTCGAATACCCTCAATAACTCAAAGTAAAAATTTGGTTGTAGTTTAAAAATCTATTAAAATTAACTTCAAAAACTCAAATTTTTTCTAACAATGTATGATCAATGGAGAAATTACATATCGGTAATTAGGCTACCGTTAAAGTAGAGAAATGAACCAAGTAGTTTTTGTTATCTACCATATTAATTAGTATCAATTAACGGATTAATATTCAGTATGGTCACGGACAATTAAGCCTAACAGGTATGCTAATCCTCTACTCTAATAAAAGAAGCCGAATAATATGCCGTGGACGATTACTTTTGACTTAGTTCTCCAAGCTTAAATAAAATGACTAACCCAGTTGTACTCACGACTGCATTAAAATCTTAAATGACTTATTGCACTGCTTTATAATTTCATTAACTTTCTGTTCGTATTTTCTAACAAATGTAAAAAATGAGCATTTTGATAAATATGTATATGTATCTGATTTCCGATTTTGTTGTCCGTATATATCATGATTTTTAAATAAAATATCACGTTTCGCAAGCTTTTACCGTCAATATCAATTCTTTAATAAATTATTTATTATATTTTCTTTAAAAATTATATTTTACTTTTTTTTACATTCGAGTACAGGTAACTGTTATAAACGTCAAGATTTCTGTAGTGGAAAGCATATAATAAGGTGACACCATTCTTGGACATCATCCTTCAACTTCGATAACTCAAACACCCCGATAACTCGAAGTCCCCAGCGCAGTCCAGAGTACTTCGAGTTATCGAAGTTCTACTATATATGATTTTATAAAAATTTATACTATAAAGCTTGTGTCAACTGAATACAAGGCAATGTATTGATCCTTCAACTACTGATTAATTTATATGTTTTAGTGAAATTAAAGTCGCTGAATAGATTATCTTATCAGTTGCTTTGATAATTTGGTTGTTTGTTTAATATGTTTTACACCACTTTGGTAGCTCAGTTGGTAAAGTGCCTGTTTCATATGTAGGATGGGGGAGGTTTAAACTCTGACTTAGGTCTGACCAAGACTTGAAATTGGTAGTGAACATTCTTTTGCCAAGCACTCTGCATTTAGACATGAAATGAGGACCTTCGGCATGGCACATAAGAGAACCCTCTGTGCACATTGTCCTAAACTGTACTTACAAAATTCTAAATTTTTGACACTTTACTTATAGCTGGTGACATGTCGATATAAGTGAAATATTGTTAACTCGGAAGTAAAACCCCATTAAATCAAATCAAATTATAATGTTTTACATCACATTGGTCATTTTTGCTGAAAAAGTGAAATTAATCTAAGTAGCAATATTAGGGTCATCTGAGCATACAGTGTGCAAGTATTTATGATCAACTTTTGTAATATAGAAACTGCAAGTCAAATGACCTATGGCTTTATAAGAACACAGCAAGTCATTTTCTTGCACCCCAGAAAAAAATCTATAAAAAGAACAGTGCAAGATATTTCAATTTCTTTACAATGATTGCACTTAACATTTCATAGATACCACAAGGTTTGAAAATGTTAACTATTTTGCCTTTTTCACCATTTGTCCCTATAGTAACCAGATCATTAATCTTGAATACTCTTGGTATTGCTTTAAATTGTGTGTCATCAAAATATTTCTTTGTAAACAAATAGTGGCAGACTATATGGAAATTAGAAATGTAGTTGTTCAGGTCTTGTGTATTCATACGCCAATTTCATTGTTAGTTTTATATGTTGAAATTGATTTTTAATTGAACTTGTATATTTTGTGGTGCAAGAATAATAGAATCTGTCGCTACTTCTGACACCACAACTCCACAAGTATTGATAGATTCTATTAATCTGGTACTATACTAAAACAGTGGAAGTTTGAAGTAGTGATGCTGTTTGACCTAGTCACAATAACATATACTGTATATTAAGGTAGTAAGTTCTGAGATGGTGAAAGAATACCCAGAAGAAAATCCAATCTTTATTAAGTGAAGTGAGAAACTTATACACTGATCTGCTCAAGTGTAAATCAAATATAAGGGGGAGTGGTCTTGTGATATATAAGCATGGGTTTTGGACCACTTAGTCACACAGACCTAACTTTACTAATAAAAACTACGGTAGTCATTTAAAGCAATCACATGTGCTTGGCAGATTCGTGAGACAATTTGGCTTGGAGGATTACATCTTATATACCTTTTTGATGACATAAATGTCATAAAATTATATTGATTGTTTGGTAAACGTGCAATGTGAAGTATGCTTAAGCTATAGTTCACAAATACTGACAAATATCATAGTCACTGACAGATGCAAACAGTCACCTTACAACTTTTCTTTGCTTTTTGCAATAAATTTTCTTTATGTTTATTCACTTAAAGTACTTAATGTTAACTTGTAGGATAAAGGTGTTGGTAGTATTGGAGAAGGTGGGCCAAGTGCTTGGGAGGTAGATAACGAAATGGAACAAGAAGTAGCTGATGAAATACAGACAGTAAATAAGTCAGACAGGTCAGCTGAGGGAAATTCAAGATTATCAGGTAAACATTTAAAATGGTTTGATTTTCAATACCAGAGGCATTTTCAATAGCAGTGAGCACAGATGCATTCATTTTTAAATGGATAAATCTGGTCATAATTTGATTCTGGGAAAATAGTCAATTCCCATCTAAATATATTGCAGTCTGAAAAAAACTCTTTTTAAGGACTCAATTTAATTATGAAATTGATACAATATATCGCAAATACATGTAGTTCAGTTTTTTCATTTGATACTTCTGAATTGTCTTTTGTACTTATGTGCTGCAAATGTTCATGACCAAAATGGTCCAAATATGGCCAAATTTATGCTGCTTTTGAAGATGTCTCAGGACTTTTTATAAAATTGAACCACTGATTGCTGTAAATCTGGCACTTTATCATGTTAATGATTATATTTTGGGGAGAAGCTACATGTAGGTACAGGTACTCCAATCCTGCAAGTATTATGAAGGTCAAAGGCTTGGGCACTGATCTGAATCTGATTTTTCACATCTCTGTAGGCTTAACCTTTTGGCTTATGAAAATGTTTATTTTCACCTTTATCAACTTTTCCTGCTTTTGTATATTATTAAAGTAGTAATTGTAAAATTTCTGTTTTCAGTGTTGTTGCATATAATAATTACTATTATTAAATAGAAGCAATTTTAGTCAAATGTTACATTTTAAAGTTAATCTAGGTAATTAAGATTTGAATAACCTGATCAATGCATATTTTTAGTGTCTTTGTAACTTTTCAATGGTTTCTACTTTATGAAATCTTCAAAATGCTTACTTTAATACTGTCTTTTTTCCATGGCAGTTAACTGTTGCATAGATGTAATAATTGTAGGGTAGTTTCATAGCAAATTTGAATTTTTATTTCTCATTCCAAACAAGTATCCGGTAAAATACTGAAAATACAACCATTGAAGGAATATATAATTTTTGTAACAGGATTTTTAATTTCAGACCTTTACGATACTAAGACGAAAATAGAAGTTTGAGCTATCAAAGTTGTTTATGTATAGTTGAGATATCTGGTTTTGTTGAAATAACGACTTTGAGTTACTAATGATGTTCAAGATATCAAAACTTGAATCATCAAAAGTGCTACTTTTATTTATAATATTATTTGAATTCTGAATTTGTGGGTAAGAAAAACCATAAAATTAAATGTCAATGAGAATTTTTAATTAACAGGGCTCCCAATGGGATTTTTTCCCAAAAAAACTTAATTTCATGGACATGTTTTTTTTTTTGAAATTGCAAAACCCATGAAATTTCAACCCTATAAATATTAATGGTTCTACAGTACCGTAAATCTTTCCTGTAGAAATCAACTTCCAAACAAACGTTTAAGAGAACTACTGATACCTAGTGTGCTGTCTAACCCATATTGTGAAAATAACCTCCAAAAATTAGCACTGTAAGGTAACAATATTATATGTTGAAATTGTCATATAGATTTTGCATTGCTGGTATTTGGATTTTTTTACAGAGAAAGTTTCAAAACATGTCGTCTGGATCGTTGGGTCTTCCATCATATATTGGGCAGAACAAAGAACATTTGATAGAGAAATATCTAACCTCGAACTTGATTATTTAAGAATTCAGATATGCTGGAAAGGAATACGTGGAATGAAATGGAAATCTTTAATACCTGTTTTAGAGAATAACTCACATTTACCTGAACCAGAAGTTCTGGTTATTCACCTAGGTTCAAATGATATAATGACGATAGAACCTAGGGTTCTCATTCAACAAATGAAGCATGATTTACAAATTATCCGAGGAATGTTCCCTAAAACGATGATAGTATATTCAGAAATCTTGGCTCGGCTGAAATGGCGAGGAAATGATAGTCCAGATGAGGGAGAACAGAGAAGGATGTTAGTAAATCAGAAAATTTGTAAACATTTGATTAAAAGAGGAGGCTTTGTGATTTCTCATCCAGGTGTATCTCTTGAAACATCAGATTTATTCCGTATGGATGGGGTCCATATGAATAACAAAGGAAATGATATTCTAATTGACGAGTTTGGAATAGCACTCGAGAAATATTTCTGTCAAAAGTATCCAGAACTGATAAATAATAATGTGTGACAATAAGTATAAAGATGGCAGCATTAACAACAAAGGGCAAAATAATGAGGCCTTACTGTATGTTAAGTGTTTATATATATATATATATATATATATATATATATATATATATATATATATATATATATATATATATATATATATGAGCTGTCTAATGACATCATTAGTTTTGACCATCTATTTGATCCTTCAAACATCAGGTTAGCAGAGAGTTATTTCTTGGATTATATATGTGTTCAAAATTTATATGTATATAGTGTGTGATGTGTGTGTGTGTGTGTGTGTGTGTGTGTGTGTGTGTGTGTGTGTGTGATATAATTACTGTTATAGTTTTTCAGTTTCATTTTGTTTCTGCATTAAAAATATTATTTTTCAAGTTAATTATTTACATGTATTTGTTGTTCAAGAGCCATTTAGTTTTAGTAGTTTCAACAAAAAATGCAAACTGTCCAAACTGAACTCTGGTAAAACTGAAAAGCTACATGGAATGTTATATCAGAACATACCTTTAATTTTGTATGTTTTATTAACCTATGTTAACTTTATATACATTAAACTGAATTCTAAACGCAATCAAAATTACCACATCAAATGAAATTTCAAAGCCAACAAGAACATACCAAAACCAACTAAAACTTGATGCCACAAAAAGCATACCACATCAAATCAAATAGTACAGCTACCAAGAAAAAACTGTTATGAATCTAAAGACAAAGCCACATACAAAAGAAAGCAAAAGATGAAGCAATTAAGAACAAATTAAGAAATCAAATGATGGAACCACCAACAAATCAAATAAAAAAACAATCAAGAACACACTAAAGCAAACCTAAATGACAGAGCCACTGAAAACATACTAATGCAAATGACAGAGCCACCAAGACAAACCACATCAAACCAGATGGCAGAGCCATTAAGAACAGACAGCAAACCAGATAACATACCATCAAGAACATGCCACACCAAAGGAAATGAAAAAGCCAAGAACAAAGCACAGCAAACCAAATGATACAGCCACAGATTACATACCACAATAAACAAAATGACAGAGTCATTAAGAACAGACCTCGGAGAACCAAATGGCAGTGCCACCAAGAACACACAACATGAAATGAAATGAAAAACCAAGAATATACTGCAACAAATCAAATGAAGAACAATCAAGAACACACCAAAGCAAACCAAATGACAGAGCCACCAAGACATACCACATCAAACCAGGTGACAGAGTCATAAAGAACAGACCTCAGAAAACCAAATTACTGTGCCACCAAGAACAAACCACACAAAATGAAATAACAGGGCCACCAATTAAATAGCAAAGCCAACCAAAATGACAGAGCCACATATTAAATAACACAACAAACAAAATGACAGAGCTACCAAGAAATACACCAGGAAACCAAATCAAAGTGCTACTTAGATCATGTCACTTACAATTCCAATATAAATCTATCAAGAATATCCCATAGAAAATCAAATGACAAAGCCATAACAGACAAAAAGAGAAGATGAAATGCCAGAGCTGCTGAGAACATACCACATAGATCCAAATAAATATAGTTACCAGGAACACAACCACACAATACAAACAACATCAGACAGTAATTTTGTACTCAAAGCTATTCTTTTTACCGTTTTTAAATAAGAAAGTTGAAGTCACAGTTCAAAAATTTCATTTTTCTGTGTCTTCTTTTAATACTGTATTTTATCTTATTCTACTTTCCTAACTGGGCTTCTTTGGCTGAGCAATCTAACATGTGTTCTTATTGATCACATCACCTCTTACTGGCAAGGTTTAAATCTGTATCATTCAGTTCCTTGTGTGAAAGTTTGTCAGTTCACTTACTGAAGGATAGAGGATTTCTCTAGGTACTCTAGATACCATTTTTGTTGAGCCTGGCATTTCTATTAGAAGAGAATTAGGTGTTACTTTTCTGGTGTCATCATAGGTGGCGGCGGTGTGTCAAAATGTGAAAGTTTATGTGAAAGTAATGTATTTTCTACTCGATCAAAAACTAACCAAGCGTGACATTTAAATCTGTGGAATTCTTGACTATATTATTACAGAACCACCTCAAGTGAAAAAGTCTTAACTGTGGTAAATATAAACATCATATGTCCACTCCACTCAACCTTTCAGTCAGTGTAACATTTACAGTGCATAAATGCCTATCAAAAAATTATCAGTTGATGGGACAGTTTATTTCTAAACCAAAAACAATGCTTTTGAAACTTAACTTAAAATTCTATTTATTAGAACCATGATGATAGAATTAATCAGGAGTTATGTCCCTTTGAACATAATTTGAAAAAAATATTGTCAGTTATAAAGAACAGTTGAACATTCTTTAATCTGTCATCATTTTTTACAAATTTTTTTTTGCTAGAAATTTGTTTTTAGGTTTAAATTGCTAAAAAAGTTTGCTTCAAAAAGTATTTAATGGCAGATCATTACATCAAGTGTTTTACATCACAAAAAATTTATTTCACAAAGTAATTTTAAAAGCTATAAAAGAAAGTTTTTACAAGAAGAAAGTAATTTACAGTAAAAAAAAAAACTAAGATAGTTTGTGTGTTCTAAAATTTGAAATAGAGTTCAACAATGTTCTATCTTTCACACCAGTTTTCATAAAAACTGTTGCAACATAAAATGTTCAGAATGTTCAAGTTATGATTAAGTAATTTCAGGCATACTAGGATATGGATTATCATTTTTTTGATGCTAAACAATTATTATAGTAAAACATTAATTCATCACAACAGTGTTTCACAAAGATTTTGGTGTATTAAAGAGGTTTGGTACTAAATCAAGGGAAACTAACAAAGAAAAATGTGGGAAAAAAACAAAACAAAACAAAAACACAAAACACTGAATATCATGATCATAAAGAACTCGCAATAACCAAAAAATTACATTATTCCGATAAAAAAGTTGAGAGTAAAACATGCTGTTTGTATCATTGTGTGTATGCTTTGTAAATATGGTTTAAACTGGATGAAGATTTAATTCAAGTACTATAGCTAAAAAGGCCAACTACAGCAGAATTAATGGATTAAAATAAAAATGAGAATTAATAAAAGTTTCTATTTTATTATCAGGTAATCATGGTGATGATAGTGAAGAAGAGGCTACATGTACACTAAGTAAAGATGATCTACATAACCCTACACAGTTACAGTAAGTTAACAGAGGATTTTTTAAAAGTTTTTTTTATTTTTATTATTCGTTGAATTTTAATTTTTTAAAATTTTTTCTTGTTTTATTTAATTTTATGACATTGTATCATTATTATTATTTTTTCTTTTAAAAAAAGCCTGAAGAAAAGTACAGTCTTAAGGCCCATATTATTATTATTGTTAAATAAATAAATACATGTATTGGAAAAAAGAAAAAAAGAATGTTATTTGACCTCATCAATGAAGTTTATGGTATATAAGGATCACCCTGTCCATCTATCTGTCTGTATGTCCCAAAACTTTGTCTACCTATTACTTTACATGTCTATGAATGGATTTTAATCAAACTTACAAACTTAGCAGATGTTAACCAACATTAAAGGAAGTGTCCTTACCAAATTTGGGTGTAGGTCAGAGGTCAAAGTCACAAGGTCAAATCTAAGATTATCTAAAGGGAATCATATAGACAGGATTATTTGTCTTTTAAAAGATTGTTCTAGTTTGATATGGTTAATAAAGTTATATAATCTTATTTTGCAGAGAAAAGCTTGGAAAACAAATAAAAGAGATTAGACTTGCAGCAAACATGGAAAATAAAGAGGGAAAAGAAAAGGAAAAGTCAAAGAAAAAAAAGAAAAAGAAAGGCAAAACATGATGAATTATTGTAAAATGTATAATAAAATTCTTATTAAAATATCAAGATTCCAGTTACATAGATGTACTGCATTTAAGTACTTTTATTGTCTCATTGTTTTTTCACTTTTAAATTTATAAGCAATGACCTACCAAATTTTGGTATTAAGGTCAAGGTCACATCATGCAGAAAAATAAACAATAGATTGGGATTAACATTTCCTGTTCACCTCATAACCCTTAACAATATACAGGATTTTAATGAAACTTGCTATGAATGTTTATCTGTATCAGAAAATGTGGAGAGCAAAACATTGAGGTCAAAGCTCAGATATGCAGAAAACTAATGTCTTAGGCTTCTGTTAACATTTCTTTGTCTGCTTATAATTCTTAAATAGTATGGAATCCAGTCCCATTTAGATAGATGTTACTGTGAGCAAGTTTATATGTTTGCTTACTGAAAGGTTGCTATTGATTCTTGTGGACTTCTGACTTTGTACAACATCCTGGTACTCCTGACCAACTCCATACAAGTGAAAAATCTTGATTGGTTGATACTTAACCCAACTTCACTCATTGTTATAATGACGAATAACAATGAAGCTTGCCATAAATGTTTATGATGTGCCAACTGTATTGTAATGTGTGAAGATCTAACTCAAACCTAAAAGTTACATTTAAATGTTGAAATGTTCAGTGTGCATAATCAGACATAAATACTGTAAAGGGGGAAATTTCACGTGGGTAAAATTTTCCCTTATTTCGTGCTGATTAAAATATCACAAAAATTTTACCCTTCGCGAAAATTTCTTCAATACAGCATTGAAATTCAATACTATTACTTTTGATTAATTTTGGTCACATTTTAGATCATTTCAGATAAAACAAATTTTCGTACTTTCTTGGAAGAGAGTGTAATTAAAGGGACATAACTAAATGACAAAAAATAACATGATTTTATGATAATCAGACTTTATTAGGTGAACAAACAGCACTAAAGAAATACATCTAAAAATAAATAAAAAAATATTGAATGCAATTGGACAATTTATTCTTAATGTTTTGGATCATATTTAGTGTTATTTACATACGTAAGACTTTTACCAGACAGTTTCAATTCATAGTCATTGGTGCATGAAATCAAATGCTTACTGTTAGTATTATGTACATCGTAACACCTACACTAATTAGACCATATTCAAAATCAGTCGTGCATGAAAACAAATTAAGAGTTATCAATACTGGCACTTGTGAAGGAGTTCACAATAAATCTACAACTTCATTAAACTTTTCAGTCAATTTTTTCCTTTTCAGGAGTTAGATATTTTCCAGGGTCTGGCAATCCTGGTTTAACATTTTTTTTCACTTGCCGTTTTTAACCAACGAAGCATTTTTACAAAATGATAACATATGTTCACTAAATATTGTTAGGAAAATAACTTTTACTCAGTCAATAACATTATTTACATGGTTGAATGGTCGGGAATGATATTTTATTTGCCTGGGTGAACAGTTAGGAATTGTCCTTTTATTTTATATACGTGTAGTTTTAAAAGGGAGACAACTAGCGGTATCAGTTGTATCGCGAAAAATGTAATTATACTTTTAGTTGCTGCGCTAAAATTACACCCACGCGAAATGTCCGATTTAAAAAATCGTGAAATTTTCACCCCGCGAATATAATCCCCTTTACAGTATACAAGTCCCTGTGCAAATCACAATCCAAAAGCAAAGTAAAAACTTTATAAACTGGCAAATTAAGTTAAAATATTTCAACTATCACCTAGGAAGTAAAACAGGGTGTTCCAGAATGGTAAGCACTTCCTGTCTAGCATGCTACACCAGCCTCATGCAAATAAACATTGATAATGAAAGGAACATAGAACTATGAGAAGTTGAATATACCCAGGATAATTTTGGATACAGCAACATTATACATACCAACAATTTGTGGTAAGAACCCATGAAACTTTTTGAGGGTCTTGATAAGTCTAGGATTGCAATATTCTTGATTCATTAATTTATTTGTTAGCAGCTTGCTTTTGTTGTTACATAAAGTTACCATACAGCTCTACTATACTGTATTAAATGTGAAACAAATACTCCATAAGCAGGTCTTTTGCTGAACAGTAATGAAGAGTTGCTGTCAATAGCAAAAAATAAGTTGTAACATTTGTCATATACATGTTGCTTCAAATGTAGTCTATCCTGGATGTCATAACTGAAGTATAAGTCTGAGGTATGAAGCAGATCTTGAATAATAAACTATCTTTTATTTCAAGCTCACTAGTATAGATGGTATTTACATATAAAATAAACATTTCAAACAAATTATTTACAATGATATGATATCATAGTATGTATGCAAATGATGTGTGAATACAATATAAAATATCCATTTGCAAAAGAACAACTCATACCAAAACTTTGGTCCAAACCAGACAAAAATCAAACCCAAATCTGATTCCCTTAACAGATTTGAGTGGAGTGATAGTGTGTAACATCCCAGTCAAGAAATTTTACTTGTATCAAGACGTTGCCGATGTGCAGGGAGGGTTCTTTAACGTGTCATGCCCGACACAGGCACCAGTTTTAAGGTCTCATCCAAAGTACCCCATGACTTTCATTTCTAAATGCCGAGTGCTTGGTGAAAGAACAGCCACTGCCAATTTTCAAGTCTTATCCGAACCCTCAACTCCATTGAGGAAGTAACAATAATATTCAATGATGAAAATGATGTGTATCTGTTAAAGATATAATTAATGTTCAAGTCTTCATTGAACATGTATTGTGTATGTTCATAATTATCATAGCTTGGGTATGCATTGTGGTTGGTTGTAATGTTGTTTTATGTTTCATCTATTTAACGAGGGATACATATTAATTAATCTTTAAATATAAATCAAGAACAAGTTAGTGAATGAACGAGATGTGCGAGTTTGTAGTATGGTGTGATGTACTAGTGCACTCTAAAGGGGACATCAAGATTATTGATAGCTCACAGACGAGCATATCATTCTTCCAGTCAAAAACATTGGGTAACCTGTCCCCAGTTTCACAATCATTCCCTCAGCTGAATGTAGATTCAATTAAACTTTGGAAATATTTCAATAACTGTTTTGAGACATTGCACTGTTAAAATCGAATTTCTCATGTTATGTTTAAATTGTTTAGTGTAGGTTTGTTGAACAAAACAAAACATTGTCTAATAAAACTGAAATGTTTTAAATATTGATGACAGAAAAATGGGAATATTTGAGTTGAGTGTACACTAAGTTATTTGAATGATTGTAAAACTGGGACCAGTTGATACTCTGTACTTTTTATATTAAGCGCCAAAAGATGAAGCAAGATTTGAATTTCAAAAGTCTTAAAGTGACTGGGTTCAGCTCTACCTCTGATCCACAGAGGCTGTGAGAACTTTCAGAAAATGTAGAAAGAAAAGTTCCTCGACATGACACAAAACACTTAACTCCACTCCACTTATACATGTAGTTTGTATAAAGAATTACAATGAAGCTTGCCATGAACGTTTATGATGTGCCAAGCATAATGTATACAGATCTTGCATGATAGTTTTATTTTTTTGTAATTCACTTTTCCATGTTAAAAAATCCACAATCAGTATGGAAATGTTGGAGTACTTAAAGAAAACCACCAATTTCAGACAGGTGAACTGACAAACATTATCAAACAGATGTGTTTAGTTAAGATTGAAGGCAACCATTCAGGAACAATGTAATATATATATATATATATATATATATATATATACTACAATGACCAAATGATCTAAAATGCCAGACTATATATATAGTTATATTCAATTAGCATAAGCATTTTTGAAAATCAAAAAAAAAAAAAAAATTGAATTTAAAAATTAATTTTTTTTCAGAATTTATCAGTTTAATTTTGTAAAAGAAAACTTTTGGAATCTGACAAAAAGTAAATTTAATTATGAAGGATTTTTATGAAACCTCTAATGAACTTTTATTTAGCATACTGCACTGTTTTGAAACTCCTTGTCTGTGATTTTTGCTGTTCTGCAAAAATCCTGCATTTTTTCAAATCAGGTACGGTTATTTTTGGTATTCATTGTACATATATTGAATGGAATAGACTTTTCTAAATGTATGCTTTTTACCTTTAGTTTAGCAAATAAACATACTAAATTTATTGTTGCAGTTTTTTCACAAAAAGTTAAAATAAGCCATATTTGCAAGATAAAATCAGCTGGTAAGAATTTAACAGTTAGGTATTCCTTTTACATAAATTTGTATATCCACGTTTCAAGACACATATTTAACAGCAAACATAGTGTTGTTTTCACAGCCTATCCAGAGACGACTGTGTTCATCATGGGCTAAAGCTTGTGGCCTGAAGGATGCTGTATCCTTCACTGAAATTAATTGAATGAAATCACCATTTACATCTACCAGATGAATTTGTTTCTTGACAAAGTCAATAATAGTGACATGTCCATATTTATTGTGATCTATGTTACCTGGCATGTGTATTCTTGTGTATATAAACTTTCTTTTTCCTTCTCGATTAATCACGACAACCTGGCCTCCCATTTGTTGACTTACCCATATGTCACCGTTTATGTTTTCTGTTAAATGAAACGGACTTGAAAACAACAGTGTGTTATCAGAAGGATCGTGTTGATATGTATTGAGTAATTTTCCAGTTAATGATAGCCTTTCCACCTTCCCTCCTGAGCCTGATTGCCCTCTTAGACATACAAGAATATTGCTGTCAGTGACCCTGAGGCCAAATGGACGATATGGCGAAGTTGATTTAAATGTTATTATGGAACCATAATCGGATATTTTCAATATTTTTTGTTTTCCATCTACAGAGAAAAGTAAATCATTCGGCGATATAAGAGCCGAATCATTTGCATAAAAATCCAGTGGTAGTCTATGGGATCGTCCGCAGTTGGGATATAATATTTCAAAATGTTTTGGAGTGTAATTCCAAACTTTACTTCCATCTTCGACAGGACAAATGTGATAGCTTTCCCCCATTGAACACATTACCTTTCTCACAACTATTGCTTCATTTAAAATAACGTTTTCATTTCGTTGGATTATGGAGCCATATAGTTGCTTCAGTAATCTTTTTTCTGAATTTGTGTTTTGAACAACGAGTTCCGGAATTGGCTTCAGATGTTGTTTTTGTATGGGCTTGTTGTGTTCGCTAATTTGGACCTTGATATTGTCATATAGTTTTAGCAGTTCACCGGTTTTGTTCGATCTTACGCCATCTTCTACCTTTTGGATGATTTTTTCCAAATCTGCTAATTCTGTATTGCATTTGCAATAAAATGTCTCCATTAAGTGTAAATTATTCTGTTTTAGTTGTTCCATTTCTGTTATGAACTGCTCTTGAATTTCTTCAATATCCTTTATTAAATCTTTACCTCTTCTCTTTATTTCAGAAATTAAATTAATCATATCTGCATCATATTTCATATTCTCATCTCGAAGTTCGCCTATGATTTTCTTCAATGCCGGAACCTTCGTTTCTTTCCAAATAAGTATGGTTTGTTGAAGTTCATTTCTTATACTGCCAACAGACTCTGATATCGTTGCAAAATCGTGTTCCTTGTGGACAGATACAATACATTCAATACAAACAAGGCGATTACATGTTTGACAATAGCGTTGATAAGCTTCTTTTGTATGAACGTCGCAGAAAAGATTTGCCTCTTTAACTTCTTGTTCCTTTTTTTCTTGTTCATCCGATGTTACTTCGGCTAGGCTAAGTACTTTATGATCACGCGATGCTTTACTTTTTAAATGCGTTTTTTTGCATTGGATACACAGAAGTTCTTTGCAGTTCATACATCTAAATTTTACGTCTTCGTTACTGCAGAGGTCACAGTTTAATGGTTCTTGTGCAACTGCCATTGCAGCGATATATTTTCAAACCTGAAAAAATAAACGTTAATTTTTTAACAATCGGTTGAACCTTTAACTGATATGTAATGGGTAACATTATTTGATTTTTTGACATTTTTAGCCGTTCGTGACGAAAGCAAGGTTTCTATATTTTAAGATAAATCAAAGAACAAGATCGTGTACGATCTGTCTTGTACAAGTGCGTACTCACGGCGACTTTTTGTAAAGGTGATAGCTAACAAGCTTTCCAATCTCACTATCCAGTCGATACTCTGCCCTTTTTAGGTAATTGTCAAACGAAAAAGTAGTATCTCATATTCTTAAGTTTTATGTATGACCTACCACTCTCGAAGCGGACTTTTTTTCAACCCAAGCTACTTAGAAGGTCAATTAATAAGAGAAAGGAATGGCACAATGATGGAAACTCTTTTCTTAATCAATTTTAAAGTGAAGTTGAAAAATTATTGTTTAAATATACACAAGTTTTAAAGGATAGAAAAATACTGAAAAAGCGCTTAAAGGGTCATCCTTTATATTGCTTTTATAGGAGCAATTGATTGAAAAGAGAACGAAAAATCACAAAGACAAATTCATTTTCGTGTATGTCCTGTTTCCGTGTATGTGTCACTTCGGTAGCTTAGTTGGTATAACAATCGCTTAGTATGTGGGAGGTGTTCGACCGGGTCTGAAAGACTTGAAAGTAGGAAGTAACTTCCGTTAAGCACTCGGCATCTAGAAGTCAAGTCACGGGGTCCTTTGGAAGATCCCTTAAAAATCGATGCCCCGCGTCATGACACGGAACGCTAAAGATTCATCCCTGTACCTTGCCCTTAGGGCACTGCAAAGGTAAAATTTTTGCCACTTCACCTATAGCTGGTGACGTCTCAATATAAGGGAAATATACTTGACTGAGGCTTAAAACTTATTCAATCATGTTTCCGTTTAACTTATGTACTCGTGCAGTTAGTACTGCAGGTGCATCATAAGTTATTTCATAATGATTTATAGAATTTGTAACCGAACTCATAAATAAAAAAGTTCAAATTGACACACCCCATCTAATTTTGTTAAAAAAAATTCATGGTAGCAAATATGACATTGATATATTATAAGGGATCTTGATTGCCTACCCTAAAGCCATCATCTGATGTAGCTGGACACTGACTTGTCCTGCCTGATATGGAGGATGTTTCATCAATTGGTAAAAAGTGGGCCAAGTTGGTCTGTTCCCTCATGCAAAGTATTCCTTAGCTGGATATGGATTCAAATTATTATTATCATTATTATCTTTTTTTATCTATCAACTTTTTCGAACCCTAGTGTCACTGATGAGGAATGAATTTCCGAAATGTGCACATGGCACAATAAAATTAAACAGGAAATTTTTTTTAAAAATATTTGGCTTATTTTAATTTAAAATGTGCATTGTATTATTTTTCGGTTGTTAAATAAACGGGGATTTTAGGGTTCCCCAAACGAATACAACCATAAGATATCATTTGGTCATATAATATATATAGCTAGTTGGCCAGAGTGCTTACTCCTCCGGAGCACTCGGCCTCACTTTCTTGATTGAAGATTGTGTAACTGAATTGGCTAGTTTTTAATTTGTTTTTTGGATTGTGGACACGGACTGGTATGTTTGTATTTTATTTATATCATTTCGTCATATCAAGTGCCCGGGCACTTTACAATGAAGATAATCTTATTATTTGTTTCGTCTGTCTGATTCTTGTTTATGCTTTTGGTAAATTGAATAATTGCATTTTTTTCAGTTTTATTTTAATTGACTTAATTTTTAGTCGAGACACCGCGACATTGAATAAAAATCGTGTTCATTATCTTCTCTTATGTGTGTAAGCTCGTTTAAAAACTTATTCTATTGGCTATGTCGGAAATTAAAAAATTAATTTGTAGTTAAGTTAATTTGAACTATTATTGATCAGATGTCCAGAATTTAAAGGTTTTTTTATTTTCTGGGATATTCAATATTTTTGTTCAAAATAAATTGTGTGAACTTTCCCAAAATTTCATTTTTAAATCTAAGAGATTTCCATTAGAGAGCGAAATTTGTTCTCACACCTCTAGAGGTAGACTGTGTTTAGATTATGCATTTATTTTTCTTGTTTATGCAAATTAGAAATGTGTTTGTTAGTGGTTGACGTCTGATATTTAAAGTGTATAAGTCAGTGATGTTCAAAATATTGGTGTAAACTTTCCCATAATTTCATTTTTAAATGTAAAGTGCAAATACCAGTTAAATTTTGATGTGCCAGATGTGCACATTTCGAAAATTAATTCCTCATCAGTGACACTAAGACCGAAAAGTTTGATACATAAAAAATATATAAGCCAAACAGTTGAAAATAATGAATCTAAAGTTTCAAAATTATATAAATCCAAATCCAAATCCAGCTAAGAAATTTCCATTAGGGAACCAAATTTGTTCTCACACCTTTAGAGGTAGACTTTGTTTAGATTATGCATTTATTTTTCTTGTTTATGCAAATTAGAAATGTGTTTGTTAGTGGTTGACGTCTGATATTTAAAGTGTGTAAGTCAGTGGTGATGATTTATACAAATCGTTATTTGTAAGTTAATGGTTTACCAAATTTACCCTTTCTTTCCACATTACTTATATAGCTCAACAAAGTTGAAGACCCTTTTTAGATTACTTTAATCATGATTTGAATTTGCATTTAGTGTTTTCTTTCTAAGGAGCTTTAAATGCTTCCTCTAATAAAAAATCAAATATTTCTTTTGTATTTCTGGTGGTTATGCAATTGCTATTATAGAATATGATAACAACTTCTACATATTTTATTAACATGCCAAAAATGTAGAAGAAAAAATCTGATCCAGTATGTTTCTTCAAAGTATTTTGATTTAGGAATTAAATTTTAAGTATAATTTTTACAGGTAGCGAGAGTGATGTGCCATTTGAAATAAAGTCAACCTGATTCAAGTCCAACTAAAACAATAATGCATTAATGAGTTAAATTTTCATATACAAACATTAAATCTTAGTCTTTTTTCATCATTTTAAAAAAACTACACAAAGCTTAATGTTTTTGTCTTTGTCATTTAAATATATTTCATATTGACCCACGGGATAAACTTTCACTCCAGAGCATCTTGTCACTTGGTTGTTAGATTGTTATTTGTCATTCTTTGTTTCTATCACAACCATCAATATCGGACAAAGTCTACATTGATCGGACTTTGCAAAACCTAATCTACACGTAACTCAAACAACTTAATGATAACACTATTTGAAATTCTTGTATCAAAATATGAATATTTTCAATCTTATTATGTCATAAATTAAAAAACTAGAACTGCAAGAAGTATGTGCGCATGTGTAGGACTTATTTTTACTCCTTTTATGAACTATGATGATAAATTGCTCTACAACTTTTAAATCAGAAAAATTAAAACCTAATCATTTTTAAACAAATGATAAGATTAATTCTCATACACAAAAAATTAAAAGTAAGCCTTTTTTCATCAGCTTTTTTTTTTTTTTTTTTTAAAAAAAAAAGTTTTTGTCGATCTATTAAAAATATGTTATATTGATATAAAATAAAACAAACATACCAGTCCTTGTCCAAACCACAATCCAAAAACACAAAGTAAAAACTTTGAAAGCTGGCAAAATAAGTTATACACGTGAACTTCAACTAAGAAATGAGGCCTTTGTGCCCCGAAAGGGTAAGCACCTCCTGTCTAGCTAGCTACACCAGTCACGTGCAAGTCAATTTCGAGAATGAAAGGAACATAGAACTATGGTAAGGTAAATATATCCAGTATAAGTTTGGATACAGTGACTACATACTTATCAACAATATTGTGATGACGGCTATACAACTTTTTAAGGACCTTGATAAGCCTAGGCACGCAATATTCTTGCGTCAACATTTTAAATGTAAGCAGTTTGCTTCGTTGTAGAAAGTCCCCATAGTGGGAAAAAGCTCTACCATAACGTATTAACTGTGAAACATATACACCACAAGGTGAATTTTTAGCTCGCAACATCTTGTTACTTGGAGTTGAGTTGAGTAGTGGTGTTTAACGTCCCAATCAAGAATATTTCACTTATATCGAGACATCGCCAGCTATAGGCGAAAGTGCAGAAATTTTGCCTGTGCGTTGCGCTGATGGCATTATGCAGCAGGGTTCTTTGTCGTGCCAAGCCTGCCATGACACAGGACCTCGCTAATTTTAAGTTCCCATCCGAAAGAACCGTGACTTTCATTTTGTAATGCCGAGTGCTTGACGAAAGAACAATCACTACCTAGTTTCAAGTCTTGGGTCAGACACGGCCGTGAATCAAACCCACGACCTTCCACTTACGGAGCGAGCACTCTACCAACTGAGCTACCACAGTGGCTCACTTGGTGTTGAGGTTGTTATTTGTCATTTGTTGTATGAAATCACAACCATCAATATCGGACAAAGTATACTTTGCAAAAGAAAAAACATAATCTTATTTGCACACAACTCAAAAACAAGTTGATGATAATTTAGGAAATCTTCCAGAATACATTGTATATACATATAAAAGAAAAAAATTATTCTGCTTCCTACCTTTACCGTATTTTTTTCAATTTAGTATCTTTTGGTATACGTGTTCATAATTAAGCTTCCTTGTATCAAAATATGAACATTATTAATCTCAATTTGTCTTTCAAATAGAAAAGCGGAACTGCAAGAAGTATGTGCGCATATGTATGGTTTATTTTTACTCATTTCATGAACTATGGTGATTAACTTCAATACAACTTTTTACACAGAAATAATAAAACTGGGTTATTGCTCCTTTTTCCTTATATAACAAAATTTGGATATTTTAATTCATAATTTCTCTGTTAAGTAGAAAAGCGGAAATGCAACAAGTATGTGTAAAAGTGTATGATATGCATGACCTAAATAATGAACTAAGATAACAAATATCTATAGAATTTTAACCCAGAAATAATAGACTGATGTAATGCTATTTTAAAACTAAAAATTTATAAATTAATTTAATCGTAAGTGGTACACATAACCCTGATAAACCTTCAACCAGTCCTTACCGGGTTCAACAAACAATTCCAGAAATTTAAGACATTTGGCCGTTATTTAATGTTATTCTTTTCTCTTTTTAACCGTTTAAATGGAATGCTTAGAGCCTGTAGTCACATGGTGGTGAGATATTTATGTCATTCATTTTATGTTATTGCAGCCATTAATATCTGACAAAGTCTACCTTGAGTAGGCTTTGCAAGAACATAACATGCATAAATTTAATCTGCATATAACTCAAAAACAAGTTAATAATAAAACTTATTTTATTCGCTTAATCTTCAGGAAATCTGTTAGGTAACTTGGTTTATATGAAAAGAAACAACAATTATTCTGTTCTGCTTCTTACCTATCTTTAATTTCTTCTGTCTAGTATCGTTAGGTAGTGTGTATACGTGTTCATATTTAAGCTTCTTTGTGCAAACATACGGATATACAAGAAGTATGTGCGCATGTGTATGATATGTCTGTGCTTATATAATGAACTATGATAAAACACTTTTTAAAAAATTGATTTAATCGAGAAGTGGCAAATGTATTTCTGATAACGCTGCAAGCAATAATATCGTTTTAATACGGTGCTCTGAGCATGTAGTAACTTGATGGTTAACTGTTTTAAATTTTGAGCTTACCTGACCACAGGTCATGTAAGCTTATAGCATAGCACAGCGTGTGCATTGGCGTGCGTGCATGCGTCGTTACATTTTACTTCTCTTAAACTACTTGACAGATTTCAATGAAACTTGTTGAAAGTATGTATGAACCAGTAAAACTTAGATTTGATAATAGTGCTGCTATGGCTACAAAAGGTTAGCTTTAATCTTCAAAATTCTTCTACAAAAGCAATGATGGCAGAAAAAAAACTTATGTAATATTTGTTATTTTTAGGGCCTTAAGATTAAAAAAAATAGGCTACGCGTTTTTGCTTTTAAATTTGTAGAATTTCGAAATAATCTTAAAACTGCTATATTGTGATATATATATATATATATGTGTATGTATATTGTAAATTCTTTAAAAATACAAAACAATCTATCAGGTGAGTGTATTATGCCCATTGGCCCTCTTGTTGACTTTGTCTGATGAGATTGTGTTTTGGATGTGTACTTATCAAAATATATATATTATAGTTGAAAAATGTTTTGTAAAATGGAAAATGAAAGAGATGAAACGAAAAATATCATGAGTTAACGACGTAATTGTACGTCATATTGACAGAGACAATTAAGAGCTTATTATGTAATTTTATATTGATCAGATATAAACTACAAATATAAAATCATTTTCTTTCCTCGAATATAAGATATTTAAATGATCCGTATAAAGTAGGGTCTTGCTTATTTCATTGGAACATCTAAAAATCATTTAACAAGTGGACCATTTTAAAGGTCATCAAAATGTCTTCAGAGAATCCTGATATATATATATATATTATATTGTCTATATATAATAAATGCTAATAATTGATGGCAATGAGAACAACAAGTTTATCAAAAACCGTACAACACTTTTCACTAAAGAAAGTGTTTTTAAAGTAGAAAGTGGAGTCTTTGGCCGAAATTAGGTCCCCAGCATACCAGGCTTGGAAATTTGTTGTGACACAGTTTTTAGAAAGCATTCATCACTTAAAAATCTAATGCTTTTTCATTTTTTAAATGGTAAAGGACAAAATTATGTACAAAACTTGACATGCTGAATTTGAAGCAAATCATCACAAAAGGAATTGTTAGTGAAATAAAATTTATGATATATTTATTTATTTACTTATTCATTCATTTGAACGAATTTTAGAGTCTCAAACTATTTGAGCTGTCATAATAAATCTTGTATTGCGTCACTTGTATAGGCTCGAGTTGTGATAAATTACAGATTCGTTGTTTCTTTAGTTGCCATATTCTGTGGATTGTTTGGAGGTACTGTCCTGTTTAACAACTGCAAGGCAATCCACGTTGTCGACCGTAAACATATTCGGTTTATCTGTTCGTTTAAAGCATATTAAACTTTGTTTAACTTATTAAAGTCCTAGACACGAAGGTTGAATACATAGATAAATAGAGATGATTGACTTATATAATGATGTTTTAATTTATTGTTTACATCTAGACATCACTGTTTAGCAAAAACTAATTATATCTGGTTGTAATATCAGAAATGTTTAATTAATTCATTTTACGTGCGTATTTAGCAACGCATTGTTTAGTGCAAAAAGTTTTACTTTATTGTTACTTGCTTCACCAAAGCGAGTTTTCCTGTAGAACTTTTTTTAGTTTGGGGGGCATTTGAGAGCAGAAAACTGTTATTACAATAGTGTCACAGTAATAATAAAACACAAATATGCCAGTTCTTGTCCAAATCACAATCCCCAAAACAAAGTAAAAACTTTGAAAGCTGGCAAATTTAGTAATACACGTGAACTTCCATCAAAGAAGTGAGGCCGCGTGCTCCGGAAGGGTAAGCACCTAATTATAATGGTATTTCGCAGATAATGATATTTCGTTCCTACATCTATCGCTAGATAGCATACATTTTATGTTGCATATTGTATTAAGTGTATACACGGAAATTGTTATTTTGTATTTATACAAGTATTTATTGTTGTGATAAATACGACTGATCGGCAAGCGCTCAGGAAAAAATAAGATCTAGCACTGTTGTTGATTTTCTTATTTTACAGCATCATTCCACACACTTCTGTAATCAGATGACCGAACGTCGTTGCAAGATCGTTGCTGAGTATAATGTAATTCATATGAGTTTTAAGTTGACCTATGATAGTTGGCTCGGTAACACAGTTTGTTAGTTAGCTGGCCAATAGTCGACGTTCTTCTTTTTGAATTGTAGATTCCGCAATCATTCGAGAAGTAATTCCTTCGGTTTAAGGAAAATATTCGTAATATGGGCGTATACATCATTCAGTGTTTGCCGTTTAAGATGTGTTCTTCTTTTGACATTTTCCCGTTTCTTCAATGTTTCTTGTCAATCTATTATGATAGTTAAATTATCACATCATTGGTGCATCCTCTATGATGTAAAACACATTGGGTAGTATTTATGGCCGTTGCCATAGCGACATTTTAATCAATTATAAAGACAAATAGCAAGTCACAAATGCCATTCCTTCTGTATTTTTTAGATCATCTCGTTCATTTTTTA
Source organism: Tegillarca granosa (assembly GCA_029721355.1). Taxonomy (NCBI): domain Eukaryota; kingdom Metazoa; phylum Mollusca; class Bivalvia; order Arcoida; family Arcidae; genus Tegillarca; species Tegillarca granosa. The sequence goes on from CM056604.1 coordinate 24,121,266, forward strand.
TTTATTTAATATTACTCTAATATTGAAAGCAAAATGAATCAAAATTCAACAGTTAATATCACATCAAAGTCGTTAATAGATTCAGTGGCTCATGGAAAGGTGAAAATACTAAAGATATTGTTGGAAGGCGGTGCCGATCCAAACGCTACAGTTTTTGACAATATTCCAATATTGTCAATCGCCATAATGTCGGCCGATGGTGGTAAAGGAGCTCTGGAAAATATTCTGAAGCTGTTGATAGAATATAACGCAGATGTCAATAAGGCCGACACTAATTACAGAACGCCATTGATGTTTGCCTGTATGTATCCTCACTGCTGTGAAGCCATTGTGGATTTTCTTTTGATGAACCAAGCAGACGTAAGTTTAAAAGATCGGTTTAATAAGACCGCTTTGGATTATGCCATAAAATTCGAACAATTTGAAACGGCGAAAAAACTTATTTCAACATGCACAAAAATGGGAGTAAGATCCGTAATGGTTTCAATTGATTCCATTGAGTCACTGTTGAGTGTCGGATTTCAAGATGAAAATATTAATGATGCTGAGGATCTAGAACAAAGGCTGCCTTGTACAATTGAAGAAAATGATAAAATGGTACAAAGAAAAGATGAAAAAAGATTGGAGCCGATCAATTTGTCTTCAATAAGAATCAAAATTGAGGATGACGTCAAACATTCGGATACCAAGGGTCCGTCTTCTAAATATAGTCTTAAGCAAAACAAATCTGACACACCTTTTTTTCCTGAGGTACATCAACAGGGGGCAAGCAGGGGCCACAGACAGCTCAATTTGGAACCAGCAAGGCAAGTCAGGGGCCGAAGTATCCTTTCTAGTGAGTCAAGTTTTGAATGTAATCGAGAAAGAAACGCTAAAAGAAATTACCAGTTGGCTGCTCAATCTAGAATTATCTCTGCCAAAAGAAAAGATGGGACACATTGCTTGAAAAATTCTTCGTCCGACTCGAGCTTATCTAAGGGCCGTGAAGAGAATTTAAACGTTCGAAGAAACTGGTGTAGACGTTTATCCGACGAGATTTCACGTTCAAGAAGGTCTGCATGTTTAAACACAAAATTAGATACTAACAATTAAAGTTGAACTTGAGGATACAAGTGTAATTATAATTATTATATGTAATGTAAAATTACACAAAATTCATAAACGTGTAAAATAGATGTGACAAATTCAAATGTTCGCTAAGATATACATGTGTTTAGATAAATGTTCGTGATTTTGCTGCTTGTTGTTATTTTATCTTTTAATACAATTTAACATTAATTTTATATAATTTCATTATTTTGATAAACAATTTCGATTATGATTCATAACATAAAAAATTTATGTGTTAAATATGATATTGTGGTACTTTTTTACGATCATACTGATCATTTAAAGTGTTAGCTCTTGGAATGGACTTTCATAAAATCGTCAGCTCTCACATTGAGAGGTTTTACAAAAGGTTATACTTTTAACAGTTTTTTATTATTGTAGCACAATAGAATCCTCAAATCAGGACTCCGGTAGTTTTACCATGAAACTGATCATTGTTCTTGGTGATGATGATGTTATTGATAGTAAAGTTTATGAATAGAGTAACATGAACACTTTTCATTGAAAAATAAAAATGCAATAATGATTGTAAATACGCTTTTAATATCATAAATTCATGTTGTTTGTACTTTATCCGATATTTCGTTTCATTATCATTAATATTGTCCTTTAAGAATTATACTTTGATTTTAAAAATATTTGATTTTATTTCATTTATTGTAATTTAGAATTTTTGAAATACTCGTAAATAATTCAATCATAGTAAACACCTCAACACAGAGATATTACATGCTAGTTATGATTTCGATAGGATTATCAGGTTTAAAGGAATATATTTATAGTAATTAATTCGCAGTTTGTAGGAGATTGAAGCTTATTATTTTATTTATTTATTTATTTTTCATTTATTTACATTGTGTTTATTTATCATTTTTAAAATTTGTTATTTATCTATTTAACTGAAAGATCATATAATATTATTTGTTTACACCATATATACTAGTATTTATGTTTCATTTGTATCATTTCGACTTATAAAATGTATTTTTGAAAAACAAATTCTTTCTCATCGGTTCTTGAAGCTGGACTTGCAGAATTTAACATAAATCAACCAATGGAATTCGCCAGCAGACCACATCGTTAACATATTAACAACATTTTTGAAACGAAATGGAATCATTTTTGTCGAAAAATCCAAGAAATATGTCGATTTCTTTAAGGAAACGATCTCTTAGCAAATCCTGGGGTTTTGGTGTCCAAGTGGTCTAAAGCGCAAGCTTATGGATCACAGAGCATCGCACCCCCTGGTTCGAATCCCACTCGGGACAGATCCTAGAGTGAGAGAGTTTGTTTGTTCACTGGCGGAATGTCGGTGGTTTTCTCCGGACACTCTGGTTTCCTCCACCATCCTAGAACTGACCGCCTCGAAATAAATGAAATAATCTTGACTGGGATGAAAACACCATTACTCCACTCCACTCCCTTTGCAAATCCATGTAGGTAATAAATCTTTCGCACAGACGTTATTCGGTACATTGTTGCATGCTGATTAAATCCCATTAACAATCAACACCAGTGTTTACGTAGGAAAAGATCTACGTCTCTGAGTGACGTCAGCTTAGACAGTCACTGTGTATTATCAAAGTTTTTATTGGCAACGAGATTATATGGAATAAAAAATGACTGAAATATAAAATTACAAGGGAAATATTTATAAAACTAATGCCACCACTGCAAGCTGAGAATTTCATTGTAAAAACGTTTTATTATTGAACAAAAACAACAAATTTTATGTTAAATGATAAATGACTCTTTAGTAGACGTCGACTATTAGGGTCATACAAAAGTAGTTTAACCATAAGTAGTTTAACCATATCACCGGGCGCCGTATGTCCCTGTTGCTTTGTCTTATTGCATAAGACAACTTTTAGAAAGTACCTAACAATATCACTGACAATGGGCCGATAACACCATCGGGTTGTCGCCCCCTGATCTACTAGAGGGCTATAACTTCCGGGAGTTCACGGCTGTAAATAACTTGGTTGCTACTATTATGTAACTTTCAAATGCCCGGTGTATTAGTTTAAATACATCGATTGTTTTATGTAAAATGTTAAACATACACTGAACTGTTGTTTTAAATACATCTTTTACTTAAAATAAAACAAACATACCAGTCCTTGTCCTTATCACAATCCCCAAAAACAAAGTAAAAACTTTGAAAACTGGCAAAATTAGTTATTAATTTAATTTAATTAGTTAAAATTAATTATCTTTACTTGTCATTGACATTTTACAGTGTTAAACATCGATTGTATACGAGTTGACGATGCGTCTTGACACGTGCTCAGTTAATGTGGAGGGTTAGCCCATAGAATTTATCCATAATAAAATGGGAAAAATCTGATGTGTTGCAATTTTTATTGTAAATAGTGCATTTATACTTAGTAATCGGTCTCATCAAGCTTAACCTGGATACAAGTAATATATTGTTGACTTGGATTTTGGTGAATATAAAAATGTTACAGAATTTAAATACGACGAAAATCTTTTGTGTATTTTTCTTCAGTTCCAAGTAGTGAGAATTATTATTCACTAACTGATGCCAGAGAGATACAATATGTAATATTAAACATGAAAACAGTTAAAAATTATCAATTTAAAAATACACTTGTGTCCTATTTATTTACACGATCCACAGTATTTATTTACCAATAACGGAAAAGAGTACTTAATTCAATAACGACCACATACAATTAAGTTTGTATTAAGATTTGTTTTATTTATCTTTCGTTTTATTATTATTATGATTCCCCACCCAAAGGTGGGGAATCATATTGTTTTCGTTCTGTTTCTTCTTCTTCTTCTTCTTCTTCTTATTATTATTATTATTATTTTTATAATTTTTTTTCTTCCTTAAAATTGTCCGGTGCAGAACTCGGAAACGGTATGATGAGTTTCGATGAAATTTGGTACCAACAATCTGCTATCTTGGTAGATATGGTTAAATGATCAAATTTTTTTCTATCTCGACGGCTCAGCGGTCGGTGCGTGTAAATTGCGTAATTTAATTCCAAACATCTTTCTGTCCAATACGTACAAAGAGAGATAACTCCTATAGAATCTTCTTCTTTCTTATTCAGTTTCTCAGATATATGAGCGCCCGAAAAAAATGGGTAATCTGAATTAATGTATACAGTTAAGCACTAAACAAAAATGATTGAATGTTAATGTTAATTAAGTGACTAACCTCTTTCTCACATACATAATTTGTTCTTAATAAATTCTTAGTTACTATGTATTAAATTGTTAAAAATATATCAAATTTTTATCAGCACTGCCAAACAAGTTAAACGCATCATTCATTCTCGTTCAAAATTTTAGGATAGGTTCCTGCACCATTAAAGTTTTACATCCATGGGTATTTATTGGGTGAGGGACAGGAAGATGGGGTCTTAAAAACAAAAATCACCAATTTTTCCTTAAACACTTTGCGGTGTGCTATAAAACCATATATAGAGCTTTGTCATAATTCATAAACTAATGAGATCCCCATCCCTAAAGTATATATTTTCTGGTTCCTAATGATAAAATAAAAGAATGACACTAATCAAAGACACCTAAGGTCCTTTCCCACTGAAGGGTAGGGCTGGGTGGTGCTAAGTTAATTTTAAACTATTGAAATCCCCACCCCTAATTTATGTATTTTCTGGTTCCTTATGAAAAGTTGAATAGAGTGATATTAATAAAGGGCACCTAAGGTCATTTCCCACTGTGGGTGGTGCTATGTACATGTATAGCTTTTAAATAGTTAAAATCCTTTCCACTCATCTGTATGTTTTCTTGTTCATTATGGACTTTTGAAAAGAGTGATAAAAACCTCCAGGAATTCATTTTCAAGAAAGGGTAGGGGTGGGAAGCCAGAATTCTTAACACCCACCCTCAGTCAAGAAACACTATCTTATGGCATACTTGATTTCATTTCTTAAGGCAAGTTTACAGGATTAAATTCCTATTCAAAGAATTGTAAACAAATTCAATAGCATTATTACATGTTTTGATATGGATAATTGCTTTAATCTCTTTGTCAATTATCCATTAATATGTAGGTTATTGCTACTTCACAGTCATGACACATGTCAATCAAATTTGTTGGTTAAACACCTCACAGTTCGTGAAATAGATTTGCTATCAATCAAAGTTGAATACCTGTCCAATCAAAACACACCAGCTAATAGAATTGCCAATTTAATGGATAGGACTTATGTCAGAAGACAGAACGCATGATTCTGATCTATTAAACTTGTATAATTTACATACATTTCGAATTATAAATTTATACATGCAGATTCGGACTCCCGTGATCAATTGGTTTCTTTTAACAAAAAACATTGTTGCAACAATGGGGTATGAGGGAATGAAAATATATATTAAAATGAATACTACTCGAATTATAATTGTACAATTCGATGTTAACTTTAAATTTACTTGTCTTCCGCCCTTTCTCTTAGTCAGCTTTCGATTACTAGTAATGGATACTATCAATCCATCTCGAGATCAGTCCATCAGCAGGTGTATATTTTAGACAATATATAGATTATGGATGGTGGGGAATCATACGTAACTGGTATCCCAGTTACAATCTCTAGTTATTATTATTATTATTATTATTATTATTTTAGTTTATGTAAACCCTTGTCAGCACAAGCTATATGACTAAAACGACATGCAAAAATTATTATAATAACATTACGATTTGTATTCTTATTGAAACAAAGTGAAAACGTTTCAACTAAAACAAACAGAACAAAATAAATTATGACCAAACCAATTATTATCGTCAAATGTTTTTGCTCTCTCTCTCTTGAGAGAGAGAGAGAGAGAGAGAGAGAGAGAGAGAGAGAGAGAGAGAGAGAGAGAGAGAGAGAGAGAGAGAGAGATTTAAATGAAAGCTTATTTTCTGTGGGAAATATTCGAATATAGTGAATATAAGTGATAATAGAAAGAAAAGAAGTTCGAAGTAATTATGAGTGATAGAGAGAAAAGGCTCGTAGTAATTATGAGTGATAGAGAGAAAAGGCTCGTCGTGATTATTATGAGTGATAGAGAGAAAAGGACACGTAGTGATTATAAGTGATAGAGAGAAAAGACTCGTAGTGATAATGACTGATAGAGAAAAGAACCCGTAGTGATTATGACTGATAGAGAGAAAACACGGTAATTATGAGTGATAGAGAGAAAAGGACTTGTAGTGATTATGAGTGATAGAGAGAAAAGGGATTGTAGCGATTATGACTGACAGAAGAAAAAACGTAGTGATTATGAGTGGTAGAGAACAACAGGGCTCGTAGTGATTATGAGTGAAAAGGACTTGTATTGACTATGGCTGATAGAGAGAAAAGGTCTCGTAGTGATTATGACTGATACAAAGATAAAAAATTAGTGCTTATTAATTACGTTTGAATTTTAATATTAACAATAATTCAACATGGCTTGCGTAATTATAAAAATTTGTTCAAACGGACTCTTGTCCGTTGTGAAATGTGTTCAAATAATCTCGAATTGAATACCAATTATAGTTGTTTACTGTAAACAATTTCCTTCCACCATATATACAAGTGTCAAAAATTTTCAAGGTATTTTGGGAAAAGAAAACCTTTGACGTATAGAAAGGCGGGATAAGTGAGTATATTAGACCATGTCAAGGTGCGGATATACACAGGAATCTTCAAATACCTGTGTATATTCACCCTTGGGTATTCATGTAAATTAAAGGTAAATGGTTGTGTCCCTGTCCCAGAGACGGTCTTGTATACTTAAAAAGCTTTAAGCATGCAATATATGTTCAATTCCATAGATCAAGACCTTCCCTATTACCTGAACAAGTGTCAAAATTAAGTCAACATAGACATCAACTCTGATTTAAAAAATTAGTGCTTTACACTGTTTGATTTAAATGACAAGTAGAGAAAATAAAAATAAAATACTTTTAATAACAAAAAACTATAAAGTTCATACATATATGACATTTTTACATAAAACAATTGATGTATTTTAACTGAAACACCAGACATTAAATGGATAAATGATAGTAGCAACCAAGTTGTTTACAACCGTAAATACCCCAGAAGTAGTAACCCTCTAGCGAATCGGGGCCGTAAGTCGATAGTGTTATCGGCCAATTATCTGTCGATATTGTTGGTAGTTTTCTTGTTATTACAGAAATAAGTGATTATATAATTAAGTAGTACTTCCACGGTATTACTGGCTACTATTTGTCATTATGTGCATTTTCTCTTTTTTTTGCAAAAATGTTTTAAAAATCATAAAAAGGACTGTCATTGCAAAACGGTTTATCGAGTGTCATTGTTGGCAATGGCTGCCTTCTTTGCAAACCACTAACTTTTTACTACTTAACTGGGTATTATTTGTTTTTAAGCCATGTCAGCTTTAACTTTAAGGACCGTACAAAATTGTGTCACTGATGAAATATGAATTTCCGAAATGTGCACATATTACACATCAAAATTAAACAGGTATTTTTTTAAATACAATCTTAATGCAATAATCTTTTTAGGAACAATAAAATTTCAAATAAAAATGGATGTATATGTTTAACTAAAATACCTTTATAATTTTGCTGTGCCATATGTACACATTTCGGATATTTATTCTTCATCAGTGACACTAGGAGCCGAAAAAGTTGATAGATAAAAAAGATAATGCAAACATTTGAATTCTAGGAGCCGAAAAAGTTGATAGATAAAAAAGATAATGCAAACATTTGAATTCAAAGTTCTAAAATTTAATAAATCCAAATCATATTTTGTATGTATTTAACGAATGAAATGAAGCAAAAATTTGACATAATGCGATAATCTTTCAAGGAACAATAAAATTGTAAATAAAAATGTGCGTATTTAACAATAATAATGTTGATCAAGAACGCATATTTAACAAATATAGCGAGAGATTTTTCAAAAAAATGTGTTTATTATGAGTGATCACCAAATGAACGGAAATGAAAATGATCTTTAGATAGGAAAACAATCTGACTAAATAATAATGATGATTATGACAAAGATTTGTGAACAAAATACATGTAGTAAGAACATCTTATATCTAACGATATGATTAAAGGTTGTCGTTAAGCTCTTTAAATATCTGCTTTTAAACTTTTTTGTTCAAAAAACCATATACATGTATAATAACACACGGGTTAACAAGGAGAATTCAATGGTTGAACAGATAATCTTGAATACTAAGTCGTTCACTGTTCACCTTTGTTAAAACTCGAGCAGATGTATATATTGCAGTTTTTGCCCTGTCATTTTAATGATGAGAAATCATGCTAAGATAATATCAAGAAATTAACACTTTATGTATATTTTTGACAAGGGTTTTATGATGCACATGGAGTTTAAAATTAAAAACCAATAATTTCGTGAAAACGAAACTCATGGACGCTTACTCGAGAACAATGACTTTTTGTTTGATTTTCAAATAATACAATAAACAGAGGGCCAAAAGAGTTTTAATGATCAAAATATGATCCTTTCACTTTCTTAAGTATAATTTTGATTTGATACTATGCACATTTGGCCTAGTTTATGTCAAAAAGATAGCTCTGGGCATTTTTGATGAAAATGAAATATATAAATCAGCTATTGTTTTGTTCTTTACCCAGAAGGATCAATATATTAAAATCCTTCTCCATAAAATTGATGAAGGTTTAAAAACACGTTATCTCCATAGAGTTAACAAAATGTTTTAAAAATTTTGTCTAGTAACATTTTTAACCAATTATTCACCCTTTATCAAAGAGTAACTTAACGATTTTCAGTTCGTCATATTTAAATATGGCTTAGCGAAAGTTTCATTAACATCCATCCCGAAATATGGTTGATTTCGAAAAATTTTATGCATCTAAATCAAAAAGACCGGATTCGAGGCTTCTTTCTATAATATCACAACAGTTACAAACCTCAACAACTACTAAGATAAGACTCGTAGTTACAATGTTAGATAGCAGCCGTCAAAAGCAATTTAAGTTGAAACAGATAAAACGAAATTGGTGTGACATATTGGTTTACTGCACTTCTTCTTTTTCTTCTTCTCTTCTTCTACCCCTTTAATCCTTGTCCAGAGCGTTTTTCAGAGATTGTTTGTCCAATTTTTTTGAAACTAAACAGGAGTAATAAAGAGCGAGTGCATTAGAGTCTTGTGTTATTTATGTTTTTAAAATGGCAACAGGAGTTATATTATCAGAGTTTATTGGTCCTTCGAAAACATATTTATTATTTAATTATTTCTGTTGAAACTTGGTAGTAAGATTATCATTAAAACCTAAAATTGTCAATCTAAAAACAATTTTCAGTTTGAAATAAAGATATTACAAGTCAAAAATCGTATTACTTCGTTTTGGGGGACTTCGTAATGGCATCCTATTACAATCAACACTTGTTTTTCTTTTCTTTATTTATTTATTATGTATTTATTTAATGCATTTATTAAAATAAATAACACTCTATATCTATAAAACAAACATACCAGTCCTTGTTCATATCACAATCCCAAAAACAAAGTTAAAAACTTTGAAACTGGCAAAATTAGTTATACACGTGAACTTCCATCAAGGAAGTGAGTCCGGGTGCTCCGGAAGGATAAGCACCTCCGTCACGTGCAAGTCTATTTAATTTTTTAATATGTTACATACAGAAATTATAATTATTAAATTTATTTATGAAATTTTATTCTAATTTCATTATTTAATTCTGATTACATCATTACAACAACAGTTTACATAAGTTAATGCAAATGTTTGCTAAAAGGACTTTTGACTAAAAATACCGAAGTTCGTTATAAATTTTTAATCTTATATTACGTTACCGCTTTTTTATCACAGAAGAATATTATTTAAAGTTACTGTTGTATTTTGTTAGCAAGAAAATTGCAAAGAAATAAATGATAGCAAGTAGTTGTTTTTGTACAGGACATAAACCTACGACTAACAGTTGTTTTTCACCATTTAATTTTAACCGTGACAAAAATGTACAGCTTATAGTTATAATTAATACACAGTTCGTTTCAATTTAAAATAAAAATAAAACAATCATTGCCAAACACCTTGCAGCACAAAGACATTGCTAAAAAAGATTTGAAAAACACAGAAAACGTTGAAGACTGGCTGGTATTCGGCGACTTTGTAAGTCTGTAATCTTTGGTAGCATCGCATTTTTGTCATAGTATATATAACTTTAAACTGAAATTAAACAGATTGCAATCATCAGATTTGTGGAAAATTTAATTGTAAATAAAAACTTAAGTTTTAAACAGTTGATACAATGGAACTTACAAATTTTATAATTAAAAATAATAGCGAAAGTTTTTTGGAAGATGTGTACATTATGCATGATTACTAAATAGTCTAAGTTTGAAAAAAATTACCGTAAAGTAATGATGATACGGGAGATCGGTAATTATCTTTTTTGGATATATATATATATATAATATGCAAGAGGGTTGTCGTTTTGCTTTTAATATGTCAGTATTTAAATTTTCTCGTTAAAAATATAATGAATACAGATAATTATGGCTAAAAAGGATAACTAAACAGATCATTTTTTTCTTCTAAAAGTTATTCAACTTCCTGAAAATGTGTGCAGATGCATACACTTTCTTTTATTTCTGCAGAATTATTCTGACAATGAGAAATCCTGTGATCATGCCATCCGAAGCACCTCAAAATTAGCACTAAATCTATATTGTTTTGAAAAGGGAAAGGTAATAACTGTGAGGTTTGGGTTAAAAAACAAGAGGTTCATGTCATTCTAAGAGGCTCATCCGACAAAAATTTCTATGTTGATGTACTACCCAGTGGAAATTTTTCAACATATATCGAGGCGTTGACTTCATGAACAGCGGATGAAACTGGAATGCTTGAAGAAAACTGATCTTTCGTAAGCAAACTTAAAAACTTTTTCTCAATATGATCTGGCGGAGTGGGATTACGCAAATTAAGTATAGTGGGAAGAACTTATTAAATTTGCGCCATATATATTAAAACATTTAAATTAAATTGAAATTGAATTTTCTTAATGGATGTTAATATTTTCAAAAACTATTCATTGCGGATTGTAAACCTTTTGTTAGCAAAAACATTTGATTTATTTGACAAACCGGAAGTCCCACCAACACCTAGACTTATTAGTTAATTTTTTTATTACTTAAAAACTTAAAAACATATTTGTTTCAATACTAAGAATGACCGTTAAATGTAATACAACATAAATAGAAGGTTTCACCAGAGTTGAATAATTTTTTAGCAACGAGTCTTGGCGAAATTCAATATTACATAAACACTCATCTTATATTCTATTTATCATATAATCCAGGAAAAAATGTTTTTGGTAAATGATTGAGAAAGGTTTTGCTAAAGGGGTTTGATGATATTTGTATCATAAAAAACTTCCAATAATCTAAAGATACCCTCGATTTGCTCGTAACATAATGATGCTAAAACGGGGTGGTTGCCAAACATATTGGGCTGACCTGACTGTATGGTATATGAAATATATATGGTATACTTCCAATACACTAAATATGCACTCGATTTGCCCGTAACACTATAATACTAATGTGGGGTAGTTGCAAAACATTTTTGGCCAACCTGAATGTGTATGGTATACGAAAGGGTTGTCTTTTTGCTCTTAAAAAATCTGTCTTTTAATTCATGAAAGTACAGTATGATCAGTAAACCAACAATTACATCATCTTTCAAAAAATACAAAAGTTGGATTCAATTCATGTCCTTTTATCATTAACAATTTATGTCTTATTATAATTTAACAATTTACGTCCTTTTATACATAATTAACAACTTTGTTTAAATCTGCGTAGAAGAGGTTGTTTACTGTCTTTTGTTTTGCAGTATCATTTCAATGACGAGAACCCATGTGGTGTTTGCATATGAATCACCAAATAATAGACTATATTTATAATGTGTTGACATTTGCTATTTTTCTTCTAATTAACACTATCAGGCCAAGCATACAGCATGCAACTGGTACGTAATTTACCTAGTTCGGAGAATTTGTGAACATCAACACACGTTTCATAACAGTATCCATTAAATTGTCATGTTGTATCAGGTGGGAATTTGAAATTTACGAAAATTGTTGGCTTGATAAAAGATGAATAAATCTTAAAGGAAAAAGAACCAAAAGTTGTTTGTGTTTTATATCCATTTTCATCCGTAGTAAAGGAATAAATGACGAAGGAAGTTGATATTTTATGTAGACTTACACAGATTCCTCTGTTTCCAATCAAAATGACTGCTGTTAGAAGAATAGATGATACCGCGATATTACATTTAAATGGACACCTTCAAAAATTCAAAATTGTATTTAAAAAAATGACTAGAGGCACATTTTTGGTCTATATCATATTATAGAAACTCGTTTTAAATAATGTCTAAAACGGCAGTATCTGAATCCTAAGAGTTTTCTTATGTATTTTTTTATTTACCTAAAAATTAAACGTCCGTTTTGTGTATTTCATCCTTGTTGCCAACTAAAAAGAAACATCCTTATTTGAAACATACTCAACAAAGAGTTCTGCCTTATTAAGAATGTTTTTTAAAAAATATGTTATTATTTTGTCAAAACCTTTTTATTTTTGGAGAAATTAAGTATTGGGCGTGACCTAAAGTGTTATTATTTAACCATCATTTGCAATTATTTTTGACTTCATTTGAAAAAAAATATAAAATGTCTGTGTTTAGCTTTTAGAATGTTTTCGTTGTCACTGTTTAAAGCTCGTGGTTTTTTTAAAAAAATTGAAATAACCCAAGGGTATCCATAATTTAAAAGGCAGCACTTTGTGCTGTAAGAAAATGTACCTTGTAGCAAAATTTTCAGCCGTCATAATTTTTTAGCCTTATTTAAAACTAAGGTTTGCTCTCTCTCATGCAAAGCATTCCTTAGCTGGATTTTGATATAAATTTAGATCTTTGGATTCATTAGTTAGATTATCTTTTTATCTATTAACTTTTTCGGCCCATTGTGTCACTGATGAAATGTGAATTTCCGAAATGTGCACATATTACACCTCAAAATTAAACAGGTATTTTTAAATACAATCTTAATGCAATAATCTTTTTAGGAACAATAAAATTTCAAATAAAAATGGATGTATATGTTTAACTAAAATACCTTTATAATTTTGCTGTGCCAAATGTACACATTTCGGATATTTATTCTTCATCAGTGACACTAGGAGCCGAAAAAGTTGATAGATAAAAAAGATAATGCAAACATTTGAATTCAAAGTTCGAAAATTTAATAAATCCAAATCATATACTTGTATGTATATATATAATACAAATACCAGTTAAATTTTTGATATGCCAGATGTGCACATTTTGGAAATTAATTCCTCATCAGTGACATTAAGACCGAAAAGTTTGATACATAAAAAATATATAAGCCAAATAGTTGAAAATAATGAATCTAAAGTTTCAAAATTTTATAAATCCAAACCCAGCTAAGGAATGCTTTGCATGAGGGAACAAACCTTAGTTTTAAATAAATCTTAACGAATGAAATGAAGCAAAAATTTGACATAATGCGATAATCTTTCAAGGAACAATAAAATTGTAAATAAAAATGTGCGTATTTAACAATAATAATGTTGATCAAGAACGCATATTTAACAAATATAGCGAGAGATTTTTCAAAAAAATGTGTTTATTATGAGTGATCACCAAATGAACGGAAATTGAAATGATCTTTAGATAGGAAAACAATCTGACTAAATAATAATGATGATTATGACAAATATTTGTGAACAAAATACATGTACTTAGAGCATCTTATATTTAACGATATGATTAAGGGTTGTCGTTAAGCTCTTAAATATCTGCTTTTAAACTTTTTTGTTCAAAAAACCATATACATGTATAATAACACACGGGTTAACAAGAAGAATTCAATGTTTGAACAGATAATCTTGAATACTAAGTCGTTCACTGTTCACCTTTGTTAAAACTCGAGCAGATGTATATATTTCAGTTTTTGCCCTGTCATTTTAATAATGATGAGAAATCATGCTAAGATAATATCAAGAAATTAACACTTTATGTATATTTTTGACAAGGGGTTGATGATGCACATGGAGTTTAAAATTAAAAACCAATAATTTCGTGAAAACGAAACTCATGGACGCTTACTCGAGAACAATGACTTTTTGTTTGATTTTCAAATAATACAATAAACAGAGGGCCAAAAGAGTTTTAATGATCAAAATATTATCCTTTCACTTTCTTAAGTATAATTTTGATTTGATAATATGCACATTTGGCTTAGTTAATGTCAAAAAGATAGCTCTGGGCATTTTTGATGAAGATGAAGTAAATAATTCAGCTATTGTTTTGTTCTTTACCCAGAAGGATCAATATATTAAAATCCTTCTCCATAAAATTGACGAAGGTTTAAAAACACGTTATCTCCATAGAGTTAACAAAATGTTTAAAAACTTTTGTTTAGTAACATTTTTACCAATTATTCACCCTTTATCAAAGAGTACTTTAACGATTTTCAGTTCGTCATATTTAAATATGGCTTAGCGAAAGTTTCATTAACATCCATCCCGAAATATGGTTGATTTCGAAAAATTTTATGCATCTAAATCAAAAAGACCGGATTCGAGGCTTCTTTCTATAATATCACAACAGTTACAAACCTCAACAACTACTAAGATAAGACTCGTAGTTACAATGTTAGATAGCAGCCGTCAAAAGCAATTTAAGTTGAAACAGATAAAACGAAATTGGTGTGACATATTGGTTTACTGCACTCCTTCTTTTTCTTCTTCTCTTCTTCTACCCCTTTAATCCTTGTTCAGAGCGTTTTTCAGAGATTGTTTGTCCAATTTTTTTGAAACTTAACAGGAGTAATAAAGAGCGAGTGCATTAGAGTCTTGTGTTATTTATGTTTTTAAAATGGCAACAGGAGTTATATTATCAGAGTTTATTGGTCCTTCGAAAAAATATTTATTATTTAATTATTTCTGTTGAAACTTGGTAGTAAGATTATCATTAAAACCTAAAATTGTCAATCTAAAAACAATTTTCAGTTTGAAATAAAGATATTACAAGTCAAAAATCGTATTACTTCGTTTTGGGGGACTTCGTAATGGCATCCTATTACAATCAACACTTGTTTTTCTTTTCTTTATTTATTTATTATGTATTTATTTAATGCATTTATTAAAATAAATAACACACTATATCTATAAAACAAACATACCAGTCCTTGTTCATATCACAATCCCAAAAACAAAGTTAAAAACTTTGAAACTGGCAAAATTAGTTATACACGTGAACTTCCATCAAGGAAGTGAGGCCGGGTGCTCCGGAAGGATAAGCACCTCCGTCACGTGCAAGTCTTTTTAATTTTTTAGTATGTTACATACAGAAATTATAATTATTAAATTTATTTATGAAATTGTATTCTAATTTCATTATTTAATTCTGATTACATCATTACAACAACAGTTTACATAAGTTAATGCAAATGTTTGCTAAAAGGACTTTTGACTAAAAATACCGAAGTTCGTTATAAATTTTTAATCTTATATTACGTTACCGCTTTTTTATCACAGAAGAATATTATTTAAAGTTACTGTTGTATTTTGTTAGCAAGAAAATTGCAATGAAATAAATGATAGCAAGTAGTTGTTTTTGTACAGGACATAAACCTACGACTAACAGTTGTTTTTCACCATTTAATTTTAACCGTGACAAAAATGTACAGCTTATAGTTATAATTTATAAACAGTTCGTTTCAATTTAAAATAAAAATAAAACAATCATTGCCAAACACCTTGCAGCACAAAGACATCGCTAAAAAAGATTTGAAAAACACAGAAAACGTTGAAGACTGGCTGGTATTCGGCGACTTTGTAAGTCTGTAATCTTTGGTAGCATCGCATTTTTGTCATAGTATATATAACTTTAAACTGAAATTAAACAGATTGCAATCATCAGATTTGTGGAAAATTTAATTGTAAATAAAAACTTAAGTTTTAAACAGTTGAGACAATGGAACTTACAAATTTTATAATTAAAAATAAAAGCGAAAGGTTTTTGGAAGATGTGTGCATTATGCATGATTACCAAATAGTCTAAGTTTGAAAAAATTACCGTAAAGTAATGATGATACGGGAGATCGGTAATTATCTTTTTTGGATATATATATAAATATAATATGCAAGAGGGTTGTCGTTTTGCTTTTAATATGTCAGTATTTAAATTTTCTCGTTAAAAATATAATGAATACAGATAATTATGGCTAAAAAGGATAACTAAACAGATCATTTTTTTCTTCTAAAAGTTATTCAACTTCCTGAAAATGTGTGCAGATGCATACACTTTCTTTTATTTCTGCAGAATTATTCTGACAATGAGAAATCCTGTGATCATGCCATCCGAAGCACCTCAAAATTAGCACTAAATCTATATTGTTTTGAAAAGGGAAAGGTAATAACTGTGAGGTTTGGGTTAAAAAACAAGAGGTTCATGTCATTCTAAGAGGCTCATCCGACAAAAATTTCTATGTTGATGTACTACCCAGTGGAAATTTTTCAACATATATCGAGGCGTTGACTTCATGAACAGCGGATGAAACTGGAATGCTTGAAGAAAACTGATCTTTCGTAAGCAAACTTAAAAACTTTTTCTCAATATGATCTGGCGGAGTGGGATTACGCAAATTAAGTATAGTGGGAAGAACTTATTAAATTTGCGCCATATATATTAAAACATTTAAATTAAATTGAAATTGAATTTTCTTAATGGATGTTAATATTTTCAAAAACTATTCATTGCGGATTGTAAACCTTTTGTTAGCAAAAACATTTGATTTATTTGACAAACCGGAAGTCCCACCAACACCTAGACTTATTAGTTAATTTTTTTATTACTTAAAAACTTAAAAACATATTTGTTTCAATACTAAGAATGACCGTTAAATGTAATACAACATAAATAGAAGGTTTCACCAGAGTTGAATAATTTTTTAGCAACGAGTCTTGGCGAAATTCAATATTACATAAACACTCATCTTATATTCTATTTATCATATAATCCAGGAAAAAATGTTTTTGGTAAATGATTGAGAAAGGTTTTGCTAAAGGGGTTTGATGATATTTGTATCATAAAAAACTTCCAATAATCTAAAGATACCCTCGATTTGCTCGTAACATAATGATGCTAAAACGGGGTGGTTGCCAAACATATTGGGCTGACCTGACTGTATGGTATATGAAATATATATGGTATACTTCCAATACACTAAATATGCACTCGATTTGCCCGTAACACTATAATACTAATGTGGGGTAGTTGCAAAACATTTTTGGCCAACCTGAATGTGTATGGTATACGAAAGGGTTGTCTTTTTGCTCTTAAAAAATCTGTCTTTTAATTCATGAAAGTACAGTATGATCAGTAAACCAACAATTACATCATCTTTCAAAAAATACAAAAGTTGGATTCAATTCATGTCCTTTTATCATTAACAATTTATGTCTTATTATAATTTAACAATTTACGTCCTTTTATACATAATTAACAACTTTGTTTAAATCTGCGTAGAAGAGGTTGTTTACTGTCTTTTGTTTTGCAGTATCATTTCAATGACGAGAACCCATGTGGTGTTTGCATATGAATCACCAAATAATAGACTATATTTATAATGTGTTGACATTTGCTATTTTTCTTCTAATTAACACTATCAGGCCAAGCATACAGCATGCAACTGGTACGTAATTTACCTAGTTCGGAGAATTTGTGAACATCAACACACGTTTCATAACAGTATCCATTAAATTGTCATGTTGTATCAGGTGGGAATTTGAAATTTACGAAAATTGTTGGCTTGATAAAAGATGAATAAATCTTAAAGGAAAAAGAACCAAAAGTTGTTTGTGTTTTATATCCATTTTCATCCGTAGTAAAGGAATAAATGACGAAGGAAGTTGATATTTTATGTAGACTTACACAGATTCCTCTGTTTCCAATCAAAATGACTGCTGTTAGAAGAATAGATGATACCGCGATATTACATTTAAATGGACACCTTCAAAAATTCAAAATTGTATTTAAAAAAATGACTAGAGGCACATTTTTGGTCTATATCATATTATAGAAACTCGTTTTAAATAATGTCTAAAACGGCAGTATCTGAATCCTAAGAGTTTTCTTATGTATTTTTTTATTTACCTAAAAATTAAACGTCCGTTTTGTGTATTTCATCCTTGTTGCCAACTAAAAAGAAACATCCTTATTTGAAACATACTCAACAAAGAGTTCTGCCTTATTAAGAATGTTTTTTAAAAAATATGTTATTATTTTGTCAAAACCTTTTTATTTTTGGAGAAATTAAGTATTGGGCGTGACCTAAAGTGTTATTATTTAACCATCATTTGCAATTATTTTTGACTTCATTTGAAAAAAAATATAAAATGTCTGTGTTTAGCTTTTAGAATGTTTTCGTTGTCACTGTTTAAAGCTCGTGGTTTTTTTAAAAAAATTGAAATAACCCAAGGGTATCCATAATTTAAAAGGCAGCACTTTGTGCTGTAAGAAAATGTACCTTGTAGCAAAATTTTCAGCCGTCATAATTTTTTAGCCTTATTTAAAACTAAGGTTTGCTCTCTCTCATGCAAAGCATTCCTTAGCTGGATTTTGATATAAATTTAGATCTTTGGATTCATTAGTTAGATTATCTTTTTATCTATTAACTTTTTCGGCCCATTGTGTCACTGATGAAATGTGAATTTCCGAAATGTGCACATATTACACCTCAAAATTAAACAGGTATTTTTAAATACAATCTTAATGCAATAATCTTTTTAGGAACAATAAAATTTCAAATAAAAATGGATGTATATGTTTAACTAAAATACCTTTATAATTTTGCTGTGCCAAATGTACACATTTCGGATATTTATTCTTCATCAGTGACACTAGGAGCCGAAAAAGTTGATAGATAAAAAAGATAATGCAAACATTTGAATTCAAAGTTCGAAAATTTAATAAATCCAAATCATATACTTGTATGTATATATATAATACAAATACCAGTTAAATTTTTGATATGCCAGATGTGCACATTTTGGAAATTAATTCCTCATCAGTGACATTAAGACCGAAAAGTTTGATACATAAAAAATATATAAGCCAAATAGTTGAAAATAATGAATCTAAAGTTTCAAAATTTTATAAATCCAAACCCAGCTAAGGAATGCTTTGCATGAGGGAACAAACCTTAGTTTTAAATAAATCTTAACGAATGAAATGAAGCAAAAATTTGACATAATGCGATAATCTTTCAAGGAACAATAAAATTGTAAATAAAAATGTGCGTATTTAACAATAATAATGTTGATCAAGAACGCATATTTAACAAATATAGCGAGAGATTTTTCAAAAAAATGTGTTTATTATGAGTGATCACCAAATGAACGGAAATTGAAATGATCTTTAGATAGGAAAACAATCTGACTAAATAATAATGATGATTATGACAAATATTTGTGAACAAAATACATGTACTTAGAGCATCTTATATTTAACGATATGATTAAGGGTTGTCGTTAAGCTCTTAAATATCTGCTTTTAAACTTTTTTGTTCAAAAAACCATATACATGTATAATAACACACGGGTTAACAAGAAGAATTCAATGTTTGAACAGATAATCTTGAATACTAAGTCGTTCACTGTTCACCTTTGTTAAAACTCGAGCAGATGTATATATTTCAGTTTTTGCCCTGTCATTTTAATAATGATGAGAAATCATGCTAAGATAATATCAAGAAATTAACACTTTATGTATATTTTTGACAAGGGGTTGATGATGCACATGGAGTTTAAAATTAAAAACCAATAATTTCGTGAAAACGAAACTCATGGACGCTTACTCGAGAACAATGACTTTTTGTTTGATTTTCAAATAATACAATAAACAGAGGGCCAAAAGAGTTTTAATGATCAAAATATTATCCTTTCACTTTCTTAAGTATAATTTTGATTTGATAATATGCACATTTGGCTTAGTTAATGTCAAAAAGATAGCTCTGGGCATTTTTGATGAAGATGAAGTAAATAATTCAGCTATTGTTTTGTTCTTTACCCAGAAGGATCAATATATTAAAATCCTTCTCCATAAAATTGACGAAGGTTTAAAAACACGTTATCTCCATAGAGTTAACAAAATGTTTAAAAACTTTTGTTTAGTAACATTTTTACCAATTATTCACCCTTTATCAAAGAGTACTTTAACGATTTTCAGTTCGTCATATTTAAATATGGCTTAGCGAAAGTTTCATTAACATCCATCCCGAAATATGGTTGATTTCGAAAAATTTTATGCATCTAAATCAAAAAGACCGGATTCGAGGCTTCTTTCTATAATATCACAACAGTTACAAACCTCAACAACTACTAAGATAAGACTCGTAGTTACAATGTTAGATAGCAGCCGTCAAAAGCAATTTAAGTTGAAACAGATAAAACGAAATTGGTGTGACATATTGGTTTACTGCACTCCTTCTTTTTCTTCTTCTCTTCTTCTACCCCTTTAATCCTTGTTCAGAGCGTTTTTCAGAGATTGTTTGTCCAATTTTTTTGAAACTTAACAGGAGTAATAAAGAGCGAGTGCATTAGAGTCTTGTGTTATTTATGTTTTTAAAATGGCAACAGGAGTTATATTATCAGAGTTTATTGGTCCTTCGAAAAAATATTTATTATTTAATTATTTCTGTTGAAACTTGGTAGTAAGATTATCATTAAAACCTAAAATTGTCAATCTAAAAACAATTTTCAGTTTGAAATAAAGATATTACAAGTCAAAAATCGTATTACTTCGTTTTGGGGGACTTCGTAATGGCATCCTATTACAATCAACACTTGTTTTTCTTTTCTTTATTTATTTATTATGTATTTATTTAATGCATTTATTAAAATAAATAACACACTATATCTATAAAACAAACATACCAGTCCTTGTTCATATCACAATCCCAAAAACAAAGTTAAAAACTTTGAAACTGGCAAAATTAGTTATACACGTGAACTTCCATCAAGGAAGTGAGGCCGGGTGCTCCGGAAGGATAAGCACCTCCGTCACGTGCAAGTCTTTTTAATTTTTTAGTATGTTACATACAGAAATTATAATTATTAAATTTATTTATGAAATTGTATTCTAATTTCATTATTTAATTCTGATTACATCATTACAACAACAGTTTACATAAGTTAATGCAAATGTTTGCTAAAAGGACTTTTGACTAAAAATACCGAAGTTCGTTATAAATTTTTAATCTTATATTACGTTACCGCTTTTTTATCACAGAAGAATATTATTTAAAGTTACTGTTGTATTTTGTTAGCAAGAAAATTGCAATGAAATAAATGATAGCAAGTAGTTGTTTTTGTACAGGACATAAACCTACGACTAACAGTTGTTTTTCACCATTTAATTTTAACCGTGACAAAAATGTACAGCTTATAGTTATAATTTATAAACAGTTCGTTTCAATTTAAAATAAAAATAAAACAATCATTGCCAAACACCTTGCAGCACAAAGACATCGCTAAAAAAGATTTGAAAAACACAGAAAACGTTGAAGACTGGCTGGTATTCGGCGACTTTGTAAGTCTGTAATCTTTGGTAGCATCGCATTTTTGTCATAGTATATATAACTTTAAACTGAAATTAAACAGATTGCAATCATCAGATTTGTGGAAAATTTAATTGTAAATAAAAACTTAAGTTTTAAACAGTTGAGACAATGGAACTTACAAATTTTATAATTAAAAATAAAAGCGAAAGGTTTTTGGAAGATGTGTGCATTATGCATGATTACCAAATAGTCTAAGTTTGAAAAAATTACCGTAAAGTAATGATGATACGGGAGATCGGTAATTATCTTTTTTGGATATATATATAAATATAATATGCAAGAGGGTTGTCGTTTTGCTTTTAATATGTCAGTATTTAAATTTTCTCGTTAAAAATATAATGAATACAGATAATTATGGCTAAAAAGGATAACTAAACAGATCATTTTTTTCTTCTAAAAGTTATTCAACTTCCTGAAAATGTGTGCAGATGCATACACTTTCTTTTATTTCTGCAGAATTATTCTGACAATGAGAAATCCTGTGATCATGCCGTCCGAAGCACCTCAAAATTAGCACTTAATCTATATTGTTTTGAAAAGGGAAGGGTAATAACTGTGAGGTTTGGGTTAAAAAACAAGAGGTTCATGTCATTCTTGGAGGCTCATCCGACAAAAATTTCTATGTTGATGTACTACCCAGTGGAAATTTTTCAACATATATCGAGGCTTTGACTTCATGAACAGCGGATGAAACTGGAATGCTTGAAGAAAACTGATCTTTCGTAAGCAAACTTAAAAACTTTTTCTCAATATGATCTGGCGGAGTGGGATTACGCAAATTAAGTATAGTGGGAAGAACTTATTAAATTTGCGCCATATATATTAAAACATTTAAAATAATTTGAAATTGAATTCTCTTAATGGATGTTAATATTTTCAAAAACCATTCATTGCGGATTGTTAACCTTTTGTTTGCAAAAACATTTGATTTATTTGACAAACCGGAAGTCCAACCAACACCTAGACTTATTAGTAAATTTTTTTATTACTTAAAAACTTAAAAACATATTTTGTTTCAATACTAAGATGACCGTTAAATGTAATACAACATAAATAGAAGGTTTCACCTGAGTTGATTTATTATATAATCCAGGAAAAAATGTTTTTGGTAAATGATTGAGAAAGGTTTTGCTAAAGGGGTTTGATGATATTTGTATCATAAAAAACTTCCAATAATCTAAATATGCCCTCGATTTGCTCGTAACATAATGATGCTAATACGGGGTGGTTGCCAAACATATTGGGCTGACATGACTGTATGGTATATGAAATATATATGGTATACTTCCAATACACTAAATATGCACTCGATTTGCCCGTAACACTATGATACTAATGTGGGGTAGTTGCAAAACATTTTTGGCCAACCTGAATGTGTATGGTATACGAAAGGGTTGTCTTTTTGCTCTTAATAAATCTGTCTTTTAATTCATGAAAGTACAGTATGATCAGTAAACCAACAATTACATCATCTTTCAAAAAATACAAGAGTCTGATTCAATTCATGTCCTTTTATCATTAACAATTTATGTCTTATTATAATTTAACAATTTACGTCCTTTTATACATAATTAACAACTTTGTTTAAATCTGCGTAGAAGAGGTTGTTTACTGTCTTTTATTTTGCAGTATCATTTCAATGACGAGAACCCATGTGGTGTTCACATATGAATCATCAAATAATAGACTATATTTATAATGTGTTGACATTTGCTATTTTTCTTCAAATAACACTATCAGGCCAAGCATACAGCATGCAACTGGCAATTATGAATATGGTACGCTGATGAATGTCACGTAATTTACCTAGTTCGGAGATTTTGTGAACATCAACACACGTTATATAACAGTGATGTCCATTAAATTGCCATGTTTTATCAGGTGGGAATTTGAAATTTAGGAAAATTGTTGGCTTGATAAAGGATGAATATTACATAATTTTAACAATCCAAGTCTTAAATAAATGGTTTCAACAAGAGGGCCATGGGCCTTAACGCTCACCTGAGGATATGGCCAACCTGAGGATATATCCAAAATCATTTGCAAAAATACATAAAATATTCTTATATACATGCCTACAAAAAAATTAAGAGTTTTCAAGATAATTAATAATTTAAGTCTTTTTATGCATCTATGACGTTGACCTTTAAACGTAAGACCTTGATCTTATATCAGAATAATCACCATATCAATTCCTACAATATTCGAATATACATGCCATACAAAAAGTTAATAGTTTCCAAGATAATAAACAATTTCAGTCTTTTTATGCACCCATGACCTTGACCTTTGAATGTATGACCTTGAGCCATATATCAAAATGTTCGTCATGTCAATACCTACAATATTCTAAAATACATGCCTTTACAAAAAGTTTATAGTTTTCAAGCTAACGCACAATTTTAGTTTTTTTTTAAGCAAAAAATAACATTTAAGGGGCATCAACTCCTACATGCATTATCATACAATTACGAAACTTTGTACCTTTTTACATTTTGCCGAACATTATAACAATGTTTTAATATTATATGTCTCTTATAATTTGGAAGAAAATAGCCCAAATCTGCACAAATTACAAACTAGGACATGACCTTGAACTTTGACCTTGACCCCATTTGAAGGTTATTTCAAGAAAAAGTAAAAACTGAAAACCCCATGTCAATATCTATTCATATAGTCAAGTTATAATAATTTGAAGCCATTTTACGAAATTTTTAAAATTAAACGCAAAAACTCATAACCTATTTTTCAGCCAAATTTCTCAATTTGTAGAAACTATATACTTAAGACTCTAGAGTAGCTGAAAATCAAATCAGTTTTTGTCTACCACTTTTGGTTTCAGAGAAGAAGATTTTTAAGTTTTTTTTCAAATGTAGGTCACAGTGACCTACTTTCTACAGCTATGGCAACCAAAAGTACAAATTTGAAAAGTGCCCTCCCAATAACCCTTCCTGTGAAGTTTGATTAATATTGTCCTGGTAGTTTCTGAAGTGTTGTCGAAAATGTGAGCACTCACGCACACACGCACATACGGACACACGCTGCGCCATGCCATCAGCTCACATGGCCTATAGGCCAGGTGAGCTAAAAACGGTTCTGATGTCTGAATTATGCCTGAAGTCAAGGTTTGTTTCCAATTAGTTTAAGAATCTGGTATATTTCCAATTTAGTAATGCTTAAAAAATGTTTTGCTTCAGCGGTTTGGTTGTATTTGCATCACTAAAGAACTTCCAATAAACTAAAGATGTCCTTGATAAGCCCCAAACACTATGATACTAATATGGGGTAGTTGCAAAACATTTTGGGCCAACCTGAATGTGTTTTGTATATGAAAGGGTTGTCTTTTTTGCTCTTAAAACATCTGTCTTTTAATTCATGAAAGTACAGTATGATCAGTAAACCAACAATTACATCATCTTTCAAAATATACAAGAGTCTGATTCAATTCATGTCCTTTTATCATTAACAATTTATGTCTTATTATAATTCAACAATTTACGTCCTTTTATACATAATTAACAACTTTGTTTAAATCTGCGTAGAAGAGGTTGTTTACTGTCTTTTATTTTGCAGTATCATTTCAATGACGAGAACCCATGTGGTGTTCACATATGAATCATCAAATAATAGACTATATTTATAATGTGTTGACATTTGCTATTTTTCTTCAAATAACACTATCAGGCCAAGCATACAGCATGCAACTGGCAATTATGAATATGGTACGCTGATGAATGTCACGTAATTTACCTAGTTCGGAGATTTTGTGAACATCAACACACGTTATATAACAGTGATGTCCATTAAATTGCCATGTTTTATCAGGTGGGAATTTGAAATTTAGGAAAATTGTTGGCTTGATAAAGGATGAATATTACATAATTTTAACAATCCAAGTCTTAAATAAATGGTTTCAACAAGAGGGCCATGGGCCTTAACGCTCACCTGAGGATATGGCCAACCTGAGGATATATCCAAAATCATTTGCAAAAATACATAAAATATTCTTATATACATGCCTACAAAAAAATTAAGAGTTTTCAAGATAATTAATAATTTAAGTCTTTTTATGCATCTATGACGTTGACCTTTAAACGTAAGACCTTGATCTTATATCAGAATAATCACCATATCAATTCCTACAATATTCGAATATACATGCCATACAAAAAGTTAATAGTTTCCAAGATAATAAACAATTTCAGTCTTTTTATGCACCCATGACCTTGACCTTTGAATGTATGACCTTGAGCCATATATCAAAATGTTCGTCATGTCAATACCTACAATATTCTAAAATACATGCCTTTACAAAAAGTTTATAGTTTTCAAGCTAACGCACAATTTTAGTTTTTTTTTAAGCAAAAAATAACATTTAAGGGGCATCAACTCCTACATGCATTATCATACAATTACGAAACTTTGTACCTTTTTACATTTTGCCGAACATTATAACAATGTTTTAATATTATATGTCTCTTATAATTTGGAAGAAAATAGCCCAAATCTGCACAAATTACAAACTAGGACATGACCTTGAACTTTGACCTTGACCCCATTTTGAAGGTTATTTCAAGAAAAAGTAAAAACTGAAAACCCCATGTCAATATCTATTCATATAGTCAAGTTATAATAATTTGAAGCCATTTTACGAAATTTTTAAAATTAAACGCAAAAACTCATAACCTATTTTTCAGCCAAATTTCTCAATTTGTAGAAACTATATACTTAAGACTCTAGAGTAGCTGAAAATCAAATCAGTTTTTGTCTACCACTTTTGGTTTCAGAGAAGAAGATTTTTAAGTTTTTTTTCAAATGTAGGTCACAGTGACCTACTTTCTACAGCTATGGCAACCAAAAGTACAAATTTGAAAAGTGCCCTCCCAATAACCCTTCCTGTGAAGTTTGATTAATATTGTCCTGGTAGTTTCTGAAGTGTTGTCGAAAATGTGAGCACTCACGCACACACGCACATACGGACACACGCTGCGCCATGCCATCAGCTCACATGGCCTATAGGCCAGGTGAGCTAAAAACGGTTCTGATGTCTGAATTATGCCTGAAGTCAAGGTTTGTTTCCAATTAGTTTAAGAATCTGGTATATTTCCAATTTAGTAATGCTTAAAAAATGTTTTGCTTCAGCGGTTTGGTTGTATTTGCATCACTAAAGAACTTCCAATAAACTAAAGATGTCCTTGATAAGCCCCAAACACTATGATACTAATATGGGGTAGTTGCAAAACATTTTGGGCCAACCTGAATGTGTTTTGTATATGAAAGGGTTGTCTTTTTTGCTCTTAAAACATCTGTCTTTTAATTCATGAAAGTACAGTATGATCAGTAAACCAACAATTACATCATCTTTCAAAATATACAAGAGTCTGATTCAATTCATGTCCTTTTATCATTAACAATTTATGTCTTATTATAATTCAACAATTTACGTCCTTTTATACATAATTAACAACTTTGTTTAAATCTGCGTAGAAGAGGTTGTTTACTGTCTTTTATTTTGCAGTATCATTTCAATGACGAGAACCCATGTGGTGTTCACATATGAATCATCAAATAATAGACTATATTTATAATGTGTTGACATTTGCTATTTTTCTTCAAATAACACTATCAGGCCAAGCATACAGCATGCAACTGGCAATTATGAATATGGTACGCTGATGAATGTCACGTAATTTACCTAGTTCGGAGATTTTGTGAACATCAACACACGTTATATAACAGTGATGTCCATTAAATTGCCATGTTTTATCAGGTGGGAATTTGAAATTTAGGAAAATTGTTGGCTTGATAAAGGATGAATATTACATAATTTTAACAATCCAAGTCTTAAATAAATGGTTTCAACAAGAGGGCCATGGGCCTTAACGCTCACCTGAGGATATGGCCAACCTGAGGATATATCCAAAATCATTTGCAAAAATACATAAAATATTCTTATATACATGCCTACAAAAAAATTAAGAGTTTTCAAGATAATTAATAATTTAAGTCTTTTTATGCATCTATGACGTTGACCTTTAAACGTAAGACCTTGATCTTATATCAGAATAATCACCATATCAATTCCTACAATATTCGAATATACATGCCATACAAAAAGTTAATAGTTTCCAAGATAATAAACAATTTCAGTCTTTTTATGCACCCATGACCTTGACCTTTGAATGTATGACCTTGAGCCATATATCAAAATGTTCGTCATGTCAATACCTACAATATTCTAAAATACATGCCTTTACAAAAAGTTTATAGTTTTCAAGCTAACGCACAATTTTAGTTTTTTTTTAAGCAAAAAATAACATTTAAGGGGCATCAACTCCTACATGCATTATCATACAATTACGAAACTTTGTACCTTTTTACATTTTGCCGAACATTATAACAATGTTTTAATATTATATGTCTCTTATAATTTGGAAGAAAATAGCCCAAATCTGCACAAATTACAAACTAGGACATGACCTTGAACTTTGACCTTGACCCCATTTTGAAGGTTATTTCAAGAAAAAGTAAAAACTGAAAACCCCATGTCAATATCTATTCATATAGTCAAGTTATAATAATTTGAAGCCATTTTACGAAATTTTTAAAATTAAACGCAAAAACTCATAACCTATTTTTCAGCCAAATTTCTCAATTTGTAGAAACTATATACTTAAGACTCTAGAGTAGCTGAAAATCAAATCAGTTTTTGTCTACCACTTTTGGTTTCAGAGAAGAAGATTTTTAAGTTTTTTTTCAAATGTAGGTCACAGTGACCTACTTTCTACAGCTATGGCAACCAAAAGTACAAATTTGAAAAGTGCCCTCCCAATAACCCTTCCTGTGAAGTTTGATTAATATTGTCCTGGTAGTTTCTGAAGTGTTGTCGAAAATGTGAGCACTCACGCACACACGCACATACGGACACACGCTGCGCCATGCCATAAGCTCACATGGCCTATAGGCCAGGTGAGCTAAAAACGGTTCTGATGTCTGAATTATGCCTGAAGTCAAGGTTTGTTTCCAATTAGTTTAAGAATCTGGTATATTTCCAATTTAGTAATGCTTAAAAAATGTTTTGCTTCAGCGGTTTGGTTGTATTTGCATCACTAAAGAACTTCCAATAAACTAAAGATGTCCTTGATAAGCCCCAAACACTATGATACTAATATGGGGTAGTTGCAAAACATTTTGGGCCAACCTGAATGTGTTTTGTATATGAAAGGGTTGTCTTTTTTGCTCTTAAAACATCTGTCTTTTAATTCATGAAAGTACAGTATGATCAGTAAACCAACAATTACATCATCTTTCAAAATATACAAGAGTCTGATTCAATTCATGTCCTTTTATCATTAACAATTTATGTCTTATTATAATTCAACAATTTACGTCCTTTTATACATAATTAACAACTTTGTTTAAATCTGCGTAGAAGAGGTTGTTTACTGTCTTTTATTTTGCAGTATCATTTCAATGACGAGAACCCATGTGGTGTTCACATATGAATCATCAAATAATAGACTATATTTATAATGTGTTGACATTTGCTATTTTTCTTCAAATAACACTATCAGGCCAAGCATACAGCATGCAACTGGCAATTATGAATATGGTACGCTGATGAATGTCACGTAATTTACCTAGTTCGGAGATTTTGTGAACATCAACACACGTTATATAACAGTGATGTCCATTAAATTGCCATGTTTTATCAGGTGGGAATTTGAAATTTAGGAAAATTGTTGGCTTGATAAAGGATGAATATTACATAATTTTAACAATCCAAGTCTTAAATAAATGGTTTCAACAAGAGGGCCATGGGCCTTAACGCTCACCTGAGGATATGGCCAACCTGAGGATATATCCAAAATCATTTGCAAAAATACATAAAATATTCTTATATACATGCCTACAAAAAAATTAAGAGTTTTCAAGATAATTAATAATTTAAGTCTTTTTATGCATCTATGACGTTGACCTTTAAACGTAAGACCTTGATCTTATATCAGAATAATCACCATATCAATTCCTACAATATTCGAATATACATGCCATACAAAAAGTTAATAGTTTCCAAGATAATAAACAATTTCAGTCTTTTTATGCACCCATGACCTTGACCTTTGAATGTATGACCTTGAGCCATATATCAAAATGTTCGTCATGTCAATACCTACAATATTCTAAAATACATGCCTTTACAAAAAGTTTATAGTTTTCAAGCTAACGCACAATTTTAGTTTTTTTTTAAGCAAAAAATAACATTTAAGGGGCATCAACTCCTACATGCATTATCATACAATTACGAAACTTTGTACCTTTTTACATTTTGCCGAACATTATAACAATGTTTTAATATTATATGTCTCTTATAATTTGGAAGAAAATAGCCCAAATCTGCACAAATTACAAACTAGGACATGACCTTGAACTTTGACCTTGACCCCATTTTGAAGGTTATTTCAAGAAAAAGTAAAAACTGAAAACCCCATGTCAATATCTATTCATATAGTCAAGTTATAATAATTTGAAGCCATTTTACGAAATTTTTAAAATTAAACGCAAAAACTCATAACCTATTTTTCAGCCAAATTTCTCAATTTGTAGAAACTATATACTTAAGACTCTAGAGTAGCTGAAAATCAAATCAGTTTTTGTCTACCACTTTTGGTTTCAGAGAAGAAGATTTTTAAGTTTTTTTTCAAATGTAGGTCACAGTGACCTACTTTCTACAGCTATGGCAACCAAAAGTACAAATTTGAAAAGTGCCCTCCCAATAACCCTTCCTGTGAAGTTTGATTAATATTGTCCTGGTAGTTTCTGAAGTGTTGTCGAAAATGTGAGCACTCACGCACACACGCACATACGGACACACGCTGCGCCATGCCATAAGCTCACATGGCCTATAGGCCAGGTGAGCTAAAAACGGTTCTGATGTCTGAATTATGCCTGAAGTCAAGGTTTGTTTCCAATTAGTTTAAGAATCTGGTATATTTCCAATTTAGTAATGCTTAAAAAATGTTTTGCTTCAGCGGTTTGGTTGTATTTGCATCACTAAAGAACTTCCAATAAACTAAAGATGTCCTTGATAAGCCCCAAACACTATGATACTAATATGGGGTAGTTGCAAAACATTTTGGGCCAACCTGAATGTGTTTTGTATATGAAAGGGTTGTCTTTTTTGCTCTTAAAACATCTGTCTTTTAATTCATGAAAGTACAGTATGATCAGTAAACCAACAATTACATCATCTTTCAAAATATACAAGAGTCTGATTCAATTCATGTCCTTTTATCATTAACAATTTATGTCTTATTATAATTCAACAATTTACGTCCTTTTATACATAATTAACAACTTTGTTTAAATCTGCGCAGATGAGGTTGTTTACTGTCTTTTATTTTTGCAGTGGCATTTCAATGACGAGAACTCATGTGTTGTTTGCGTATGAATCGTCGAATAATAAACACTTTATTTTTAATGTGTTGACAGTACATGATAACACCTGTGCAGTTTGAAATTAAAAACAAGAACTCCCAAGTTGTTGACAACACAACCGATGTATGAGGTAAACGTGTTCTTTTATTCGTCAAGTTTTGTTTGAACACATTTGATAATGTTTAGCAAAATTAGATGATCTCTAAAGAGATACGTTTTTTCCTATAATTTTGCTTTTCAAAACTACTTTTTGACTTAATATGACCTATAAGTGAAACTTAACTTTTTGTCAAGAAGATCAATTGAAATGTTTAAAAAGATTGGCCTAAAAAATTTTCAGAGCTTCATGAGAATGGCATAAAATAATTATTAAGTGCTTCACACAATGGTTCTAATTTTACTTCATAATAACAGTGCAAGGAAAACACAAGCAGTTTCATTGGAAGGATGCTGGTTCACATAAACTGCTCGATGGAAATGACACAAAATTTATCTTCTAAAATTTATGTAGTGTAAAGCATTCCATTTTAATGAATTTAATTTTGTTCCATTCCAATTTTTTTCATCATTAGTGATAAAGAAAATAAAATTCCCCTTTTTTTAATCAACAAGAGGCCCATGGGCCTTAACGCTCACCTGAAGATTTGTCCAATATTGTTTGCAAAGTGCAGTAGACACTATATTACGTACAGAAACTTTAAAAGTTTTCTCAAGTTAAGAACTCCCACAAAACTTAATCAGAAATATATCCACTCACATTTCATTCATAAGTAGCTTATATAATATGCATGAAGTAACTGAAGTGCAATGAAAAATTTCCAAATCATTAATCAATTTCAGTATACTAATGCAGCTATGTCCTTGACCTTTCAACATATATGACCTTGAAACATATATGATTGTCATGTCAATACCTATAACATTCTAATATACATGCCTATGCATGAAATTAATAGCTTTCAAGATAATTAATAATTTAAGTATTCCTATGTTGATATGACCTTGACCTTTGAACATATAACCTTGAACCATATATCAAAATGATCATCATGTCAATACCTACAATATTCTAATATACATGCCTATACAAAAACTTAATAGTTTTCAAGATAATTAGCAATTTAAGTCTTCTTTTGCAGCTGTGACCTTGACCTTTCAACATATGACCTTGTACCATACATCAAAATGATCGTTGTTGCAATACCTACAATATTCTAATATACATGCCTATACAAAAACTCAATAGTTTTCAAGATAATTGGCAATTTAAGTCATCTTCTGCAGCTGTAACTTTGACCTTTCAACATATGATCTTGACCCATATATCAAAATGATCATCATGTCAATACCTACAATATTCTAATATACAGGCATATACAAAAAGTTAATAGTTTTCAAGATAATTAGCAATTTGTCTTCTTTTGCAGCTGTGACCTTGACCTTACAACAAATGACCTTGTACCATATATCAAAATGATCATTGTCACAATACCTACAATATTCTGATATACATGCCTATACAAAAACTTAATAGTTTTCAAGATAATTAGCAATTTTGGTCACCTTCTGCAGCTGTGATCTTGACCTTTCAACATATGACTTTGACCCATATATCAAAATCATTGTCATATCAATACCTACAATATTCTAATATACATGCCTATACAAAGAGTATATAGTTTTCAAGATAATTAGCAATTTAAGTCTTCTTCTGCAGCTGTGACCTTGACCTTTCAACATATGACCTTGAACCAAATATCAAAATGATCGTCATGTCAATATCTACAACATTCTAATATACATGCTTATACAAAAAGTAAATAGTTTTCAAGATATAGTGACAAATATATAATTTTTAGCAATTTCCCCACTCAGTGCCTTATAATTTCCCCATTTTGAGCCCCATGGCTACCATTTGTGCAAATCTGAAAATAGATGACCTAAGGATGTTATAAATGAAATAACTAAGGTATATCTCTGGTAAATTCAGAGGAGAAGATTTTCAAAGTTTTCCACTCTTTCCCCCTTGTGGGGCCCCAAGGGGACATAACCCCTTCATTTGTGCAAATCTGAAAGGCCTTCACCCAGGCATGATGGTTACCAAGTTTCATTAAATTTAACCCAGTGGTTTTGGAGGAGAAGATTAAAATGTAAAAAGTTAACGGACGATGCACGACGCACTACATTTGACGGACAGTGAACCATCGCAATAGCTCATCTGAGCTTTCAGCTCAGGTGAGCTAACAATAATTTATAGAACGACTGAGCTTTTCTTAAAAGGGTCACTGAGCCAGTTTAATGAAAAACCAATGATTAAAATTGTGGCCTATAAAGTGTTGAGGATGAATTATTGTCAGATAATATCATGGAAGGACACATGCTAGACAAGGTTTAACAAACCAATACTTGAGCATATGGGTACTCAGCTGTGCTAAATATGTCAACACAAATATCTTTTAATAGATAAAAAATAATATAAAAAAATGTATACAAATAATGAGGTTCGTTTAATAAGTGCAAATTTTACTGTTAAATTATGTCAGAAATACATCTAAGTTATAATCAAACTAGCACTTAAAAAAACAAATAAATAAATTAAATGACAAGTTCCTTATACTTTTTCTAACTCCATCAAAATCATTCTTAAATTTATCACAGATACTTAAAGGTCAAATCAACAATTAATGACACCGAGTATAATAAACACACCTGTTACCATAGCATCTCAATCATAAATGGAAATTTCTTTTACAAACAATAGTTGAGGAAAAATAATATTATATTGTACTTTTGTTAGTTATACTTGCACAACATGTCCTTTATCTACATCTGTTCATATTTTCTACGTAGTAAAATTTCAAATCAGAAGGCTATGTGTTTAAAAGGTGAATTGTATAAAACTTAATAAAAAAAAAGTTCATAGTTAGTTGGGTATTTATAAACCCATTTTGTAAAACATTTAGACACCAAACACGATGGCAAATTTCATAAGAAAATTATTAATATTATTAGAGTTACCATAAGAGACAATAATCTGAATAAAGTTTCTGTTTTTCTATTACATGTATTTGGCCCTGTAACCAATTGTAAGGCTTTTGCCAGGTGATCATTCTGAGTAATTTTGAAAATTGGACTAAAATTGTGACTTCTTAAAGGTCAAAAGAAATTTTTTAAAAAATACACAGTGAGCTGAGAAATCATGCATATATATATATATATATATATATATATATATATATATATATATATATATATATATATATATATATATTTATATATATATTTCGCTTTTTAAATGAGATCACACCACAAAGATGAGTGTTAACTACCAAATCATGATCTTATCACTGTCAGACAAAAACCACCTGTTTTTCCAGGAAAATGCAATAAAAATAAAAATACTGATAAGGGCTTGAATTAATTAAAACCAGAAAAGTGTTAACAAATGTTTTTATACTCGGATAATCACGGAATAGATCATTTAATAAAAGAAAAAGTTAATATTTTTTCATCTGTATGTTTATTTGATAATTTTGTGGTACAAAAAAATACAGACCTTCATCATTTGGTAAAACAAGAGGCCCATGGGCCTTAACGCTCACCTGAAGATATGTCCAATATTGTTTGCAAAGTGCAATAGAAAATATATTACGTACAGAAACTTTAAAGGTTTTCTCAAGTTAAGAACTCTCAGAAATATATCCACTCACATTTCATTCATAAGTAGCTTATATAATATGCATGAAGTAACTGTAGTGCAATGAATAATTTCCAAATTAATAATCTTAGTATTCCTATGTTGATATGACCTTGACCTTTGAACATATAACCTTGAACCATATATCAAAATGATCTTTGTCGTAATACTTACAATATTCTAATATACATGCCTATACAAAAAGTTATTAGTTTTCAAGATAATTAGTAATATGTCTTCTTTTGCAGCTTTGACCTTGACCTTTCAACAAATGACCTTGAACAATATATCAAAATGATCATTGTTGCAATACCTACCATATTCTAATTAAGTCTTCTTTTGTAGCTGTGACCTTGACCTTTAAACATATGACCTTGAACCATATATCAAAATGATTGTCATGTCAATACCTACAATATTCTAATATACATGCCTATACAAAAAGTTAATGGTTTTCAAGATAATAAGCAATTTCAGTCTTTTTTTGCAGCTGTGACTTTGACCTTTCAATATATGACCTTGAACTATATATCAAAATGATCGTTGTTGCAATACCTACAATATTCTGATATAATTGCCTATACAAAAAGTTAATAATTTTCAAGATAATTAGCAATTAAATTCTTTTTTTGCAGCTGTGACCTTGACCATTCAACATATGACCTTGCACCATATATCAAAATGATCATTGTCCCAATATCTATAATATTCTAATATACATGCCTATACAAAAAGTAAATAGTTTTCAAGATAATTACTAATTTAAGTTCTCTTTTGCAGCTGTGACCTTGACCTTTCAGCATATGACCTTGTACCATATATCATAATGATCGTTGTCGCAATACCTACAATATTCTTATATACATTCCTATACAAAAAGTTAATAGTTTTCATGAAAATTAGCAATTTAAGTCTTTTTTTGCAGCTGTGACCTTGAATTTTCAACAAATGACCTTGAACTATATATCAAAATGATCATTGTCGCAATACCTACAATATTCTAATATACATGCCTATACAAAAACTTAATAGTTTTCAAGATAATTAGCAATTTATGTCTTCATCTGCAGCTGTGACCTTGACCTTTCAACATATGACCTTGAACTATATATCAAAATGATCATCATCTCAATACCAACAATATTCTAATATACATGCCTATACAAAAAGTTAATAGTTTTCAAGATATAGTAACATATATATAATTTTTAGCAATTTCCCCACTCAGTGCCTTACAATTTCCCCATTTTGAGCCCCATGGCTACCATTTGTGCAAATCTGAAAAAAGATGACCTAAGGATGTTATAAATGAAATAACTAAGGTATATCTCTGGTAAATTCAGAGGAGAAGATTTTCAAAGTTTTTCACTCTTTCCCCCCTTATGGGGCCCCAAGGGGACATATCTCCTTCATTTGTGCAAACCTGAAAGGGCTTCACCCAGGCATAATGGCTACCAAGTTTCATTAAATTTGGCCCAGTGGTTTTGGAGGAGAAGATTAAAATGTAACAAGAGTTCCGCATGGAAGAGCATGATACGCCTGTCAAATCTGCAAGTCATTTATGTGGATATTTTGTTTATTATGAACTGTAAAGGGACTTATACAGTTCATATGAGCTGTTCATAATCAATAAGTCAATTCAATTATTCATCACAATGATACAAAATGCAGTGCACAAGTCAACAAGTACAATTAAAAAAAAAAAAGTAATTATTGAGATTTTGGTATTATTTTCAGTAACAAAATAGACTTACCACCAGCCACACCATTTATATAATTTTACCATCATGTTCTTGTAACCTTCATCACAAAATTGAGGTAATCTCTAATAAACTGGGTTGTTTCAAAGACAGCAAGTACTTCAGCCTACAACTCTATGTGTATCTGCTCCCTGATAGAATAAATTAAGGAAGCTAGAGTTACGGTTCCTGAGCACTGCACTTCGGATCATCGTGGTAAGTAAGCATACCAAGTTTCAAGTCACTCTGACCATAGATGTCAGAGTTATGGGCCAGACAAACCCGCCACGTACTCTGGCAGCACACAAAGGGGAATAACTCAAAAATTAAGGACACTAGAGTTACGGTTCCTGTGCACTGCACTTGGCATCATCGTGGTAAGTAAGCATACCAAGTTTCAAGTCATTCTGACCATAGATGTCAAAGTTATGATCCAGAAAAACATGCTAACAGCATTCAAAGGGGAATAACTCAAAAATTAAGGAAGCTAGAGTTACGGTTCCTGAGCACTGCACTTCGCATCATCGTGGTAAGTAAGCATACCAAGTTTCAAGTCATTCTGACCATAGATGTCAGAGTTATGGGTCGGACAAACCCGCCACCAGTACGCCCGCCCGCCCATCCGCCCGCCCAGACACCCGCCCGCCCGCCCGCCAAGGGTGATCCCATAATATGCCCCGTCTTTGACGGGCGTATAAAAAGTTAATAGACGACGCACCACGCACGATAGAGGTGAACCATCGCAATAGCTCATCTGAGCTTTCAGCTCAGGTGAGCTAAAAAGACTCTTCATAAATTCAATTATTAAATCACTGGGAAAAAACGCATAACTTTTAATAACAAGAGGCACATGGGCCTTAATGCTCACCTGAAGATATGTCCAATTTTGTTTGCAAAGTGCAATAGACAATATATTTAGTACAAAAACTTTAAAATTTCCTCAAGTTAAGAACTCCCACAAAACTTAATCAGAAATATATCCACTCACTTTTCATTTATAAGTAGCTTATATAAAATGCATGAAGTAACTGTATTGCAATGAATAATTTCCAAATCATTTATCAATTTCAGTATAATTATGCAGCTATATCCTTGACCTTTGAACATATATGACCTCAAACAATATTTGATTGTCATGTCAATACCTACAATATTCTAATATACATGCCTATGCATGAAATTCATAGCTTTCAAGATAATTAATAATTTCAGTATTCCTATGTTGATATGACCTTGACCTTTGAACATATGACCTTGATACATATATCAGAATTATCGTCATGTCAATACCTACAATATTCTAATATACATGGCTATACAAAAAGTTTATAGTTTTCAAGATAATTAGCAATTTAGGTCTTCTTTTGCAGCTGTGACCTTGACCTTTGAACATATGACCTTCAACCGTATATCAAAATGATCGTTGTTGCAATTCCTACAATATTCTTATATACATGCCTATACAAAAAGTTAATAGTTTTCAAGATAATTAGTAATTTAGGTCTTCTTCTGCAGCTGTGACCTTGACCTTTCAACATATGACCTTGAACCATATATCAAATTGATCGTCATGTCAATACTTACAATATTCAAATATATATGCCTATACAAGAAGTTCATAGTTTTCAAGCTTATGCACAATTTTAGTTTTTATGAGCAAAAAATAACATTTCAGGGGCAACAACTCCTACATGGATTATCATATAGTTACGAAACTTTGTATCTTTTTCAATTTTGTCATGCTGAACATTGTAACAATGTTTTAGATATTATATATCTTTAAAACTTTGAAGAAAATAGCCTAAAACTGCAAAATTACAAACTAGGTCATGACCTTGAACTTTGACCTTGACCCCATTTCGAAGGTCATTTCAAGAAAAAGTTAAAACTAAAAACCCCATGTCAATATCTGTTCAAATAGTCTAGTTATAACAATTTTAAGCCATTTTACGAAATTTTTAAATTTAACGCAAAAACGCGTTACCCATTTTTGGACCAAATTTCACGAAATGAACAAACTACAGGCTTTAGCCCCTAGAGAAGCCAAATATTACATCAGATTTTTTCTCTCATCATCGCTTTCGGAGAAAAAGATTTTTAAAGATTTTTGCACCCCTAGGTCACAGTGACCTACTTTTGGTAGCCATGGCAATGCCATGAACAAATCTGAATTGCACCGGCCCATATATGCTTTTGACCAAGTATCATTGAAATCTGTGCAGCAGTTTTGGAGGAGAAGTTGAAAATAGGTGTTAACGATGCACACACGCACACACGCACGCACGCACATACACATGCCGCACCATGCCATAAGCTCACATGACCTTTCGGTCAGGTGAGCTAAAAATGAAATGTGAAATTTTTCTTTCTGTAAAAAATATGATATTTCCAAGATTCATTTAATGTCAATGTTTCAAGCAATGAGTATATACCATAAACAACATAGAAAGAAAAAATTGTACCTTTTGTCTGAAAAGGAAATTAAAACACTGTATAAAATATCTGACTATAATAAATAAATTAATTTAACGTAAATAAAAAAATTAATAATCTAAAGCTGTGACCAGAGAATAAGGTACTACCATTCAGTTTGAATAACACAATGTATGTGACATCCAGTCTAGTTTTCAAATTAATATTAAAGGAGTAATCATCTAGAAAACCTAACTAATTTTTGTTTAATCATACATAAAAATACAAAAGTATAAGAACACAAAAAATAAAACTTTCACAAATATTTTGAATTATTTTACTTGCATTTGCACTGACCAGCATTCCACAGTGAGAAAATAAAGGTACCCAAATATCATAAATGGCAATACTCTCATAAAATTACATTTTTTTATCTATTTTACTTGCATGTGCACTGACCACCATCCCCAACACAAAAAAGCAAAGGTACACATATATCTCAGAATAGCAAAATAATTTTATAAAAAATAACAGAGGCAAGATTTTGATTTTAATTTTCAGTATGTAAAAATATTCACTGTGCATTTATATCCATTGTGATAAAGATTATCTATCACACTGTCACATGGCTATGAAAGTTTATACCAAATGTGTACTCGCTACCAAAGCTGTGTTAAAACTGTATTAGAGCATGTCTTATTTACCATTAAGGTTTAAAGCTTTAAAAAATTATATGATTAAATGAATTTCCTGATACAGAATTTTAAAATAGACTTTCTTTGTCTTCGTTCATAATATGCATATCGGATGATGACTGTATTGTGGAAATCACTATTTTGTAGAAATATAAAAATAAATTATACATAGATTTTGAACTTTTCAAAATAAAAATGCACAAAAAACATGCCCAATTTTGCTGGATTTAGTACTATGAAAATTATATGAAAATATTAACAAATGCTTTTTCTGACTGGAAAAATAACAGCAATTACAGAGCATATTATCATTATCATCTACAGACTTATCAATAAAAACACTTAAGTAAAACATGTCGCTTTTTTCATAGATCTCAATTCTCTGTTCATTTTAAACAAACTGATAAATTTTATAAATTTTTCTAACATTCTACACAATGACTTTTTTTTGTTTAAAAGGATGTAGTTGAAATTTGATGAAGCACAAATCTAAAATTATCTAAGACCAACATTATGATTGAATTACAGCTGTACATGTTAAACAAAGTTTTAACTCGGAAAATGTAACAAATATTTGGTAAATGTACATGTGCTACACATGTTGATTTTGTTCAGATTATGTCAGTATCTGTAGCTAAAGGTTCAGATTATGTACTTTTGGGTTTTTTCCTGCTTTCATCAATGTCTTTTAATAAAGCTTTTCCTGTGTCTTTTGCAGTTTTTTTAGCAATTGCCTTAATACCCAGATTGTCTGCATTATATGCTGTCATAGCAACATTTCCAACTGTGTAAATTGCATTGTCAGCTAACTGACCAGCCTGACTACCATATCTATAAAACAAAAATCTCATTCAAATATATTAGCATCAAGGCCACAAACCAAAATCTTGAAAAATAAATAAATATTTGTAATGGTACTCTTGAAATAAAAAAATATGAAAAAATTGTTTCAGAAAAATTCTAAAATCTAATAAATTTCACAATTACAGAAGATCTGCTTTATTTTGAAAATCAATTTTGTTTTCTCACAACAGGAAGTGGGTGGGGGCTGTGGGGGATGACTGGTTAGGGCTTGAGCCTTTAAACCTAAGACACTTCAATACTGTGAGTTTACCCTGATTTACTGCAAATGAAGAGAATTTTCCTTGTCTTTTAGCCTTCAGTGGTTGGCCTGGTGCCAGTTTAATTGACTGGGTTTTCTGTGATAATTATCGATGGTATTTTATGGGTAAGTGTACTAGCACTCTGTAGGTTTCCATAAGTGTGTAATAGTCCAAAGAAGAGCAAAAAAATTTGAATAAACTAGTGTCTTGGTAATTTTTAAAACAAAACCCATTTCAAGCTTACTTTTATTCAATGTAACTGGATAATAATAAGTCTGATGAATGTGGTTGAAAATTTATATATGACGAAATAATTTGCATCACTTAATTTTCTCAGTAATGCAGTGTGTGATTCTGAAGGAAATATTTATTCGTTTGAAACTGAATTTAATTGAGAGCAATACTTTTTCTAGAGATCAATACTGCTACTGTTAGTATATTTTATTTAATTAAAAGGTTGTAAAAACTTACTTGTGGTCAACAATCTGTACTGTTTCATTGGCTAAACTTTTACCAAGTGCTTTAGCAGCTGCTTCTAAACTCATATATACAGTTCCAAAACCTGGAACAAAAAAAATGTTTAAAAAAATAGTTGATTTTGCTTAACTAAGAGAGGGAAATATTATAATTTTTCAGGATGAATATAAATTCCAATTTGGTAGAATTTTTGGAGTGGCCTAAATGTCCAAATTGACAAAAACAGAACAGAAATGGAAACTTAATTTGTATGGATGGCTTGTCAGTAGTTTTTGAGAGATGTTTATAAACATGCACAGTCTTCTGTTTTGTTTTTTTTCCTTTTTAGGTGTCTACTGTTTGTCACAATACCAGTATAATGGAATGAGTGGTCTGTGTTGTTTTTCTGTGACAACTGATTGGGTGTATTAGCACTTCTCAAGTCACCATAAATGTGCACTGAGACAAACCGGATCAAAGTATGTGCACAAGACTTACAGATCATACTTTTTACTTTAGCAACTAAAACTGTCATTACTTTTGTTCAAATTTATGCAAAAG
Source organism: Tegillarca granosa (assembly GCA_029721355.1). Lineage (NCBI taxonomy): Eukaryota > Metazoa > Mollusca > Bivalvia > Arcoida > Arcidae > Tegillarca > Tegillarca granosa. Next base: position 24,163,164 of record CM056604.1, read on the forward strand.
CCTGACAAGGGATTTAATTACGGTACCTTCTTACTTTACATAAACAAAATGATAAAAAATTTAACTTACATAAATATTTGTCGATGCAAGACCTACATGTAAGAATGTAGTTTTTTTCAATGCTTACATAAATACATATTTATGCAATACCTAGGATTGTAGTGGGTTTTTTCAATGCTTACACAAACATTTGTTGATGCACTTCCTAGGATTGTAGTGGGTTTTTCAATGTTTTTCATAAATATAAACGTATGCAAGACCTAGGCATGTAGTGGGTTTTTTCAATGTTCAAATAAATATACATTGATGCAATACGTAGACATGTAGTGGATTTATTCAATGACAATTTTGCATTTGAAAGCTTTTAAATTTGTTTTTCTTTCAAAGCTTGATTGTCTGTACATTAAAATCCTTCTTTTTTTTTTTTAGATTTTTCAAATTCTTACTTTAAAAACAATACCTTTTAATCCTGTTGCAGCTACTTCAACAACACCATCCACTTTTGATTTCCCATCTTTCGAAGGCTCTTTGATAGATTTTGGGAGGAATTTTTCCCCTTGTTTTCGAATGACCGGGGCAACTTCTCTTGCCACTGCCATGGTGGCCTCGCCAAGCTTAGTTACTAAAATTTAAAAAAAAAAATATGGTTACTTCAGTTCAATCTTTGAAAATCATCACTACAAGTTCAACTGGAAACAAAGATACCAAAGCTATCTACTGTTGTAACTATAAGGATATCACAAAATATCAGTTCTGTGTCCATATTTCAGCTATGAAGTCTTTACCAAGACTCTATCTTAAAAGAACCTATTAAAATGTGCTTATAAAGGCTTTAGAGCATATATACTGACACAGAGTCAACCATTTTCAAATAGATTTTAAACTTTGAGAATAACTATAAAAAAGATTTACAAAGATCAAAATATTGTTGTAGCAAAATGGGAATGAAGAGATTAGGTTAAATTTATAGAAATAATATTAGTAGGTTAAAGTTACAGAAAAAAAACTACAAAGAATCAAGTGCAAATGAGTGAGTGAGCAAGCGAGAGGTTTGCATTGGCATTGTTACATTTTTGGCCCTTAGTGTCAGTGATGAAGAATGAATTTCAGAAATGTGCACATATGGCATATCAAAATTAAACAGGTATTTTTGTTAAATATTTACAGTTGTGTGCAGCTAGAAAATGTAAAGATACTATCAATAAAATGTTCAATTTCTATAAAACCAAACAGAGTAAAAGATTCTAACAAAAATTCCACAGATTTAAATGTCTCGCCTGGTTAGTTTTTGATTGAGTATAAAATACATTACTTTAACATAAACTTTCACATTTTGACATGCCGATGCCACAACTGCCACCTAAGATGACATCGGAAAAGTAACACCTAAGTCTTGCCTTACGGTAATGCCAAGCTCAACAAAAACAACACTAAACTGAAAAGAACCAGTAGTATAACAGATGCAGTAATGTTAAAAATAAAACAAAGATGATAAATGATAAAAAAAACACATTTTATTAGATAAACTTATTTCCTATAGGAAGTTTAGAATTTAATGTTTAATAACTTTGCTAAAAAGATCTTACAACTAAGAAATATAAGGCCCTGTGACCTTTGACCGGAATGTATAATGAGGTAAATAAAGATGGCGACTAGTTATGTGAAATATGTCTACAGGGCCTTTTTGCTAGGTCTGTTAGACTCTTCTGGCACACATCACTGAAACCAAAGTTTAGAAATTGCAAAATTTTGTCAATCTTGTCATTTACGTAAAATTTTAATTTTCGAAATTATTTTTTGGCGACATTATAATAATTATATCTACCTAAAAATGAGCTAACTTTGACTGCCACATGAGCTCCTTGTCTGGCGTAACGTACTCCATTTTGTACCCTTGGATCAATTTCCCTGGGTTTTTCTTCAGGATTTATTTTAGCCTTAAGTTTTTCTGATCCCAGTTTAATATAATGTCCAGCTTTTTCTGCACCTTTTCCTAATCCCCATGACATCCAATCAGCAGCTTTAAAAATAATAATTTGTAATTACATTCAATCATAATTTTATTGCTTAATTACAAAAGGACAATTCATTTGCTAACAAAGTAAATGGGACTTCAAGGAGTCATCTGTAGCATTCAGGAGAATCTCGAATAGAATAAGTGTATTTAATTAGCCAAATAAAGTTGGAATCATCAACATTCTATGTAGTCAATTTATGATGTATAAGTATTAGTTTTCCTTTTATTACACCAACCATTTACTGGTATGTAAAATCTTCCATCATAACAAAATATCAATTCTATTCTAGTGGGGTTATCCTCAATGAAAAAGTAAACGACTGACAGAGTTGACCTACATGTTAAGTGTTTAAGATTTTTGTGCCAATTTGTTAATTTTTTTGTTTTTACATCAAGTAATGGAAATTCAGTAAAAAATGCCTAAATCAAGCAACTTGCAGACTACTTAAAATAAACTCAGATAAGGCATGTTTTCAAATTGTCTAATATAAACTGTACACGTGTAACTTGTTTAGTATAAATATCAATTTCATCTCCTGGTAAAAATGTTCAGTTAAAACAGTTTTTCAAACACTTTTAAATAGCATCATGTGGTTTGCTTTTCACCAGAAAAACCCTGCAGTTACATACCAATCATTATTCCTTTTGATATCTTTGAGCTTGTTGTTGTTTCTTCTGTTTCCATTTCTTCTCCATCTTCTGTTCTTTCTTTTACTCTTTCCTGACCCCATTCTTGACCTTTAACCCCTGTCCTTGTTCCTATAGCTGGTCTTTCTCCTACTCTTTCTTGACCTTTAACCCCTGGTCTTGTCATTTCAGCAGCCCCTGTTATCTCTTCTGGAGGTGGGGCAGAAGGTGTGATGGTGGCTTGTTGTTCTCTTAATGCTGTCAATGATGACAACATTTGTTCAAATCTGTGCCTTTCAGCAGGTGGAATGGTTTCTGGTAATATGAGTCCAACAGTAGACCCTATATAAAAAGAAAATAAAAAATGAGCTGTGTAGAATATTTATTTATTTATTAAAATGGTTTTATAAATAAATTTTATTAACCTTGTCATGCTACCATGCATCAAACTCAATTAGGGTAATAAAAAAGTTCAAATCAATTCTGAAATCATCAACATTAGACTGCAGTGTGCTACATTGTAATTACAAAAAATAGTTTTGGTTAAATCTTAATTGTCATACATGAAAATAAAGTATTTCAATGATGTGTAAATCTCATTCAGGCAGAACCTAGTGTGTTGTTCTCTGGATACTCCTACACCATGCACGATCTTACTATCTCTGTATAAATTAAAAAAAAATTTACTAGGGTGCAGAACACTTTTAATTTGCCCTGCTTCTTAATTATGTACAGATTAACTAACATAGGAAACAAACTCATCAAATTACTTCTAAATCTAATCAATATGTTAGAAATAATAATCCACAAAACATCATACTAATCAGATTGCAGTATTTAAATAATACAAATATTGTTATACAAATATCTTATTTTAACATTAAAAACACTGCCCAAGTTTCCTTCAAATAAGATCAATATTTCAGTAACTATCTTCTTGAAATCAGAAGGGAACTCTATGTCAAAGCAATAGTAATTGTTGCAGGTGACAGAAAATTGACACAAAAATTAACTGGTTGGCTGGATTGGATTGTTGGTGGTCATTTTGTTTAATGTTGCATCAGCAATATTTCAGGTATTCGTGCTTATCAAGATTATCAATCTGTTTGAATGAATCTAAGAGTGGAGTGGAGTGGAGTGGAGTAATGGTGTTTTATGTCCCGGTCAAGAATCTTTCACTTACTTCGAGGCGGTCAGTTCTGGGATGGTGGAGGAAACTGGAGTGCCTGGAGAAAACCACCAACCTTCGGCAAGCGAACTGACAAACTTTCTCACACTAGGATCTGTCCCGAGTGGGATTCTAACCCAGGCGGTGAGAGACACTGTGATCCGTAAGCGTGCGTTTATCTAAGAATCTAAGAACAAGTTTGCGACGTTTTGGTAAGGCACTACCTCACTGAGTCAGTATGCCGTAGAAAAGCATACAACTCCCCCAGTCCCTTGTCCTGGCAACCAGTTATTGGACCTGTAGCAAGAAAAATCAACTGGTTTATGGGAACATTTGTAGTTTTGAGCTCATAAATCAACTGAATTTTAGTGTGTCTGTTTTTTGGTTTTTTTTTTTTTCGTTTTTTGTTTTTTGTTTTTTTTTTATGCTATATTTACCTTGCCGCTCTTGTGTCACATCGGGAAATATGTAAGATCCATTTGTAGCATGTAAAGCTGGAGATTGCCCTGGCACTAAAGGATAATACCAATCACCCACCTGCATGAAAGCTGGAGGTCGATGCATGCCATCTCTGGTCATGTCAGTTTGTGTCAATTCATCTGTAAACTTAAACATCCTCATAGAGCTTGGGTAAGAAGGTGCACTTACATAACCCTCTGGTGTTATATAAAATATCTGCACACCATCTGGAATACACAATATTTCTTCAGCATTTGCCACATGACTGTCCAAACTACTAGTACTGTCACTCATAATACTGTCACCTAATGCAGAAAACTCATCATCTCCTGAAACAGACCCTGTATTTGACATTGCCTCCTCATATGATGGAAGCCCATGATTCACATCCATTGATGTAGAACCATTGGACATAGAAGATGTACCATTCATTATATGTGCTTGTAATGATTGCAGTCGATATTCAATTTGTAATTTTGTTTTTGTCATTTTTTGTTGCATTTGTTTCACAGAGTCTTTTTCCTCCTCAGTACAGGAGAGTTCTTCAGCATTGACTGCCATTGCTTTAGCTATATAACTCAATCCTTCCTGATACTTTGACATGGCCTCATCTACTTGTCCTTGTTCATCAAGTGATAAACCTTTATTTATAAACTTGTACCCTTTGTCATGTTGTTTTTGGAATAATGCATATCCTGTCAATGTTGTATCATCAGCAACCTGTGATGGTGGGGGTGGACGAGGTGGCCGAGGCCCTTCTCTTGGTCTTGTCATCTGACATTCTGCCATGGTTTTATCTCTTATTTCTCTCTGCACAAAAATAAAATGAGACTAATGCTATGAATACAACAATCAAAATACCACTGATGTATTATACATTTCACAAACATATGAAAAGTCAAAATTGTTTTAAAATTAAATAAAAATGTCTTTATCATTTCCATACACTTTTTTACACTTTATATTCAAGGCATTAACCTGTAATTTAAAGAAATATTAATCCTCTTGTTGCCAACATTTGTGATACTAACAGTTGGTTACTACCGGTGAATTCAATGGCATCTCTTAAAAGCATAAATAAAATGGATATTTTAATTTATATATACAGTTGTATATACATATTATGTTTTCTGGTATATATATATATATATATATATATATATATATATATATATATATATATATATATAAACTGTGATGCACATGGTGGCCCATGCAGTTTGCACTGAGCTGGGGCTGTGTGAACATTTGAAAATCTTGGTTTGTGCTACGGATTGTATACACTAGAATTAATATAACCTACAGTTCATATACTTGTGTTTGTTGTTTGTTTGTTTCATTTGGTATGTATAATATTCATTCATGACTTAAACCTGCAATATACTAAGATATAATTATGGTATAGCCTTATTTAAAGGACACCTTTGTACTAGACCTGAAATACATACCTCCGAACGGCTTTTTTATAATACTGATAATGCTGTCTCAGCAACATCAATATAATTAAAAAGCTGTTTGGAGTCATGTATTTCAGGTCCAACCTGTGTACATGACATATACAACAAAAATGTGTTACATTTTCTTTTCATCCTTGTTTCAAGGACACAAGAGTTGAATATGGGAAAAAAAAGAAGCACTTGAGTGAACTTTACACATTGGTTTTGCTGTAAAAACTAAGAGGAAATATTATATCTCTACAATGGTTTTAAAATCGCTTCGCCCTTATGCCCGTTCGCCCTGGGTCGATTCGCCCCCAGAAGTTAGTCGTTTCGCCCTGCAAATATGCTTCCGCCTGGAGCCGCATGTGTAAACATGTATTTGTTTGTTCACAGTTCTTTGTTTTAAAAGAACAATGACCGGGTATTTGTTTGATGTACCGCGGATGACTGCAGCCCGCTGTCAATATACATTAAAGTATCTTGACCCATGAAGACACAAGCTGTGTTGTTTGTTATTGTTTTATGCAACTTATTAAACACTTATGTTGAGAATTTATGTTATTTTAATGCAAAACAGATAAAAAAAATATTTTTGTAAGAAACTTCAATTAAATATGTCAACATTTTAGATTGTTTTTTTTATTAGTTAATTTAATAAACAATGCGGCGAATCGACCCAGGGCGAATGGGAATAAGGGCGAATCGACCCAGGGCGAACGGGAATTGGGGCGAATTGACCCACAGGGCGAACGGGAATCAGGGCGAAAAGACCCGGATTCTTAAAATCTACTGTTTGCTCTGTAATGCTTTTATTGGAAATAAAAAAAAACATATTCACAATTAGGATGAATTAACTGGATGTATTTTCATCATATTTAGAATGACTTTATAGGACTAATGATAAAAATAAGTTATTTCCTTATAGTTGATAACGGGCAACAGAATGGTTTTTCGTTTTATTGTGAAAATTCGATTTAAATTTGTTAATAGATGGTCTATGCTTAGAAATTTATATCAAGCCCCTATTGCAGATCAGATAATTCTAGGGACCCAGTAAAATTTGCTATACATTTTACCAGGGACATTAAAACGTTTTAAATGTCGCTGATTTTACTGTTGAAATGTAAAAATGAAAGTAGATTCTAAAATGGGAGTCCAACAAAAAATTACAGGTTACTTACAAGCTTTACAAAATTGTCTTTGTGATGTCTTTTGAACTGTTTACATATAATTTATTGGTAGTAATGCTATAAAACTTGACTTCTTAAAATGTACCTGTATATGAGTTCCCGGGTGAATAAAATGAGTAAAGCCTGGTTATTGAATCAAAACATCATGAGGGTGAGTCAAAGACGAAAACAAACATGAAATAATCTCCCTTGATATGTTTGAAAGAGTTTGAAGATTATCATCTGTGTATAGTCAGAATCATTCGTGTCACTGTTGTTGTGGGAAGTTTAATCACATGATTTCAAAATGGTGGTCGAACTACACATGAAAAAGACACTGTCTAAATTCTAATGTTGTCTAAACAGTTTGTTTTATTGAATGGTTATTATCGGAGAAAGAATAAGTCACGTACATTTTTATTAAATGCTCAATAATGAATTATCTCCATTATTGGAGGAAGTGGATTCGACCATTTTTTGCCGCACTTTACATTATTTTAGCTTTGATTGCAGTGCCTCTGTGTGTTATTGAACTGAACAAAGAAGGTAAACCAAAACATGTACAGGCATGGTTTGCAGGGGGTATATTCGTCATGTGTGCAGTTCCAATATCATTGTGGGGGATCTTGCAGCATCTCATTAACTACACACAGCCAAATTTACAAAGACATATCATTAGGTGAGTGATAGCAAAAATGCACATGCCAATAGGGTATGCACCAAGGAACTTTCATCTTTTGTCTCTCTGCCTAGAAGGCTAATGAATCTATATTCACACACACACACACACACACGTACACACACACACACACATTATCAGTGAGTTCTAGCTGTGCCAGAGAGACTTCTGGAGTTATATATGTGCTAAGGGAACATGCTGTGTTTTATTATGCCAAAATGACATATACAAAATCTGGAAGTTTAGCATCAGGAACATGAATGAAATGTGTAAGCTCTATGCTAAAGAAACATATTTAAATTTAAATCTGAATCCTGTTGTAAGAAAACACATGCTATCTACAAGCTTTATGCCAAGAAAACATTTGTAATAGGGATTCTGTGCAAAAGGAAAGAGATATGTATGGGTTTGGGATAAACATATCTTGAAAAGAGATATGCCAAGGGTATATGCATAGTTTCCTGGGTTAATTTAAGTGCAAATTTATTGTTCTCTTGGTAAACTTATGTGCCAAGTGGATATGTATCATTTTTTTTGTATGGTTCTCTGGGTTAACATATGTGCCAAGTGAATATGTATGGTTCTCTGGGTTAACATATGTGCCAAGTGAATATACGTTTATGGTTCTCTTGGTAAACTTATGTGCCAAGTGGATATGTATGTTTCTCTTGGTAAACTTATGTACCAAGTGGATATGTATGGTTCTCTTGGTAAACTTATGTGCCAAGTGGATATGTATGGTTCTCTGGGTTAACATATGTGCCAACTGAATATACGTATATGGTTCTCTTGGTAAACTTATGTGCCAAGTGGATATGTATGTTTCTCTTGGTAAACTTATGTACCAAGTGGATATGTATGGTTCTCTTGGTAAACTTATGTACCAAGTGTAAATGTATGGTTCTCTTGGTAAACTTATGTACCAAGTGGATATGTATGGTTCTCTTGGTAAACTTATGTACCAAGTGTAAATGTATCATTGTCTTGGTAAACTTATGTACCAAGGGGATATGTATGGTTCTCTTGGTAAACTTATGTACCAAGTGTATATGTATGGTTCTCTTGGTAAACTTATGTACCAAGTGGATATGTATCGTTCTCTTGGTAAACTTATGTACCAAGGGGATATGTATGTTTCTCTAGGTAAACTTATGTACCAAGTGGATATGTATGGTTCTCTTGGGAAACTTATGTACCAAGTGGATATGTATGTTTCTCTAGGTAAACCTATGTACCAAGTGGATATGTATGGTTCTCTTGGTAAACTTATGAACCAAGTAGATATGTATGGTTCTCTTGGTAAACTTATGTACCAAGTGGATATGTATGGTTCTCTTGGTAAACTTATGTACCAAGGGGATATGTATGCATTGGTTTTCTGTCACTCTCATCCCAAGGGGCAATGTATATGATGTATATGATGTATTTATCTCAAGGCTAACTTGTGTGCTAAAAGGAAATATATGTCACTTAACACACCTTTTATTATTGTCCATTAGGTTTTTGATTGTATCTAAAATATTTTTACTTAATATTTATTAATTTATAATTATCTTCCTTTTCTATTTAGAATCCTGTGGATGGTACCAATTTATGCTGTTAATTCAGTGAGTATTATATTTGATGTTATAATTAATGATTACCTGTAACTTGTAATCGGTGCATAAGATGTGAACTTCTATGAAATCACATATAAATTGTTGACAATTTTACAGAGGTACATGTTGGCAATGTTATAATAAATTTATATCATTATAGGTAATAAAAACCATTATTGCCATGTTTTACCTTGTTTCAGTACAATACTGATAAGAAGCACTTGTACAGAATTATTATTATTATTTTTTTTGTGTGTGTTAACAAAAGAAGCTTTAAGTTAAGAATTAAACACATGTAGATGTAAAAGTACTAAACATATTTCTTTTAAATGTGTCTGACCTTTGACCTGCATCAAGGTTACACAGTCAGATAAGGTCACAAAATTGTTTTCTATGTAAAACAAAATATACATGTAAATGGTTTCAAATACATGTACCAGTATTTTTAATACATAATTTATGTACATCTCAGGTTGTTGATTTATTGTTTAGTAAAACAGCAAGATTAAAAAAGGTTAAAATGTTGCTAGGTAAAATCAGACTTTAATTTTAAAATTGTTAAGTATGCATTAGCACATAATAGATAGGATAGTAAAGGGTCTACAAAATTGGATCAAAAGAGTTACATGTACTGGTACTTTAATATACTTTTGTAGGTACTTTACTATCCTACCTATTTTACACTCAGGCATATATCCAATGTCCATCAATGGAAGAGGGAGTTGAGTTGAGTAATGGTGTTTTATGCCCCACTCAAGAATTTTTCATTTATATCAAGGCGGTCAGTTCTGGATGATGATGGAAACTGGAGAATCCGGAGCAAACCTCAGGACTTAGGCAAGCAATTGACAAATTTCTCGCACTGGAATCTGCCAGAGTGGGATTTGAACCTTGGCCACGAGAGGTACTGAAATGTACAAGTGTGTTCTTTAGACCACTCAACCAACAATGCCCCTATTCAAATCAGAGATTTTTTATCAGTAGTTAGTCTCTACATATGTTGATCCCATGTCATGTTAACACAATTGGCTCTTTTTTAAAGAAAATTGTATTCAGACCAAATATTGGAATTTTTCCTTTTATTTTTGCAGTTGAGTGTTACTTTGTCCAGGTGAGTTTAACAGTATCAGTGGGCCCTTTTTTCTTACTTTCTATATTTTTGGTGGAAATTCTTGGTAGCATTGGCTATGTTTTTCAGTGAATTTTAACTTTTCATTGATTTCATTGGCAGAAGTTAATTATATATGTATATTAATTTTTCTTTTAGTGGTTTGCTTTGCGGTTTCCTGAAGCAGCTATTTATTTAGATACAGTCCGGGAATTCTTGGTAGCATTGGCTATGTTTTTCAGTGAATTTTAACTTTTCATTGATTTCATTGGCAGAAGTTAATTATATATGTATATTAATTTTTCTTTTAGTGGTTTGCTTTGCGGTTTCCTGAAGCAGCTATTTATTTAGATACAGTCCGGGAATGTTATGAAGCATATGTTATCTACAACTTCCTTGCTTATTTATTGAACTTTCTATGGACCAAACATCCTCAACTTGACCTAGTGATTCGTGAGAAGCCACAAGTCAAACATTTCATTCCATTTTGTCTGTTTCCACCATGGCCAATGACTGGGTTTGTATTCTTTGGTATTCTTTAAGTTATAAGATGTATAGTAATACTGTAAATCTGTTAAGTTTTTTTTAGACAAATTTCAATAATTTCATTGTCAAGTGCATGGGAATGAAGAGGAAATTTGAAAATTAAACACTGTGGTAATTGGTATGTCTGAATATTTAGAGTGTACGACAAATAAGGGACATTTAAAAATGACAATGTTTCTTTTTGTTTTATTCAGTCTTAGGAATGACAATGTTTCTTTTTTGTAAATTTAGTCTTTTTTCTAAATGCTTTGTATCACATGCTACAGTTGAGTTCCAGCAAAATGGTCATCTAAAAAAAGAAGAAATTTAAAAATTATTGAAATTTCGAAAATAAGGCGTCTGAAGATAATGAAGATCCAAAAACATAGAATGATTACAGCTTATCATTAAATTAAAAGTACTTTATTTGACAATGTAGATTGATTAGGTTAACTTAGTTTTTCATTAAAAATAAAAAAGTCATTCTTTTCATTCTATTTTGTGTGTTTCCACCATAGCCAATGACTGGGTTTGTGTTTTTTTTTTTTAAATTGTATAGGATATACATGTACTAGTAGTAGCCATTATCTGCAAAACAAGCATAACTTCATTGATGTGCGAGAGAAAATGAAATACTGTTTGTGAAGGTACACAATCAAAGAATTTCACTATTTGGAAAAAGTGAAACAGTGGGAACTAAGATGAAACATCCATATCAGTTAAAATTATCTTTTTATATATGGATAAAAAAGATATAAACACGAAAACAGGAGGAATATATAATTATAAAAAAATAAAGAAAAATGACCAGTACATGTTTATTTTAATCAACTGATCAAGTTCAAATTTGATATATAGAAAGTAGATGTTTAGCCATTCAATACATGTAAAACATTTCTGTTGGCTTGTTATGTAGCAAAAATTCAAATAAGATGCTTAATTTATCAAATTTTTTAAAAAAACTTCTATTTTTAAATTCTGGAAAGTCCCTGTTTGGAGTTTATAAGTTGTTTATACTTTCTGATTGATATGGTTTATTTTATTGTAGGACTTTTATTAAAAGATGTAAACATGGAGCTTTACAGTACACCATTGTCAGACCAGTTACAACTGTTATAGCATTGTAAGTATTACATCTCAACCCAGTGTTCAAGTAGATTAGAAGAAGTCGGCTTGTTAAATTATAGAATTTATGACGGATTTTACACGGACATGTTAAATTGTCAGGTATCATTGAATCTTTAAATTTGCGATTTTTTTCCCAGACATTGGAGATTTTGCAAAGGCTGAAATTCCATGTATTTAGTATCCCAAGAGAAAAAACTGGATCTTTAACCCAATAGATTTTCATAAAATTTGCACAAATAACTAACACCAGAAAATCTAAGTGAAGATTGTTGATTCAAGTTATTTTTATAAGATTTTTTTTTGTTTTGGCTTAAAAGAGTTTCCATGTATGTGTCTCATAAATCAATATTGGTCATTTTTTTGTATAAATCGAGGCAACATCAAAAAACACATCTAAAAAGTATGTGTTTAAGAGCAATGCAGCCACATTGTCATGTGTATCAAAGTCAAACTGTTTCTTTATTTGCAGCCATTTTTTTCATTTGGGCCTGGCCGATTCAAATCCTTGGATTCAGGTGTCCCAGTTGACCCTTGATTTTTTCTTTGCAGAATCTTTTTTTGTTGTTGCATCAACACATTTTTTAATGTTTTTATTCTGTTGTAGAATTTGTCAGTTATTTGATAAGTATGATGAAGGAGATTTTAACTTTACCTCTGCATGGTCTTACCTGGTTATCATCAACAATATTTCACAGATAGTAAGTCTGTTACGTACACATAACTATGTCAAATTTAAAATAAAAAGGAGTTGACTTATAGGGCAGATACAATGTATTTATAAAATTCTTATTGGAAAAATTGGACTTGATTTAAAGGACGGATCGACTTATACACTGGGATCTGGAGTACTAAGTATATTTAGAGTTGAATGGAGTATTTATAGTTGCACATTTTCAACTGTCTTATTCCAAAACAGCAGCATATGAAATGTCATGTTAATGAGATCACCATGATAATGTCATAAATGAAGGAAACTGAAATCACAGCTGTTTTCCCTTGTAAAACATTAATAGTGAATTTATATCTATGAAGTATGACTGGATAAATAAACAGTCAAAAATTTAATGTCAGAGGTGATAGAGGCATCATCACCATACCTTTCCTTTGTCAGATCAGCTCATATCACCTTTGATATGAAGTCAAAAGAGCTGTAGCCATATCTCCTATGTGTACCTCAGTGTTAAGTTTCATTTGTTACTCCAATGTTTAAGCATTTGAATGAATTTTTCTCACGAACAATTTTGGTGAAAGTTTTTTAATAAAGATACATTGATGAACTACATTTAGGATAGCTGTATGTGATGAATTAGTTTTATAATCATGTTATGCTTGCTAACTTTCCAGAAGTCACTATGTTTAGTAATTTGTCTATATCATTTTGACCAAATTAAGCCATGAGACAAGTGGAACAGGAAGGAGAAAAAATGCAGTGGCAAAACCAGAACATGAACCCAGGTCATTCCCAATACTAGCAGGACACTCTACTGACTGAGCTACCTGGCAACTTATCAAGCCTGTTCCACTACATTCCTCTCTTCCTTTTTTTTTTTTCGATTCAAACACCTCAAAATCAAAACCACCAGGTACCAACCTTGGACCAACCTGCTGGTTGGCAACCTCCCAGGGTCGGATGAGCCACTAAATGTAACAGGAAAGGGGAAAAAATGCAATGCCAAACCAGAACCCAAACCCAGGTCCTTTCCAATACTAATGTAATGCTCTACCTACTGAGCTACCCAGCCACCTGTCAAGCCTAGTCCACTATGTAAGTAATTTTTTTTCTGATTTGAGTGTTTAGTAGCTGTATGACCATTTTGTAATTTAAAAAAAATATTCAATTTTGTTACAGAAGGCCTTGTTAAATAGAGACCTGTAAAAAGTAATTACATAAATTATTTCAATATTTTTTTTATATTTTTGTTTTAGTGGGCCATGTATTGTTTAATATTATTTTACAAAGCTATGAAAGAAGAGTTGTCTCCCATTAAGCCTGTACCAAAGTTCCTTTGTGTAAAATTTGTTGTATTTTTCTCTTTTTGGTAAGTTTTATTTATTTATTTATTTTCTTTATATCTTTATTTTCAAATTTCTTGAATTTTCAGTTACATGTATTCTTTAGTTAAAATTTGTGAAAAACATTTAATTGAATACCTTATGCCTTAAATGTTTATAGTTAATCACATAGTACATTGATGTTCTAAGTCACATAAACACAGATTTACATTATGATATCAAGGATTACCAGTAAGCTTTTATGCTTTAGTGGGTGGTGCAGAAAATATTTGTTTTTTTTTTAGATTTAAAAATAAAAACTTATGTTAACAAATCTGGTCTAGAGCTTTAGTTCCTCCTTAATTTTGCTTCCTCAACGCCTTTCTAAAACATTTAAATAATTTGGTATGTTCTACTTTTTTTTCAAATCTCACTTGGTCAGATTCTAATGTGAGAAAGCTTTTTAGATGCTTACTAAAGGTTCTACTTTTCTTCATGTCTCAATTGGGCAGATTCTAGTGTAGGAAAAGTTTGTCAAATTGCTTACTGAAGGTTACTGATTTTCTATGGGCACTCTGGTTTTCTCCATCAGAAATTTCATTACAAGAAGTAGTTCTAACAGAGTATTGGGAAGAAACTGATACGATAATTTAATTTGCAACTTTTGTAGTATGAATAGCAGCTATTCAGGTCATCAAAAAAAAAAAAAAAAACAAAAAAACGACATTTGATAATACATGTATTATCAATGATTCAGCTAATGATGCAACTGTATACCATCTTAAACTGTTTATACAAGACTTTAAATCATTGGTAGAAAGAAAGTCAATCTTGTGACATATTTTGCTTTTTAATAAAATGAAATTAGAAAAAAATTCTTTATTTAAATTAAGAAAGAAATGTTGGATTTGCCATTATTTAGTTGGTATATTTAATTTTTAGGCAAGCAGTTTTGATTGCAGCACTTACTAAGTTGGGAGCAATTCCACAAGATGGAAATTGGGATTTTTATGGAAGTATAAAAGAAGTAGCAACTGGAATTCAGGTAATAGAAACTTTAAGTTTGTCAATCATAAAGTTTGATGAGCTCATATAATCACCTTGGCATTTGTGTATGTGTTGAAGTCTAATATCAGATATTGAAGAAGCTTTTAATGGGCTAAATCTTCATGTGAGTTAGTCTGTTCATCTGACACATCTTACATCTGTATTAGGAATAATATGTGAAGTGGTGTAGAGTAATAGTGCCTTATGCCCAAGTCAAGATTCTTATATACATGTGTATATATATATAGAGAGAGAGAGAGAGAGAGAGAGAGAGAGAGAGAGAGAGAGAGAGAGGCCTCAGATTCCAAGTTGGTGTAGGAAACCAGTGTACTCAGATCAAAAACTACTGATCTAAGAACTAGGTAGTGGCTTGAACTGAAAACCTGCACATTTTGCCTTATTAATTTGTTTATAGATTTATAGCTTTTAAAGAAGTTTGGCAAACATGTAAATTCATCTAAAAGTTACACAAATATATATTATTTAGGGTTTTTTTTCTAATATAAAGTAATAAAGAGATAATTTCATTGAATTGTGTTTGTTTTAAAAATAAATCATGTTGGCGGCCATAGTGATTAAAATTTTTCATTGATATTAAAATTCATAATTTTCACTATAGACCTTTGAAAACAGCAAATTTTATTCTCAACAAACATTTGGGTAATTTCATAATTTTCACTAACTCTCAAAAATAGATAACTTTAAACAATATTTTAATTAAATTTTTTTTTTTAGGATTTTTGTATTTGTGTGGAGATGTTTGTTGCTGCCATTGCACATTATTATTCTTTTTCACACAAGCCTTTTATCAACGATGAAGCAGAACAGACAAATTGTTGTAGAAGTTTTTTCTCTATGTGGGATGTATCTGATATGAAAGATGATGTTGTAGAGCATGTCAAAGTTATAGGTATGTCAGAAATGATAGTGTTCTGTAAATCAGGGGAACATGTCAAAGTTATGGGCATGTCAGAAATGATAGTGTTCTGTAAATCGGGGAACAGTCAAAGTTATAGGAATGTCAAAAATGATAGTGTTCTGTATATCAGGGGAACGTGTCAAAGTTATAGGCATGTCAAAAATGAAAGTGTTCTGTAAATCAGGGGTAAAAATTTTGTAAGAAATGGGACTTGCAGTTATTTGAATACCATGTAGTATCAAAATTAAAATATTGATAAATGGTGTTCTAAACTGGAAAACATATCTATGTTATTGCCATAGTATTTTGATCAAGTAAACTGGAAAACATATTTATGTTATTGCCATAGTATTTTGACTCAAGTAAACTGGAAAACATATCTATGTTATTGCCATAGTATTTTGATCAAGTAAACTGGAAAACATATCTATGTTAATGCCATAGTATTTTGACCTTAAGTATGACCTTGATTGTAACATAATATGGTTGGTATAGTAAATCTTTGTTATAATACCCTCAATTATTTTGTCACTTTGCTTAGTGCCACAGTATTGTGAAATCCCAAAGTCTTCTTTTTCTCTATTATTCTTAAAAACAGTGTATTGATTTATCTGCAATCCACTTTATTACAACAGCATCAGATTGAAACAGTGGTGGCAATAAATCAAAGTTTTACTGTAATTCCTTCTATAGGCATTTCCTACTTGATAAGGATTTACTCAAACAATTTCAAAAGTTTTTTAAAACCAACATTTGAACAAATGAAAAAAATAATAAAAGCCAGTTTTGCCAGTTAAGGTTCTACATATATTACTGCATTCAAGGTGGAGGTCTTTTGTACTCTGAAACAGGTCTGATTGTTTTGATCTCATGTGTTCCTCAACCCTTACAAATGGATAAAATTTTCTAATGCTTTTGTAAATTCTAACAAATCCAGTTATCATATCCCTTAACACACAGAGAATTAAAATAAATAATCATGCTTTTAAAATTGTTTGTAGGAAAAACTGTTACAAAAACTATAAGCAGATCAAAACTACAGAATAAAGAAAGTGAGAGAACGCCATTGTTACAAGAAAATGCTCACCAGACAGAGGAAAATGTTCAAGTTCCTGTTACGACGGATATAACAGCTTCATTGAGATCATGTGATTGGGACGCAACTTCCGTAGACGTGAATCCTCCTTATCATAAGAAAGGAAGCACAACAGCTAGTATGAGCAATTATATAGACTTTGGTTCAAGTATGGACAGTAGTGACAAATTGGTTGTAAATGAACAAGATGGTGGTCTAAAAGATGTGAAGCAGAATGTCGACCAGGAGTCAGAATCGGATCTTGACAAAACTAAATTACTAGTAACAGTTGAACACCATAGTGCAAAAAGTCATAATAGTGATTTGGTGTCAGAAAACACTCTCATCAGTCTTGCCAATGATAATAATGATGATAAAAATGATAATGATAGTGAGGTCAGCTCTAATCATGATAATATTAGTAATGATGTTAAAAATGATAATGAAATTAGTGCTAATAATGATGATAAAAAAACTCGGGGTGATAATTCTATTAGTGATAATGATATAAAAAAGGATTCTTCTTGAGCAAAGGTCAAAATCCACAGTTAAACATATACAGTTAACATAAATGCAAAAATATCACTTCCTAAAAACTCCCATTGGACATTTGAGCAAAAATGATTAAAGCATTTTAGAGACAAAAATGGACAATAATCGACAAATTATGGGCATTTGAGATAATCATTTGAACCTGTGATTTTTTACCCATTTTTGGCCGGGTTGCACAGAGTGCAAATCCGGTTTATAGTATGGTGAATGTCGGGTGGGTGGATGGGTGGGCAGGGAAAATAGGGTACCAACTTTGTGAACTCAACTCCTCCTACAGTTTTCAACCAAAAACCTTGAAACTTCACAGAATGTTTCTATATATATTGAAGATGTGCACCTGACTTTATGGAAATATTTCAAGATTGTTTTCCCATTTTTCCAGACTTTAAAACTTAGTCACTTTTAAGCAAGTTTTTGAACTGGGGGGTACCTACTTTGTGAACTCAACTCCTCCTACAGTTTTCAACTAAGAACCTTTAAAATTCACAGAAAGTTTATATATATAAATTTATATATATATATATATATATATATATATATATATATATATATATTGAAGATGTGCACCTGACTATGGAAATATTTCAAGATTTTTTTCCCATTTATCCAGACTTTAAAACTTAGTCACTTTTAAGCAAGTTTTTGAACTGGGGGTACCTACTTTGTGAACTCAACTCCTCCTACAGTTTTCAACCAAAAACCTTGAAACTTCACTGAATGTTTCTGTATATATTGAAGATGTGCACCTGACTATGGAAATATTTCAAGATTGTTTTCCCATTTTTCCAGACTTTAAAACTTAGTCACTTTTAAGCAAGTTTTTGAACTGGGGGGTACCTACTTTGTGAACTCAACTCCTCCTACAGTTTTCAACTAAAAACCTTTAAAATTCACTGAATGTTTCTGTATATATTGAAGATGTGCACCTGACTATGGAAATATTTCCAGATTTTTTTCCCAATTCTCCAGACTTTGAAACTTAGTCACTTTTTAGCCAGTTTTTGAACTGGGGGTACCTACTTTGTGAACTCAACTCCTCCTACAGTTTTCATCCAAAAGCCTTGAAACTTTACAGAATGTTTCTATATATATTGAAGATGTGCGTCTGACTTTTTAAAAATATTTTAAGATTTTTTTCCCATTTTTCCAGAATTTGAAACTTAGTGACTTTATACTGTATATATCAGATGTGCACCTGACTTCAAATGATGTAGTGAAACCTTTATGCCATTACATCCTACTGTGACAGGTTTAAATTTCAAATCTTTAAAAATATAGGATTATTATACATATATGAAAGAAAACTGCAAAAATGTTTATGTTCTAAAAGTCATTGGGTTATTAGCTACTGGATGAAAGTGTGGAAAACTAGTGCTGTCACCCTGTTGCCTATCTGTCCTGTACTGTCCATCTCATCCAGTCCATTCCAGTGTAAAGTTTCTGGTGCACATTTTTTAAATTTACTGTAGCTTAAGAAAATGTTAAAATGAATGAGAATTTCCTAATACATATATATACTTTTTTCATTACTCTTTCATATATATTGTCATTGTTGGACCTATTCCCCATTTTTCATGACTTTCTGTGAAGTATATAAAAAAAAAAACAACTTGTACACCTTGCTTTGTGCAATTATTTAAAATTTCTTTCACACTTTACCCCCATTCAATAGAAATTTAAAAAACAACCTGGCCCATTGAGTCTTTGACCCATTTTATATAAATTTAAGAACCATGATGGACATTTAAGTGATGGGTTCTATTTCTATAGATATAGATTTTACATTTTACAAAATGGAAATTGATTAAAAAAATGTCAATTTCACAAAATTCTATGTTTTTTTATACATATATTAATAGAGAGCTTATGATTTTATTTTTTGCACAGCGTTTTTTATAGCATTTCTGATATAAGATGCCAATAAATTATCTTCGCTAATGTTATGTACACATCATGGATATTACTCCATAGGAATGTGTATGATAAGGCAATGATTTGCCTATTAATGTCTGAGACCTCAGTGGTCAAGTGGACTAGAGTTTGTACAGCCTAGGTTTGACCCCACTGGGGGCAGATCCTACTAAAGTTTTTCGGTTTAATTGTCAAAGGTTGGTGGTTTTTTACTGGCACTTTGTTTTCCTCTACTAACCAGAACTAACCACCTCCATATAAATAAATAAATCTTGACTGGGGTGTAAAACACCATTACTCCAATAATCTTTTGAAACCTCATTCAAAACAATAAGTTCATTATGAAATCTTTTACTTGGATGTCATAAAGGTTTTTGCTCAAATGTCTTTTGTCCCTAAAAATTGTAAATTATAAATATAGTGTTAGAGAACCTCAATCAATCAATGAATCAAACATATGGAAAATGGATAACGATTTCTTAATTTTCTTCTTCCATCAACCCCTAAACAGGGGCAGTCTACCAGACTTAAAATTGAACTTCACAGCGAACCTGTAAAATATTTTATAATTTTTCCTGTATGTTCAGATAAAAAATTAAACTTTGGAATTCTGACAGGTTGGAATTTTAGCCAAATTTTAGACACTGAATGTAAATAATAGCTTTTCAATTACATATCAATATTTGATGTGAAACAAGATTTTCTATGCAATACCCTGTAAAAAACTGGATCAATTTGGCCTTACAGCAATTCAAAAGATTGAACATTTTTTATTAATCAATAGTCATATTCCAACTTATGATATCCTGCTTTTCTGAATAAAAACAAGAAAGTTGACCAGGTGACAAGACTTTGTTAATATTTCAAGGTCCAAATGCATACAAGTACATGTATATCATATTGCAGATAAAATAGGATATTTATCTTCATTAAATGGCCTAATTTTACAAATGAAAATTTGATGTAGATAATGAAATTTATCTTCATTAAGTGACCTAATTTTACAAATGAAAATTTGATGTGCTAATGAAATTTATCTTCATTAAGTGACCTAATTTTACAAATGAAAATTTGATGTAGCATGTGATCTGCATATCATGTACTTAAAACAAAGAGAAAAAACAAACAGATTAAATATGGAAATATTTGGCATATTTCTATGAATGATTTTAGAATTTTAGAGCCTTTTCTCATTTAGTTAAAATATACAAAAAATATTTAATTTTCAGGTACAATCCAATATTTGTCAAAATTTCCATTATTTTACCATTTAACTGTGATATTTGTACATTATTATGAAAAAGCACTTGCATATAATTTTTTTTATTATTATACATTTTCTTTTTCAAAAAAGTTCTTTTTGAAATGTTTATTATTCATCCCCAGACCTAGACATTATAAAAATTATTTCACCATGCCAATTTGTAAAACTAATTTTGTTTTCAGATGTTACGAAATTCTATGTGTTTAAATATGCAAAAAAAATGTATATTACTACATCAAGCCTGCCTTAGTTGTCTACAATACAATAAAATTATGTTCATGTGGTGAAGAATAGCTAACTGGCATCTTGTTTACTTTTGCATAATATAAGTAAAAGTGTGTGTGTGTGTGTGTGTGTGTGTGTGTGTGTGTGTGTGTGTGATTGTTCATAGAAACAAAAAAAAGCTGTACACAGAGTTTTTGTTTTGGAAACAAACAGATTGTAATGTTTTTAACTATCTGTGAATGATATAAAGAATTGATGGAATCACTGTTATAGAAATATATTTTATGTTTATAAGTATTTATTATGATTAATTTTTAATTAAATTGTTATGACACTTGTGTTATTGATTGTAAATTAAATTCAAAGATGCTAGAAAAAAACATTGTTGTTTTTTGTGTAAAAAAAAACAAAAACAGAAACTTATGAAATGAGTTATCACAAATCACCTCATGAACATGACAAAACATGTTAAAAAACTAAATGAAAAAACAATAATAGAAAAGACAAACAGAATCAAGTACAAGAAAAGTAAAATAAAGCAACCAAAACAAAAAAAAAAAAATATATATATATATAAAGAACATCAAGGCAACAAAATAAATACTAAACATAAGAAGATGAAGGCAATAGAGCAAAACAAACAGAATCAAAAGTACAAGAAAAAGTAAAATAAAGCAACCAAAACAAGATAAAAAAAAACAACAAGAGGTCTAAGATGGCCCTAATTTTCTCACCTGAGTTTAAATGTAACTGTTATGTCTTGTTAATACCTGGTAAGTCATAACATGTTGCCTCAATAGAAGTGGTTTCAGGGATCATTATTTTTATTGTTTTGGTTTTTAGCTATGTAGGTCACTGTGACCTACTTTTTGTAGCCATAGCAACCAGAAACACAAATGTGAATGGCAATGGTCTTTAGATGCTATTGACTAATATGAATGAAATGTGACCAGTAGTGTTTGAGAAGAAGTCTTTTGATGGATGAATGGCAGAGTGCCTATCCATAACAAAAGCTTACATGAGCAATATTTAGATCCGGATTTAAGACTTTACAGATTTGACACTTTTTAAAATATTTTTTAAAAAAATTGTAAAAGTCAACTGCAAATTATTTTAAAAAATTTGTTCAATTAGTTTAATTATGTCACATAACAGTGGTTTTGTAAAATAAAAAAAAAAATATTTCAAGGTTTTAGCTATATCTACATATCAGTCAGTATCACATGTATTTCAAAAATAATAATTACACTAAAAAGTAAAAATTCATAAAATCTCTTCCATGCACCATAGTAAGTCATAAAATTCAGAAATAAAAAAAAAAGAAAAGAAAAAAAGTGGCTCCACTGGGATTGAACCCACGACCCTTGGGTTGCTAGAATTAAAAATGAAAAAGGTCGAATAAAGCGACTTGTACTTTACAGAATTTCATGAAAATTGTCAAACATATGTTTCTTCACATAAGAAAATTATGTTTGGAAAAAGAATTCACATAAATTTATTCATTATTGTAATTTTGGTAAAAAAGTACTATTTACAATGTATAAAAAATAAACGCAAACACGCGTAACCTAATTTTCACAAAAATTATTGAAATTCACAAACTTGGTATATAAGATGCTTTAGATGCCAAATATCACATCAGATTTTATCTCAGTGAAGTGGTTTTGGAGAAGAAGATTTTTTTAAGTTTTCAACTATGTAGGTCAATGTGCCCTACATTTGGTAGCTATGGCAACCAAAAACACAAATCTAAAAGACAATGTTCTATAAATGCTTTTGACCAAGTTTGAACAAAATGTGACCAGAAGTTTCTGAGAAGAAGTCGTTTGAAGCAATTGTTGACGGATGGACGGACGGACCACGGAGGGCCTGCCTCTATTGATAGTAATAGCTCACATGAGCACTTTGTGCTCAGGTGAGCTGAAAACAAAATAATAACATCAAGGAAACAAAATAAATACTAAACATAAGTAATAAAGCAAAACAAACAGAATCAAAAGTAATAGAAAAAGTAAAAGTAAAGCAACAGAAAATAATCAGTAAGGCAAACAAAATAAGAACATCAAAACAAAGATAAAAGAAAATCAAAGCAACAAAATAAAAACCAAACAAAATAAGAACAAGGTAACAAAGCAAAAAGGAACAAGACAAATAAAGAACAAGCGAAATAAGAACATTGGGACAAAAAAAAGACCATTCAGACAACAAAAAAAAAAAAAAACATAAGAAGGACAAAATATTGAAGACATTAAGACAAACCAAATAAAAAAAGAACATTAAGAAGCTCACATAAAAGCAACAAGACAAATAAAATAAAAATAGCAAGACAAAAAGAACAACAAGACAATCAAAATAGGCAAAATAAAAACAGCAAGACAAACAAAACGAGGACAGCAAGACAAACATAATAAATAAGTACAGCAAGACAAAATAAGAACAAGACGGCAAAAAAATAAGGACAGTAAGACAAAAAAAAGAACAACAAGACAATCAAAAGAGGCAAAATAAAAACAGCAGGACAAACAAAACGAGGACAGCAAGACAAACAAAATAAATAAGTACAGCAAGACAAAATAAGAACAAGACGGCAAAAAAAATAAGGACAGTAAAACAAACAAAAGAACAGCAAAACAAACAAAAGAATAGCAAGACGAATAAAATAAAGACAAGACAAACAAATAAGGACAGCAAGACAAATAAAATAAGGACAACAAGGAAAGATATGAACATTAAGACAAAATAAGAACAGCAAGACAAACAGAAAAAACACAAGACAAAATAAAGACAACAAGACAAACAGGATTACTCGACAGTTAGACAAAACAAGATCATCAAAACAAACAATACAAGAGCAAAAAAGGATTGAAACAAAATAAGGAGGCAGCTAAAAATATCTTAATACACCAGTGTAAGACCAGTTATGATGCTGTATACTAAATCTGAATTTCATCCTTTGTTACCTAGGTATTCCATATTTTTATTTGCCCTGCTTTTTATCAACATTCCACCAAAGTAGTTAATATGTCAGAAAGAAACTTGACACTGATGTCCAAAAGACGAAGCACCTGGTTGTCTGTGGCCACCTAAAACATTAAAAATTTAAAAAATTTAAAAAAAAAAAAAAAAAAAAAAAAAAAAAAAAAGTTCTCTTTGCCATGAACTGAAAGGCCAAGAAAACTAAAACCCAAGCCCTTACAGATTGTTGGCACTGGCCTTAATTAAAATGCATAGTGACATGGTATAAAGAACTAAGCTTGAAATTTAATTAATTTATCAATTAAATATTGTTTAATTCCTCAAACATTACAGCCAAACAATCAACCAAAATTTCTATTGTTTGTATTTGTGGATACAAAACTGGAAGGTAGTCGGCAAAATTATAATTGTTGTTACAGTGTTATTAATGTTATTTTGTATGTAAAGCATCTGAAGATGAAACGAAAGCGATAATGCTAAGAAAATTGTGTTGTACTTCTTTATTATTATTATAAGTATTACTATTACTATTATATATATATATATATATATATATATATATATATATATATATATATATATATATATATAAACTGTGTAATAAAAAATCAGTATTTATGGATTATACCACAGGAGTTTGAAATTTTACCTGAAATATAAAAAAAAACATTTTTCCAAAGATATTCCTCTCTATCAGTCTCTATTTTATACATATTTGGAAAAATTTTCAAACTCCTGTGATTATACATAATTGTAAAAGTTATTCGTTTATTGTTTGAAAAAATAAAAATTCTTTTAATTTAAAATTTGGGTATTTAATGAAGCGGTATCGTGTTAAATTGGTTTTATATTTGCCACTTGATCATGAAAGGGTAAAATAATACATAGTCTAGTCAATCTATGAAAAAATAGGGTAAAACCTCAAAGTAATTGCAACAGAAAATATTTTTATGTGATTGTTTTTAGGCATTGTGTTTTTATTCACCATAAAATATCTACCAATTTCAATCCAGTGGAATTTGGGTTTTTGCCAATTGAAGTTTCTATAGAAAAGGGAGATAACTCTGTATTGTGATCCTAAATTTTACACAAAAATTTTCAAAAACTTCAAGTTTTCTCTGATACTATTTGAAAAACAACCTAGAAATTAGATGGAAATTTATACATAGACTTAAAATAGATAATTTAAGACAATTTAGAATGTAATATGTAAATGGAATGTAAAAAAATAAATAATTTTCTTGAAAGAATTTATGCAAAACGCCGATTAAGGGCATGTTGGTGAGATGGAAAAAAGATTTATTCACCTCAAATATATTTTGTTATACACAAAAATGATAAAATAAGTATATCTTGGGTTAAAAACATAACTTTTCTATACTTCTACATCATTACTTTGAGTATTCTGCTATTAATTCCTCTTCACTGTAGAAACATTAGATTGTGAAAGACTTTTAAAAAAATGCAACTGAATGAAAATGGGCCAATGATTTCACTTTAAATGAAATCAGGAATGTTGAATATATATATATGGAATCAATTATGATTGATTAATTCCAGGGTCTTTGCTTTACTTTTTGTTAAAATAGCAAAAACATATCATAATTGGACTAAAACTCCACCTGTTTACAGGAGTTATCTCCCTTGTCTATAGAAATCCCCATAAGAAATTATAACTTCTCAAAAACTTGTTTCCCCTTGTCACATTTTGGTAGACTTTTTACTATAAACATTTAATGTATTTGAGAGCATTTTAGAAACAAAATTTGTTCTGTTGCAATTAGTTTGAGGTCAAACTGTAGATTGACTAGACTAACAAAGATAACAGATAAAAAAAAAAAAAATTTTAAAAACCTGACTATCAGTCGGTCATGTTTACCTACTGAAATCTCAACTGGGTCAATTCAAGGGTTTGCCTTCAATACTAGATAATAAATGAAAGAGATAATTTCCAAAAATGTCGCCAAGTTTAAAAATACCCTAAATCAAATAAAAATCACATTGTTTAAATTTTATATTTATAATCTTATAAACACAAATGGTTATTTTGGCATCATTACCATAAACCAGCAAGATACACATAATTAAAACCATGCCCTACCCCCACACACAGAATAAAGACATTCCGATTTTAAAATATATCCTAAAAAACTCTTTGTCGAACGGAAATTGGATAATTTCGTATTAATTGATGCGACGTTATCTCTAGATAAATTGCAAGTAGCCAGTAGTTGAAAGAAAATAATGATAATAATAATAATTATTATTATCATCATTATTATTCTAAAACACTTTAAATTTTAAAAATCCTTTTTTAAAAGATAAATAAAAATTAAAAAAATGAAAAAAAAAAATTTCAATTATTTTTTTTAATTTAATTGATTAATTTTGTAATGATTTTTTAAATTTAAAATGTTTGTATTTAAGGAAATAGGATAATTTTACTGGTGTTATTATTAAAACCATCAATTGATAAGGGTTTTAAGATAAGATAAAAATAAAAATAAACTTAAAAATAAATGATTTTTTTTTTTAGAAATCAACTATCAAAGGGTCACGTTTAAGTACTGACTTTATCAGTTTATGAAAAACTGGGTTGACTCATCTGTTGTTTGTTTTCTTTAATGTTAGATGAATAAAAGAAATATTTTCTGAAAATGGGGTCAAACTTTACATTGTCCAAATCAAACGAATCAAAATTTCATTTCTAATTGACCTTTGAGTTCTGTGAATCAAAATGGCTATTTTACAACATTCCGGCAAAAACGAGACCAGATCCTGCGAATAAACATCCATTTTCCCTAAAGATATGAATTTTAAAACATTAAGATTTAAAAAAAAAAACCCAAAAGATATTAGTTAAAATAAATCCCCATAGCCTCTGAAATTCAATCGTTTTGTTTTAATTGTTGTGATGTTCTTACCAGACGAATCACACTTGTAAGTAGCCAGTAACGCTTTGTGTGTAATCACGGGTAATATGATTACACATTTTACCTTGGGGAAATGTTTGGCAAGAGACCGTTAGAATTCAGTTAAAATATTATTTCACGTTTTAATATCTTTAATTATTATAATACCTTTTTCTAGGACAGAGTGCTCTTAATTTGCTGTATATTGGTCTTATAAGAGTTGTCTTTATAATGAAACATGTGCTAAAAATGTGCCTATAATGCCAATTGTAACTGGGTGCTGAAAATGATTCCTAAATTGCCATTTGTAACTGGGTGCTGAAAACGATGCCTATTGCCATCTATAACTGGGTGCTGAAAACGATGCCTTAATTGCCAATTGTAACTGGGTGCTGAAAACGATGCCTTAATTGCCATTTATAATTGAGTGCTGAAAACGATGCCTTAATTGCCATTTGAAACTGGGCGCTGAAAACGATGCCTAAATTGTCATCTATAACTGGGTGCTGAAAATGATGCCTAAATTGCCATTTGTTACTGGGTGCAGAAAACGATGCCTTAATTGCCATCTATAATTGGGTGCTGAAAACGATGCCTAAATTGCCATTTATAACTGGGTGCTGAAAACGATGCTAAATTGCCAATTGTAAGTGGGTGCTGAAAATGATGCTTAAATTGCCATTTGTTACTGGGTGCAGAAAACGATGCCTAAATTGCCATCTATAACTGGGTGCTGAAAACGATGCCTAAATTGCCAATTGTAACTTGGTGCTGAAAATGATGTCTAAATTGCCATTTGTTACTGGGTGCAGAAAACGATGCCTAAATTGCCATTTGTAACTGGGTGCTAAAAACGATGCCTAAATTGACCATTGTAAGTGGGTGCTGAAAACGATGCTTAAATTGACCATTTGTAACATGGTTCTGAAAACGATGCCTAAATTGCCATTTATAACTGAGTGCTGAAAACGATGCCTAAATTGCCATTTGTAACTGGGTGCTGAAAATGATGCCTTAATTGCCATTTGTAACACGGTTCTGAAAACGATGCCTTAATTGCCATTCATAACTGAGTGCTGAAAACGATGCCTAAATTGCCATCTATAACTGGGTGCTGAAAACGATGCCTAAATTGCCATTTGTAACTGGGTGCTGAAAATGATGCCTTAATTGCCATTTGTAACATGGTTCTGAAAACGATGCCTAAATTGCCATTTATAACTGAGTGCTGAAAACGATGCCTAAATTGCCATCTATAACTGAGTGCTGAAAACGATGCCTAAATTTCCATTTGTAACTGGGTGCTGAAAATGATGCCTTAATTGCCATTTGTAACATGGTTCTGAAAACGATGCCTAAATTGCCATTTATAACTGAGTGTTGAAAACGATGCCTAAATTGCCATTTGTAACTGGATGCTGAAAACGATGCCTTAATTGCCATTTGTAACTGGTTGCTGAGAACGATTCCTAAATTGCAATTTGTAACTGGGTGCTGAAAACGATGCTTATATTACCAATTGTTACTGGGTGCTGAAAATAATGCCTCAATTCCCAATTGTGTTTGGGTGCTGAAAATTATGCCTACATTGCCATAAGGGTTATTATGATTATTATGACTCTAAATAACAAATTAATCATGGTCATTGAAAATATGTGAACCTTCTTTAGTCTACTTTAGCCTTGAAATCTTTCACATCAAATTTGAGTCAAATCTGTCCAGTGTTTTCAGAAGAGAATAATTAAAGTTTACGCAAACACACTTTATCATAAGCTTAGCTTGTCAGTTGGTCACAACGGGCACAGAAGGGCAGACATTTTACCCGAACCACTTTTCTCTGCTTTATTGCGGTCCTTCTTTGTCTCAATCGATTTTTTTTTTCAGAATACCATATCACCTTTTAAAGACATTGTCTTAATTCTGTTGTGTTTGTTATTTGAAAGACAGGCTTATTGTAAGAGACTGTGTTATCCCTTGATACCCTTTTTTCGAACCTGCTGTTATCATTGCCGTCACTTAGTGATGGAACTGCCGTGATTTTTATCTGTGTACCGTTTACACGTCAAATTTATTTGTTTAGATAAGTTATCTTCTTATTTACATATCAGTAACTTTTATTTACGACAAACAGTTCCTGACTGTTTTTATTATAAAATAGGTCATACAAACGTACTTTCCTAAAATGCATATTTGGAGGTGGCGAATAACTGTGCATAAAGATGCATATTTTTCAGAAAATCTCGCAAATTCAAATTCTAAATCACTAAGAAATACCAATTTTCTTCACGTTCATTTTAAAATATAATTTACCTACTAGTATTTAATAGTCTCATTTAAATATATGTAGTGTCTGTTTATTTTCATATTACCTCATAAGTATTTAAAAATTTGTAACCCGTACTGGGATTATCTTTTGATTAAATCATTTTTATGAAAAGTCCCTACGTCAAAAATCACCTTCCTACAAAAGAACCCAAATTTTGAAATATTTAAAAAACGAAAAAAAGTTTATACGTGTAGATAAAAAAAATTGTACGACATTTCTGCTTAACCTCTATTTACCCCCCCCCCCCCTTTAAAATGCAGAACTTTTTAAAAAAAAAAAAAAAAAAAAAAAAAAAAACACATTCTTTTTATTACCTTATCCCTCCTCCATGGTTGATAAGCATTACTAAGGAATATAAAAATTTTATCAAGTTCAAACAAGCAAACGAGAAACAAGGGAATACAATCACTGTATATTTTCTGAAAATGTAATGATTTTGGGGGTTTTCACGTGACCAAATGATAATAAGATTTATCGGCGATTATCGATATAAGTGGTTCATGTGTTCACAGGTTGGTCCGACAGCGATAACATCGTTGTAGAATACATATACATGTAGATTATTAATTTGATATACCGAAGTTTCAAATTTCAAACTCAGCTAAAGCTTATGATGTCTAAGTTAATTCCAAGTTGTCTTGTTTGCCTTTTTGTATGTCTAAGTTTAGGTAAGTATTTTTATATTTACCACAGTGTTCAAAATTCTACTTCATATCAGTTGAGTAATGGTGTTTAACGTCCCAGTCAAGAATATTTCACTTTTATCGTTTCGTCGCCAGCTATAGGCAAAAGTGCAGAATTTTGCCTGTGCGTTGCTCTGATGGCATTATACATCGGGGTTCTTTATCGCACCATTCCTGCTATTACACGGGACCTCGTTTATTTTAGGTTTCCATCCGAAAGAACCGTGACTTTCATTTCGTAATGCCGAGTGCTTGACGAAAGAACAGTCACTACCCACTTTCAAGTCTTGGGTCAGACCCGGCCGGGGTTCGAACCAACGACCTCCCACTTACGGAGCGAGCACTCTACCAACTGAGCTTCCGCATTGGCAAATCAGTGTTTTGAGACAGAGCTGATAGAGCTTTTGCGGACCATAAAGCATCTCAAATCCGTAGCCTAATTTCCTCTGACACTTTCTTCCTGGCCTCTGTCTTTAGGGTCAGAACAATTTCTTTATCATTAAATGTTTTATTCCGAAACGAATGTAAGGCGATGTACTTTTCAACGGCAGTATCAGAAAAAAAAAACGAATCTTTGATATGGATAATGTACTAATCCTGCAAATCGCCACCAGGAAAAAGGCGTGTTAAGTTCAGAGAAAATTTGAACTAATTTTCAGTTTGAAACAAAATGAGGCAGCGCTAATGTTTTAAAGTGATAATGATAATACGTTTATAATGATTGATAATTCTATAAAATATAAAAAGGATACATTTTTGTTCCTGAAAAATGATAAATTTTTGTTCAAGAATCCAACGTTCTGTTTTATACTTTGTGATTGATGAATGATATAAATGTATTGTATTTACTAATCTATTTATTTATTGGGTGGAATATTTATTTATTAATTAGGTGGAATATTTATTTATTTATTAGGTGAAATATTTATTTATTTATTTATTGGGTGGAATATTTATTTATTTATTTATTGGGTGGAATATTTATTTATTTATTTATTTATTGGGTGGAATATTTATTTATTTATTGGGTGGAATATTTATTTATTAGGTGGAATATTTATTTATTTACTTTATTTTTTTTTGCCTGAAAATAGTAACTTAAATAATTAAATATAATGGACATCTGTCTATTTCAACAAAAGGTCGATTTTTCAATTTTATTTTATTTTTACAATTGAAATAGAATAATAATTCATCCATTTTCCTTCAGTTTTTAAAAAATATAAATCTCAAAATTGAAAATAATTTTTGTTAAATTTAGGACAATAACCATTGTTTACCTATAGAAAAGGGGAGGTGGGAGAAAATTGACAGAACTGAAAGGAAATGTAAACTTTGTGACAAATAATGTAATGGGGACGAATACCATTTTTTGGAGTGTGAAAAATTCAAAGATCTAAAAAAAAAATACATTAAAGAAAAATATTATATCAGACCGAATACCTTAAAATTTGCTTGTTTATTAAAAAGTGGAAACAGGAAAGAAATCATTGATTTGTGTAAATTTATAAAAGAAGGTCTGAAATGTTATAGTTAATTTAAAAGTTATTTACTTTAGCTTTCTTTAAACTTGTTTGTATAATAAGCATTACAGCTCAGTACTTTTTAGTTGGGGTTTGGTTGCTTAGTTTGGGTAGTAGGCATTGTAGATCTGGACTTGTAGGTAGGGGACTTTCCCAATCAATTGTCGCTCTACTCTGCTTGTTACTCAAATGTTTTAGTTTAGTTATTGGCGTTTATAATATAATTATGAATGCTACGTGTTTATCTATGGTATAGTGATGTATGATTTTTTTTATTATATATTAATCGCAATAATATGTAATATATTTATTTTACGTATATTAACCTCACATACCATACCTTGTGGTTTTGAGAGTAATAAAGAACTTTAACTTGGAACATGTCTCTTTTCTATGTGCACATGTGTGATGAAATGGACAACCGGCAGTATTTTAATACATGTACATTGTTTTCAATTTTTACTTTGCAATGACAGCTAGCGGTGTTAACGGCGGAGAATGCTGTAAGGGATACTATGATGCTGTATTGAATTGGCACGATGAAAAATGGTGTAGTGATTACTGCTGTTTTGAGCTGCTTAAGTATGATTGTTGCAGTGACATCACATTTCGGGCACCTGAGGCCGATATTGATGACTTTTGTGCAAACTGGTTTTCAGAAAATGTGTAAGTCATACAGAGAGAGAGAGAGAGAGAGAGAGAGAGAGAGAGAGAGAGAGAGAGAGAGAGAGAGAGAGAGAGAAAGAGAGTTACACACAGAGCAAGTCACAAACACACACACACACACACACACACACACACACACACACACACACAAGAAAGAGGTTAATGGTTTACGCCAAGTCAAGATTCTTTCCTTCTTTCCCTGATATTTAGGTGGTTATTTCAGGGATGCATAAGGAAACCGGAAAACTCATAGACATTTGAAACTTTCTCACTTGAACACTAGGTTCTGAGCAAATGGGTTTTGAGCATAGATGGTGAAAGGTGTCATTGGTACTGTAAGCGACAGCAACAGCCGTTTGGTGAGCTAACACCTAAAACGTCGTCCTAAATGCACTCTAGTACAATGCAGACATAGACATAGTACACATGCTGTTCAGTTTTGGTCACATCAGGAAAGTCAAGTGTAATCTGGATGACTCTAGTGCCACATTTCAAAGACCAAAATTTACTTAAACAAGCCCCAGTTTTACTAAATGCGTCTGGTATAAACTAGAAATATTGAAAATTAGGACAGTTGAGTGATTATGGTGCGTACTGCATTTCAAGATCCAATTATTTAATTTCAGATGGGGTCCTATTCTAATTGCCATCTTTGGAATTGCTTGCATAATTGGATGTTGTGTCTGTTGTTACAAATGTTGCTGTGCCAGGCCCAATACAACTGGCGTTGTATTCCAAGCAGCTGGAGGTTCTAATGGCGGTAAGTCACAAAACCAGTTGTCGAAATTCCCGCTTTCTACTTGCATTGTTTTGGTTTATGAAAATATCGATTGATAACATTTAGTACTTTAGTCTTTCTTTATTATCTTAAGTGTTTAACCTTAGTAGGGCCGATTTAGGTAGGGTTTATGTCCTTGAACATTTCGAGACGATCGCCTGCTTCACCGGAAGTGCAAGTAAGGGTCATAAGGTCACATGATCCAGTAAAGATTTAAAGGACTTCCATGTGTAAAACGACACTTATTCATTATGATGATTTACAGCTACTTGTTACTCTAATGCATTGTCAGTATAATATTTAAATATGCATTAAAAATTAGCACGCGATAAAATAAGTCAATTTTTTTTTGTTAATTTTTAATTAAAATATTAGCAGACAATTAATTAAATATTCATATACAAATTGAAACAACTTTTTGCCAAATATAGAATCGGTGAGCAATATTTGGTAATTCGAAAAAAGGCACCAAGGCAAAGTTGATTTTGTAAAAATGTGAAAAACTGTTAAGGTTTCTCCGTGTCTTGCACAATAAATAAAAATAATCGAAATTATTGATAGTTAAATATTTCTTAATGAAATTATCAAATTGAGAAAATTTGAAATATATCATGAAGCTAGACAAAAAACATGTGCCCCTTAACAGCTCTTGTTTACAAGTTTTAAGAATAAGACAGAAATCTATATTAGCTGAGATCTAGTTGCACAAAGCCCAATTAGTTTAACAAAAACAAAAAATGAATTTACATAGAATATGTTATCAAAATTATATATATATATATATATATATATATATATATATATTATATATATATATATAAAGAGAGAGAAAGAGAGAGAAAGAGAGAGATTTTGAACTTCGATTGCTTCTTCTTCTTTTGCTAATAGCAATTATTGTTTTGATTTATTTTTGACCATACATAAAAAGATTGCCCAATACACAAGATGCCAACTCGGCTACGCTAACGGGAATTTATTTATTTTATTTTATTTTATTATTTATTTATTTATTTATTTTCTTATTTATTGTAATTTCAGGTGTAACTGTAGTTAGTACACAGCAACAACAGCAGATGATGGCACCTCAACCTCAAGCTATGTATGATCCATACAAAGCAGGCTATGATCAGAGAAATATTCCAATGTAGTTTAATAAAAAAAATGTTTGGTTGTTAATATTAAGAAATATTTGAATTTATATTTATAGTTGATAGTAAAATATGAACTGTACGATGTGTCTAAATTTTATTTTGTATAAAAGTTTTAATAATTTTCAATAAACTATCTTTTTATTACATGTAATTGTTTTGATATAAATGACGGTTTATATTCGCATCTGTAGCGGTACGTTTCTCTGTCTTAGGACTCGCGATTCTAACATTGTGAGTTTCGTGTCTTATTGTATGTGCCGAATACCGAGTTAACCCTACGATGGACTTATGTCCTATCCAATGGAAGGTCTTTGACCCCTAAACCTGATGAACGCATGGGTTGAAGTCATAGTTCATTTGTTTGGCATCTTTACCAATTTAATTTATGTTTACCAACTTTATACTTTGGATCGTAGAATAACAATATAATGGTAGTTCATTTTGCTTTCCCCTTAGTCTAATGGTGCCATTTATGTGCTTCAGTATGTTGTTTACTTATTTTACAGTGAACATATCATCACCGATGTTATGTGTTGTTCCCATGCTTATGATAATTAAACCGCCAACGTAGGTTCCTTTATTCTATTCACTTGTTTTTCACATGTAAAGTAATATTCAATCTCGGGTTTATGGTGAACATAGTTTGTTTTCATCCGATGCACATTGCAAACTCTTTGGAGCTCTTAGCCTCAGTTTCACAATCGTTCCTTAACTAAGATTTTTCTCACAATTTGGCAAATTTTGACAATCTTTTCTGGAATTATTAATAAACCTTTTTTTCAAAACTAAAACAGTTATTATAAGCCTGAAACTATTTTCAAAATGACACGTTGATTTTTGAAATATATTGACAAATAATCAAATTTTTAGAATTTCAAATCTGCTGAATTCGAGTTTAGAAAAAAAAACTTAGTTAAAGAGTGATTGTGAAACCCGGGTCTGTTCTCATGTTAGTAATTATCTATGTGGTATGCCTCAAATGCATGCACTATTTTGTTCAAAAATACGTTTACTTATTACATGACAAAAAAAAAAAAAAAAAAAAAAAAAAAAAAAAAAAAAAACTTCAAGTACACATGTACTTAGCTAGGTTATTTAGCCAAAACAAGAGACAACGCAACAACCACAAGAGAAGCACAAAATATGATATCTGGAGTTGAGTAATGGTGTTTAACGTCCCAGTCAAGAATATTTCACTTATATCGAGACGTCGCCAGCTATAGGCGAAAAGTGCAGAAATTTTGCCCATGCGTTGCGCTGATGGTATTTTATAGCAGGGTTATTTATCGTGCCTACCGTGACACGGGACCTCGTTTATTTTAATTTCCCATCCGAAATAATCGTGACTTTCATTTCGTAATGCTGAGTGCTTGGCAAAAGAACAGTCACTATTTTAATTCTGGTCAGACCCGACAGGGGTTCGAATCATCGACCTCCCACATACGGAACGAGCACGCTACCGATTGAGCTACAGTAGTGGCACAACCACAAGAGAAGCACATTATATGTTATATGATATGGAAGCGAAATCACCCTAAATAGAGTCATCTGTGAGGTTTAAGTACTTTTTAAATAACACTTATTTTAATTAATTTTTTTAAATTTAGTCAGTTTTTTTTCGGAAAAAAAGATGTTGCAAAAAATTTCAAACTGTGCTCGCCGACACGATTTTAAAATGGCGCAATTTATGAATAATGTTAGATTTCAGCTTGATTTATTAAATGGGTATATATGCTGCAGAAAAAGTATCAGAAAGCAATAAATTCCATACTGCACTAAAGTAGTTAAAGAATACATACTTCTGATCCAAACGATTAACAGAGGGATAGTTATTCGGCCCGATCCAAGAATGCGTAATTTTTGAGTGGGGTAGTCATTGATTCAATAGAATTGTACCGTAATAACTTTGTTAAATAAATATTTTAAAGCCCTTAATCCTGGTGCAGTAGTTTATTTTATTTTATTTATGTATCTTTATTATTATTTATATATTTTTTAAATTTTTTTTTATAAAAGTAGGTTTGTTGTATTTTGTAATCTTCATTAGGGACTGGCCCCAGTTTCACAATAATTCCTTAACTAAGATTTTCCTTAACCTAAAATTAGCAGTTCTTTTACTATCTCTAATTTAATTTCAGTTTTATTTATTTATTTATTATTATTATTATTATTATTATGATAAACTAAATACAGATGTTACAAGAAGTATTCTTTAAAATGAGACCTTATAAGTTCCTGAATATCTCAACAATTAACAAAATTATTAGGATTTCAAATTTGTCAGATTTAAGTTAAAGAAAATCTTTGTTGAGCAATGATCGTGAAATTGGGGCCTGTTTTAAATGCTGTGGTATCTGTATTCAATCTGGCAGTTGTTGACAATAAATTAACTTTGTCCAGCGGTGAAAGAGTCTTGTTCAACATCTACGTGTACCGGTGACCCAACCAGATAGCTAGAAACATGTTCTAACATGTTTATTTACATAGCCTCGTATTTACATATTTATCGCCATAACAAAAAGTGAGTGCTATTGGTTCATTGTTATGTCAAATTAAAAATACTTTTTATACTGAGGCCAATGCGTGCCACGTAAATTTGATTGGTATATTTTTATTAATAATTTCATTTAAATTTATTTTAATTCTTTAAATGTATTTATTTATTTATTTATTTATTTATTTATATAAACTGTGACAAGACTCATATATAAGATATGCAAATAAATCTATTTTATATCTGTTATTGATCAATTCTAAAATTATCAAATAGGTCTTTATATATAAAATTCTTGATGTTATGGCAAATAATATTTTTGCCATCTACTGTACTGAAGACGCTCTTTACAGTTTTTTATAGAAAAAAAAATCAGGCAAGTTCAAATACAAAATGTCCTAGTATATCACCCCGATTTTATCAGGGTCTCACTAGTATTGTTTATTTTAACGACAAATAAAAAATAAAGCTTCATGCTGAGTTTGTTATCAACCAAGACAACAACGTTTACAGAACAATTTTGGGGTACCATTTGTGCACTAGGCAAATTAAAAATTACGTATATCGAAAACAAGCATTTAAATCATGCTTTTGATAACTTCAATTTACAGATATTATCTTTTGGTATCAAATATAATCTGAAATTCCCTTTTCCAAATTCCAAATTTTACACAAAAATATAGATGTATATATAAATTTATTATATAGGAATTTAAGAAAAATTTCTTATAAGTTCCTAGGTCGAATGTTAAACTTAAAAGTAAACTTGAAAAGATATATTCGATTACACACGTTATCTGAATATCGAATATCTTTATGTATATTGTAAAAACATTGCTATATTGGAGAACGTAATGGCCATTGTCAATAACATGGTTGCTGTTGTGTAGTGCTTTTTGATAGTCAGCTACATTATATGGCTATCATATAACAAGATGGTTGTTGGTTAGTATATAGTTGCTGTTCAAAAGACATTGCAAACCGTTTTTTTCCATAACATATTGCCTATTGTCAAAAATATCATGGCTATTTTTGAATAAATGATGACATTGTTAATTACATAATGCCCATTTTCAAGTACGTTGTGGCTATTGCTTAGTACATGTTGGTTAAAGTCAAAGTCGTGATTACATTATGCGATGGCTACTGGTAAGTACAAAGTGGCCATTCTAAAAACATCGACAAAAACAGTGTGGTGGCTATAGAGTGTACAGAGTGTATTGTCAAATATATGGTAAAGAAGACACCTGGAGTACTTTTAATGACATAATGGCCTTTTCAAATACACGGGGAGTGTCATGTGCATTGTGTTTATAGTCATTGTTAAGTACCTGGTGGTCATTGTTTAGTACTTGTTGGTTAAAGTCATGTATATGGTGTCTATTAGATTATATCTTTTTGTAAAAACCACTGCGGTAGCTCAGTTGGTAGAGTGCTCGCTTCGTAAGTGGGAGGTCGTGGGTTCGAACCCCGACCGGGTCTGACCCAAGACTTGAAAGTGGGTTGTGACTGTTTTTTCGCCAAGCACTCGGCATTACGAGTTCACGGTTCTTTGGGATAGGAACTTAAAATAAACGAGGTCCCGTGTCACGGTAGGCTTGGCACGATAAAGAACCCTGCTGTATAATGCCATCAGCGCAACGCACAGGCAAAATTTCTGCACTTTCGTCTATAGCTGGTGACGTCTCGATATGAGTGAAATATTCTTGACTGGGACGTTAAACACCATTACTCTACTCACTCAACTCTTTTTGTAAAGTACATAGTGGCTAAATCATAGACATTGACAAAAACGGGGAGATAATTGTTTCTTAGCTGATGCCTGTGGTCAAGTATATTTGGCTATTGCCCAAGACATTTAGGCTGTTTTACCAGTATACGATAGTCAATGTCAAGTACATGATGAATATTGTGTTTATTAGTTATGGCATGGTGGTTATTGTCAAGTAAATGGTGGATTTTTTTAAAATACATGATGACTATTGTTTAATATTTGGTGGTTGTATATGACGTATACATGACTGCTTTTGTCAAATATGTGATGGTTTGTGTTCAGAACAAGATGGTCATTATCAAATATGTGACGGTTTCTGTCAAATCCATTGTGTGTAAATAATAATGTCTAAGCATTAATATTTAAAACATTTTAAATGTTTCTGGTAGAAGACGCATCAAGTGGGGTTAAAGTAGGCATCAACAACAGAAATTCCGTGATAATTTCATTTTTAACTTTTTTTTAAGTGTAATGTATGGTGGCACAGAGGTGACATGAAATATATTTTTCCTATTACGTGCGCACGTAATAGGTTAACCAATACGTGCGCACGTATTAACTTTTACGTGCGCACGTATTACTAATAGGTAATACGTGCGCACGTATTGGTTAACCTATTACGTGCGCACGTATTACTTTTAGGTAATACGTGCGCACGTATTGGTCACTACGTGCGCACGTAAAAGGTAATACATGCGCACGCAATAGCTAATGCGTGCTCACG
Organism: Tegillarca granosa; assembly: GCA_029721355.1. Classification (NCBI taxonomy): domain Eukaryota; kingdom Metazoa; phylum Mollusca; class Bivalvia; order Arcoida; family Arcidae; genus Tegillarca; species Tegillarca granosa. The sequence continues at coordinate 24,202,073 of CM056604.1, forward strand.
TAATAGGTTAATACGTGCGCACGTAATATGAAAAATATATTTCATGTCACCTCTGTGCCACCGTAGTAATGCCACTAGATAATTTATTTTTTGATAGAAAAACATAACCTTGTGATTTTGTTTTGGAAAATGTTTCGGAAATTATTCACTTCTAACGGACATTTAGTAAGTCCTCCGTGGCAAAGGTCTAAAATGCGTTAAAAGGCGTGATATTTTCCAACGACAATCACTTGAGGTATAGATATAATATGTGATTTTCGGTTTTAGTATCCTTAAATTATATATGATATAAAATTAAGTTGTATAATGTTTTTCATAATAAACAATATTTGTCTTCATTTCTTCTCTTTTTTTCGAATGAACTTTATTTTCATTAAATATGCTTTACAGATGTCTTCCGATTTTTAATAACAACATTATGTTGCCTCGTTTTATGACTAGCTATGTTTTGAATCGTCAGTGACCTTAGAATCCGAATTCCACTCCAGGTAAACGCATTTTCAGAACGGGCACATGACTGATCGTAGTCCCGGCCATGAATTGCTCAATTTTTGAAGTCTCGATTAAAATTAACAAAAAGACCCCTAATGTCATTTTCATTCAAAAACATGTTAATATACATCATCAGTAAGTCAATATTAATGTCGCTGTATACATATTCAAATCTGACTATCCCTACTTTTCAGTCTACAAAAAATGTCTATCTAGAGAATAAGATAAGATAAGATCACAGGGGCTTGTATTTATTGATAATTCCCTTGTTCTGACAAATACCCCCTTTCTGACCAAAACCCTGGAAGAAATAAGAAAAATAACATAAGCTCAGTAGAGCTTGTAATCGACAAACATAAGTAAAACTGAAATTAAAACACAATTAATAACAAGAGCACCGCCGAGCGTAGCATTATACGCCCGTGTTATATTGATCGAGTAGTACTATTTACTAGTGTGGCAACACCTTTAGGGGTTTCGCGGGAAAGAATGGAACAATCTAGAGGATTTCTATCAGTAGAGCTCATCCACAGAACTTGCCACTCAAAAGTTTGACACAGACCTAACGGATAAGTGCCAAACCTACCAATAATTTGGTAAAGAATTGGTTACTTTAATGTGGGTACGAATTCAAAACGGTACGTTAAATTGTTTTTGGATGATAGCGCCGACTTTAAACAGTTATTGTGGATTTTATGTAAAAGATAGAAAAAATATAAAAATACCGTCTTTTCCGTCAGATCTTAAACATTTTTCGGTCAATGGACGACTTTTTCGTACAATGAACTGTTATTGAACAGGAGTGCGTTAAACGTAATTGTTTTTTGGAAAAATTCATTTTTCGCATGTTTGACCCCAAAATTAAGTATGATACCGATTTTTCCCAAAAATTTCACCAAGTTAGATAGCTAGATCGCATTAGACTCCATAACCTCAGAAATTTTTAGCAAAATCTATCGAGGAGTTTTCAAGGTCCCCAAGATGCAAATATATGCTGCTAAAAAGGAGAAAGTTGTCGCCTTTATCATTTCACATCCAGAGGATGTTCCGAATGAATTCGTCACTAATCCTCTAGATTGTTCCATTCCTTACTGAGAAGTATAAGTACAACTAGGATATATGTATGTAAAAATATATTGCTAAATGGATAGTGGTAGACTGCTATATAATTCATATTCATTTCCAGGAAGGAAGAAGTTTAAAATATAATGTTAGGTCATGGCAGTGTTTTCATGTGTTAAGCATTGCATGCAGGAAGATTTTAGGAAACAAATACATTTTTTGTCTGAAATGTTTTGAGAACCTTTTTTTTAACCAACCTGAAATAATTTATATCTATAAAGCTTAATTATAATTTGAACTGTTGTCGTGATCTGTGCAGTATGATAAAAAGGTGTTTTAAGTTAAAAAAGGGGCATAACTCCTCCAAAAATAATCTGAAAACGTTGTAATTCGAACTTGCACCAGATAATAACATCGTAAATGTGTATACCAAATTTCATTTGAATCCATAAATAGTTGTAGGCTCTGATGATCGGAAACCACATGGTCATACATACAAAAATTTCTAAGTTAAAAAAGGGGCATAACTCCTCCAAAAATAATCCGAAAAAGTTGTAATTCGAACTTGCACAAGGTATTACCATGGTAAGGTAAAGCTGTATACCAAATTTCATTTGAATCCATAAATGTTTGTGGTCTCTATTGAACGGAATACAAATTGTTATAACAGACGCCCGCCCGCCCGCCCGCCCACCCGCCCGGACGGACAGCACCGTAACATAATACGTTCCGTCATATGACGGGCGTATAAAAATACATATCGAATATAGGTGGAAACACAGCATACCGAACCAAGTTTATTCCGGTCAACTCGAAACTACAAGAAAATATGATGTGGTATTCGGTTACTTCCCCTTGAAATAAAAAACCGGAAATTCCACAGGTGGCAGTCAACTTCCCGCTTCACATTTTATAAATTTTCGGACTGTTTACAAACGATCTTCGCAGTAAGTGACTTAGTTACCGATTGTGTTATTCCTACACAAGATATAGATTATACAATCAATCGATTTTTACACAGATTTGTCATTCTGTAGAAGATATCTCTTAATTAGTTATAAATTACAACGTGTGTAGTTCCATCTTATTTAATTTTATCTTCCCTAACCCATGTCTACTCAGTCTGAAACCGTGCGAGTGATAGATTCGAGCACAGATGTATGCAAAATGCGAATATAACAGTCAATGACCGAAACTATGAACTCCAGCTAAAACCTAGGCCCATATCAGTATATGTAATTTTCTAATTTTGGAAAAGCATTGAATTATTTAAATTCGAATAAATTTTTATGAATGGGGGTAAATTTAAGATCTTGCACACCTTGCCTCATGTTGCGACAGAAAACAGTTCACCAGTATTTAAGATGACACTGTTTATAGTTCCATCACACAATGGGTATAATACTCGATGTCATATTTAGTTTCAAGTTTTGACAATAAGCAGTTTACCAAGTGACAATTTTGTATTGCTACAACAATGGTGCATTGTTTATTACTGTTTGTGTCACTGTGTTTGTGACAGTGAATTATGCAAGATTTTTACAGAAAATCCAATAAACTTGTATTCGGTATTTTTCACTTGCTGGAGTTAAGTCGTAACTAAAAATTGTAATGGGCATCTGCAATTACTATAAAATATTTCTGTAGAATGAAAACTGCTGCTGTGACGGGGATTTTACATGTTGAGAAATAACACAAATGGTGGATTCTTTTGTACCACATAAAGCGTCACTAAAACATCACTTAAGGTGTAAACATCACCATTTTTGACAAGCAAATAAAATAAAAAAACCTGAAGCAGCATCAGTTTCTTTTCTAAAGAAATATTTCATTGAAATTGTGGATGTGCATGGCAATTTTCTGTTATGACTAGATGCCAGTAAGCTAGTAATTCCAAATTTAATTGAAATTAATTGCATTATCTATGAAAATTTTGCATAATTCACTATCACAATCAGTGACAAACAGTTATTCTTGTTTTAATTTTCCTTTCAGATTTGCACCATGGCTACAGGTGATTTCAAGAACAACGTTCAGAAGTTGCAGAAAGAACTTAAACTAATAAAATATACAGAGGCAATAGATCTGGATGGGTAAATTCTGTACATTTTTAAAATTTTTAGTTGTTAATGCAATGTTTGAAAGAAGACATTGTCTGCTTGTCAGTCAAAGTTAAAAATGGGGTTGGGCAAGTTGAAAGTGAAAGTAGGTTTCCCATTGGACTAGCCATAAATTAAAAATACAGTATAACCTGTGTACAAAGTCCACCTAGGGGACTGGGCAAAAGTGGACTTATTAGACAGGTGGTCTTTATATAGAGGGTCCCCTATATGTACGAGTAAACATAAGTGTTTAAAAAAGTTATAAAATTGAAAATATGCAGCACCTATTAAAAACTTATTAATATTTACATTAATAAAGTTATTTTCATTTTATTTTTTAAAAACAGTAATAATTATTTAAAATAAAACCAAACTATTTAAATTTGATAAACTGTACATTAGAAAAGATTATTTGGTTAAACTCTACCTATTATATACACTTGACTAATCGTGTCTTTGTTGTTATAAGTAGCAGCAAAGGTGTCACAAATTAAACAATTATATATAAAACATAATAGATAATATTAGATAATACCAATGGATATTTCTACCTTTATATCTGATGGCTTCAGTTTTTGACATAAGTATGACTTCATATATTTTTCTTCAAAATTTTACGTAATATCAGTTGACACTGTAGTCTTTACTACTGTAGATTTTAAAACTATTTAAGTCACTACATTGTATTTAGTGTGATCAATAATTTATATTAAAATTATTTATTGCCAATCTTCATACATCTCAGTATCAAAGAAATGTGGCTGATATTTACTGCAAAAAATTTGGGAAATTATAAAATTTAATAAAAAACTATATTAAAGAAGTAGACTTTATAGACAGGTTCTGGAGTCATTTGGGACTGAAAAGGGTGGACTTTATTCACATTAGACAGATGTACTTTATATAGAGGCTCATTATATAGTAAAATCCAATTGGGATACTTCAGATTGGTTGCTATAGATAGGTGGACTTTATATAGAGGTGGACTCTACAGCAGGTAGTTGTTCCAGATCAGTAAAATATTTTAAGTTCACTATTTTCCAGTCACCTGAAATTAGAGCTATACTGTCTCATTATATTGGAACAATTTAGCTCTGAAATACAGTAATTTGTTAGTAGTTAAGTATAATTTATGTTTTTCAGAATGACCCAGGGCCAACCTTCAGGGTTTTTGCCCATATATCACTACTTATTCACCAGCTACAGCCATTCTATAGCTGAGATAATATCTGCAACAGATATTGAACTATATGGGAAAACAGACTTTAAATTCATGGAGGCAATGTATAAGGTAAAAAGGTTTTACTTACCAGTTGATTAATCTTAAGACCATGAATGGGAATTTTTATTTGGAGTCTTAATTTGTATTTTATGTCTGATATTATCAAGTGGATGATAAGTTTTGAGCAAGTGTTTGATAAATAATTTCTGTTGAATAAGTTGTAAAAATGTGTCAATATGTGTCATTTCCTTGGGTTTTTTTTTCCTTCTAGAATTCATAAAACGTTAGTAGTAACATGTATATTATTAATATTTTCTATAGATTAAATTTTACTATGTTCTGGGATGAGTCTAAATTTTGAGTCTCAGAAAGAAAAGTATTACCAAGTGACAAGGTAAACTTGGATCTGGATAATCTTTTCTGTTTTTCTGTTTATCTCCTAAATGCTTTAAAGTACTCGTTCAATCGATGTGAAAAATGTGTGAAAACATGGCATTATTGTTTTGTTTTTTTTTTTTTGTTTTTTTTTTTTTTTTTTGCAGTATAAAGTTACATAGCATACTAATATTGGTAGTTATAAACAATCATATTTGAAAAAAAGATACAGTTGTCTTTTTCAGTATGTTGAAATTGAGTTTTTCTTTTTTTAAAAAAATTTAGATATTGAGGGATATGTTTCACTACAAACCGCCGATAACCAAAGAACAGTTTTTTAGTAGCGGTTTTGCAGAGAGAAAGATAATAATGTGTGCTGAAGTTATACAGAAAGTCAGAGAGAAAAATAAATCCTTACAGCCATCTAAAAAGTCCACTACAGCAACTACGAGCACACTGTCACAGTACAACAGTTCAAAGGTATTATTTGGGTCGTAAATATGTGATGAAAATTTGGAAATTTTTATGTTTATATTCATGTTAATTGGTAATGCTCGCTTCGTAAGGGGAAGGTTGTGGGTTCAAAACTCAACAAGAACACACTTTTTGCCTATGTGTATGGTTCAGAAATTCCTCTGTAAACAGTATTCTGCCATTAAATCTTGATTGACATTAAAATAATAAAAATGGACAAATCCTAGCTAAATAGAGATATTCTGATTTGAAAGATTAAACTTGTACTTGGTATTAAAGAATATTTTTCTATAGTGCATTATCAGTATACATTCATGTTAATTTACTGTTTTAGAATCCAAGACCGAAGTCAGCTGACTCTACTCACAGAGTTGTTCCAGCCAGTATGTCCGTTCCTAAATCCAAACATTTATCAGGAGACAAACCACCCCAGAGACCTGCCACCGCTCAACAAGTCAGGAGTGAGAGGCTTAATTCACCTAGGTCAAATGCACAACCAGAACTTAGACAGAAAACTGTGCCACAGCGACATGTGGCACGTACACAAATAGAGCCGTCATCAGTCCAGTCTCCACCAAAAGTTACAAAACAAGTTGTGCCACAGAGTGAAGTCCATTGTAATAGACCCGTGGAACAATTTCAACATATGGGTCTTGCAACTCCAAGTATTTCACATGTCAGGTCACATGCTGTTGAAGTGGTGTCAGTACCAAGAGGTATGCATTACTTACAGTATAAAATGCTATAACTTATAGTGAAATATTCTTTACATCTCAATGACAGCAATAGTCTGCTCAGATAAGTGTATTAAGGCTCTAGGATTCCCAACTCCCATACCAAGTGATTTTCTGTCATGGGAAAGTGATAAATACTGACTTTGCTCTCCGTGGGAAAGTGAAATTTATTGATACATGTATATTCATATTATCTATTATCCACTGGTAAATGTTCCCTCTTGCAACATCGTTGGAACCCTCTTCTCGGATTCTCCATTCTTTACTGCCCAGCAAAGGGAGATAACTAGTATAGTACATCTGTGGTTTGGTATTTTGCTATAGTTTCGTATCAAGTACATTTTTTTTTGTCAGAACATTTGTTATTTGTTTTCCTAATAAAGAATATTAAAAAGAACTGACATTTACTCACAATCTATATTTTTCTCACCAAGACATGGGGAAAGTAAAAATTTTTATGGGAAAGTGGATTTTTTGTTGTGACTTTCCCCTGGAAAGTTAGTGTCAATGAAAAATCCTAGAGCCATGTGTATAGTGCCAACCTTGTTTCGAATTTAATGACTTTTTGAGATTGGATTTTAAAACTTTTTGTCATAAACAGATTGGCACAGATATTAACTTTGTCTGTTACTAAACATAAGTTATCATATTAGTTTTGGGTTTGTATTCAATAATTGAAAATCTGATGAATCTCAATTAAATTTAAGGTTTTCATATTGGACCTGATGATATAGAGACTGTCAATGCAGTAACAAGAGGTGATTCCTTCATGGAACCTAGAAATTCAAATGCTGAAGCAGTTCAGTGGCAGTCAGAAGTCAACAGTTTATATCAGGTGTGTTATATAGGTTATTTAACTGTTACATGGAAGTTTTAATGGGTTTACCAAGGTATAACTTGATATTTTATACATTGTTCAGAACTCTTATGATCACTACTGTGGTAGCTCAAAGTGCTCACTTTTAATATGGGAGGTTGGGGTTCAAACCCTGGCTGGATCTGACCAAGATTTGCAGTAAGTAGTGACTTCTTTTGCCAAGTACTCGACATTTAGAAATGAAAGTCACATGATTCTTTAGAGGAGACCTTGAACACCAATGCCCAATGTCATGGCAGGTGTAGCATGCAAAAGAAACCTCACTGCACATTGCCCTAAGCACATTGCAAAGGTCAAAATTTTTGCCACTTCACCTATAGCTGATGATGTCTCAATATAAGTGAAATATTTTTTACTGAGATGTGAAACCCCATTAAATCACATCAATTAATGAATTTTTACAACATACCCATTGGATATAGTTTGACTCTTTTCTCCGACTCCTGTAAAAACAAGAATATTCTGAGAATTAATGGCATAAATGTTTTCAGTACTAATGTTGGTTATTGATTATTTTACATTTTATACACGTATTAACAAATTTACATATAAACAGACCTTGTTCGATGTTGGTATTTTTGCACCACAATTTACTTTGTGTAATTTTCAATATTTATGAAATATTTATATAATTAATGTGATGAGTAATATTTCTTTCTTGGTGACAAGTGAATACTCTCTTCCACTATGTCAACTGAACAAATTGCTTAAGAAAATCTGTCATCTGTGGCTCGCCTGGTAAAGACTAAACAAAATTACAATTTTCATGTAATAGGTTATGAACAATCTAACAGAGAAGATCAATAAATGTGAATCCAAAATGATGAATGTATCAAATACAGTCTACTCACAAATCCCACAGACAGACCCAAAAGTTTATGATTTAATAACCAAAATACAACAGCAGTTGGAGACTCTAAATGCCAGGATGGTTTTAGTGGAGAACAGAGTAGCTATGGTAGAAGCTAAGGTCAGTGACCTTTATATTGCAACCTGTGTAAATAAACCTTTTGGTAGCACAGTAGAAGAACATCCATGGGTTCAAACCCTGACATAGTCATACATTTGAGATAACATTGTATTGCTTCCTCGTCTGGCGCTCAGCATTAGAAGGACAGAGTATCAGTTGGCAGTTGTTAAAATATCTCCGGGTCTGAGGTCTGGGACCTTTTGATTTTACCTTAGGACACTCAGAATTTTCAAGTTGTATAAGTCCAATGCACCTGCCTTTTTTTTGTCAGGATTATTTTTAGAATACACTTCTTTAGTGTATTAAAACATGTTTAGAAAACTCTTCCTTTATAGTGTATTAAAAATGGTCTCAAAATCACTTAATTTATTCATTTTGTCAAAGTTATTGTCGTCAAATGTTTCGGGGAAATGAAAATATAATGTCCAGGTGCTTGGACAAGAGTATGCTTGAGTGTTAGTAAGTTGTGTATATAATATATTTGTTTAATCAAGATTACTAACGAAGTCGATTTACATGAGTTTATTTGATTTTGTTCGATGTGACTTCCCAATCCTATTTTGGGACCTACCAAAAAACCGAAAAAAAAAGGAGCAAAAAGTCCTGGACCTATTGTTGTGAAATATAATTTAACCCCTGGTTGGTTTATCCTGTGTCAGGAAAAATTAAGCTGAATAATCTGAATGTTGCATCTGTGATCAGACAAAGTCCTCTAGGCTTTGCTATGTTAATAGGTGATATTGTAAACAATTTGTACGAGTAAAAGTCACCATAAACAAGCACTAAGACAAAGCAGATTAGTGACACTTAAAGATAGAACCTAAATTTAAAATCTTTTTGAGAGATTTGTTTATATGTTTAGATATTGGGTATAGCTAAAAGATTTGATGTGACATTCATCATTATTCAACTAACCAACAATCATCGTTCAACCTTGTTCATTGGGACAAGAATATGATTTTTATACCCCGCAACAAAGTTAGGGGCAGTATACTGGAATCACCGTGTCTGTTTGTCTGTCTGTCCATCCATAGACACAATTTGTCCAGAGTTTAATTCAGTTATGTATGATCCAATTTCTCTGAAACTATGCACATATGTTAGGCATCATGAAATCCTGTGCACCTGCCTAATCAGTTGAAATTGGTGGATTTATTGCTATTTTCACACTTAGAATTTTTCGCACGTACAATTTGGTCATACATAAATATGTCCAGAAGTTTATTTAATTACGTATGATCCAAATTTTCTGAAACTATGCACTTATGTTAGGCATCATAAGAACCCATCACCCACATTCAAATTCAAATTTCTTCACCAACATTTGAAATTGGGGTAGTAGTCTCCTTCAGAGACAGTTCTAGTTGTAACTGTTTTGTTATGAAAGTTAATTCTTAGTTAAAATACTCTTCAGATGTTGTAGATGTAGCTAGCTAGACAAGAGGTGCTTACACTTTCCAGGTGGAAATTCACATGTTAAACCTAATTTGCCAGTATTCATAGTTTGGGATTGTGCTTTAGATGTGGACTGTTATGTTTGTGTTTATTGATTAATTTAACCACTTTTCATTACAGATTGATGCTGGTGTTTCGACAGTACCTACTCAACTTAGTAGCCATGGTGGAGCTTCTTCAGTCATTGAAACTAACAAATATACAAATACATGTAGCAACCAATCAGAATCTAGTTCTCAAGACAATCACAGAGTTGGTATTCTAAAAACAAAACAGAGTCCCATAAGCATAGCAAACACTCAACCAGCCAATGAAAATGTAGATTCAGTATTGCCACAAAGACAATCTGAAGATGATTCATCAGTATCACTATCATGTATGTAAAAATGATATAAGTTTGTTTATTTTAACAGTGTACAAATTTTAGCCTTTTTAATGCAGCACTGATGATACCAAGTAAGGCATCAAACATACCAGATTGTGTTCCTAAAATGCCATAAATGCAGTTAAAAAGAATGCAGTCTATCTTGTTTATTGATTTTATTCTATACTGATAGCCTTCATTATCTTTAAACTCCCTTTATACTGAAATTTGTGAGAGTGTGTTATTCTAAAGGTATTTGTTTGCAAGGTGCCCTTAAAAGATTTTGGTAGCCATGGTGTCAGCCCAAGTCATATTTGCAACATTGACAACATTATTTATCACAATTTTATTTTTTTTTTAATTTTAGCTCCAGCTTTTGAAAAATTCAGTGAGAAAATGGAGACTGTCCAGAATTCTTTGCCTAGTTATGTTACATCACAGGACAACAGTTCATTTGGCCTTTCACCTATCAGACAGGTGCCAAGTGCACCAAACAATGGTGGGCCTCTCCTGCATGATACAACCAATGATGATACATTTGCCATGGCAACAGATGATGATGCTAGAAGATCAAGTACACCCACTGATTTTGATAGTATAAGGGGAGGGAAGTTTGGTAATGGTAATGATTCAATGTCATTCATAAAATTTGGAGATCAATCAACACAAGAAAAAGTAGATAGAATGAAAAATCTGTAAGTTGTGTGAAGATAATACAAGTAATATATTCTAATGTATACAAATTTATGAGAATTTTTGCTGGTCTGCACAAAGAGCAGTAGATCTCATTTTAGAATTCATGCCCATATATTTCTTGTGTCAGTAAGTACTGATGTATTCTTTTAAAAATATTTTAAACATGCTTCAATTTAGTTTGATGTCATTCACTTTTTGAGGCTAAAAATGGCATTTACCATCGATACTCTGCAAGGAGTAAAATCATTCTCAAAAAAAAAACAAAAACGGTGCACTTTGATTTTTACATTGAGTTTTGGAGTGTTTAGGCAGAATTATCATTATATTTTATATCATTATATTTTATATTGAGTTTTAATCTTTGATGTTATCTGTTTCAGGATTCGTTCTACAGAGGAGATGTTAAAGCCAAGTTAATCAAAGAAGTTTCACAAAAAGACCGAAAGTGTTCACTGCCATTACTTAGGAGTTTTGATTTCTTAATCAAAGTATTAGATCTGTTTATGAACAATATGTATAATGGGAAATTGTATAATCTGTATGTGCATGTTGAGGTTATCATTACCATATTTGTTTTAGAAATCTATGAAACATTTCAAACTTTTTTGCTTAAATTTGTTTTTATAAACCTTGTTATGGAAATATAAAGATATTTATAAACCATCTCATTTAAAATGCTATCAAATTAACTGATGTGTACTATAATTAAAACAGTTATAGGAAAAGTGATTTCACTTTTTGTGAAAATTTTGAAAAAAAAAAAAAAATTAACAGCATATTAAATATGTGCCTAGCATATCTGGCAATTGCTGTGACAGCAAAGCCATTTTTCTTTAGTTCTCTCAAATAAAAAGACCAAAAAATTCTATTATGCCTTTATAAATCCCCTTTTAATCACTGCTTGAAAACATGTTCTTTTTTTTTAACATTTGTATTAATTATCTTCCCAATTCAAGTTATTTTACCAAATAAAATGTGGCTTGGCTACCAACTATCCCAAAGCAAAAGCTTTTGGTATTGGTGTATAACTGGTATACTTAAAATAAGTCTTATAAAGAAACATTTGATCCAAAATAGCTTACTGGTATATACATGTATATCCTATATACAGACACTAGAATTTGTGTAATCCTAAGTTATATGTTTTAATATTTACATATATTTGTATCTGTCACATATTTAACTCTTCATTTCTGTTGGATTCTAGGGGCCAAGATATTTTGTATGACCAGTTATATGACAGGATGTCATAAATATGTCGTGATTGGCTCCATGTATCTTATGACCTGACATCTCAAATAGTTTTTAATCATGATGTCATTTATTATGATGACATGATCTTTTTTTGCTCATTGCAAGTAATTATGCAATAAAAAGATATTGACCCTAAAAATACATTTTGTTTGTGAGAAATGGATCTCTACATGTTATTTAGGGTAGAAAAATCTGAATAATTAATAATAAAAAAAAAGAGTCTTGAACTCACTTAAGCCAATTTTCTGGACCATAAGTACATTTATTAATGTATATACTTTTATAACATATTGTTTATTTACATGTTTTTAATCAAGGATCAAATAAACATACAGATGACAAATCTTTCGTTACACATGTACCCCATGCTTTAAATACTACATGTATCTATGGTACATTTGTTTTAACACATTATATATATATATATATATAACAATGTCATAATTCTTTGTAATGTGTCATTTATGATATACATTGTGTATATACATTTCTTGCACCCCAGATAGAAAAGTCCATATAAATAGCGATGCAAAATATTTCAATCTTGCACCCCCTGTACAAGATAGCTCACATGCTCTTTTTCCCCACAAAGATTTATCAATGAAATCATAGGTGTATCAGTACTTTGAGAACCACTTCATAACCCAAGAATCTTGCATACTTCCTCACAAACAAATAAACAGAACAATAATACTACATTTTAAATTTAAAATCAATTTTAAAAACTTTTTTTCTAAATCAATAAGAAGTTTATTTCCATTAATTTTTATATGACTAAATGTTAATATGAATTATGAAGCCATGCTTGTTTTTGTCTTCTGTATTCACGTGTCACTTCCATCATATGTTGAATTTTGATTTTTAATAGAACTTGTATATTTTGTGGTGCAAGAAATAGAATCAACCACTACTTATGGTATCAGATAGGGAGATCTCAACCCTCGTTCTAATATATTTGGTCTAGAACTCAGCGAGCCTCATTCTGGACCAGAGAAATTAGAACTCTGGTTGAGATTTTCTTATCTGGCACCACAAGTAGGGATAGATTCTTTTAGTATATCATATGCAAGTTATTCCATTGGTTGTAAATTTTGGCATATTTTGACAATCAATCAAATTGCCAAAATATAAATCATAAGTGCTGAAAAAAAATGATCTTGAATTTTATATCATACATATGTGAATATGTGCACTTTAATTTAAAAAAGTGCAAATTACCATTGTTTAATCCAAAGCATAAAACTATATTGTATTATTCAACTGTATTACCATAGAAATAAGAAGATAGGATCTTACTGGTATCTAAAAATATCCAAACAAGTCAACAATCTATACATGATATAGATTATGAACTTTTAAAGTAAATCTGTGCTGTGGTGTAGAAAGAGTTGTTCCCCTTGTATCACCTGGCTGCAGATTTTTTTTTCTGAAGAATACATGTGTTTTCTTAATTATAGTGATATATAACAGAATATATGTATTTACAATTATTTAAAGTATATATATTATAATTTTTGAAGCATGTTTTATATTTCATCATAGTTATTATTTATTTGGTTGCTGGTTTGTTGTTTTTGTGATATTTTAAATGCTAATTTGATGGTTGTAATCTATTTAATTCACCCTCCATACAGATAGTAACTGAAGATTTCATCTTTGTGTGATTTAGGAAGCTTAACTTAACAAATTTTTACATTTCTAAGTGACTGCTGAAATGAGACAATGACCATAGGCCTGTTAAGGAATGACTGTATCCGCGAGCGCAAGCACTATCAATATTTTAAGGCTGTTCGCCTAAGTTTCAAGATGGCATCCTTCAGACAAAGTTTGTAAGAAATAGCTTCTGAAACCAGCATGCATTTCAATTTATATTTCAGTCCAAGGGTATGGTTTCTTTCTAGAAGGGATTTGAATGATAGGATTAGTTAAAACTTATGTACAGTTGCCCCATTTAATTTATATTTTGACATTTTCTCTCCAGTCGAGTGTTGGTGTCTAAATCTAAGGAAGGTTATTTTTAAAACATCTAGATGATTATGATGAGTTATTTTCAACGCAAGTACTCGTCTCCGTTCAATAGACATAAAAATTTGTATTTGCGAGCGCAGTGAAAAGCAACCAGTAACTTGAACACGCCTCAAAATTAGCTTAGATATTAGGATTAAATTAAATTAAAAATTGTATTTTTTCAAAAGTATATCAAAACATTAACATCATTCATTTTACACTAAGTTTAACACATAATCTATTTATTCAAAATTTTAAAAAAAACCCATTCATTCTTTTTTAAATCAAAAATACTGGTTGATAATATCATTGAACTAATCTGTTCATTATTTTTTATTATTAAAAAATCTACATCCAAAAAAATTCAAAAGCCAACTATACATGTCATGACCAATTATAAATCTTCTAACCATACCGCTACAGGGTTTCCTTAAATCTGTGTGCTGGTACCACTTCACATGTTTTTATTTTAAAAAAAGTGTTTGGTTTCATGATAAAGAACTTTTTTTTTTTACTGTTGGTTTAAATAACATTGTTTATATGGTTATTCTAGACTAGTTATTTATCATAAAGAATTGGGACCACTCGCATGTCATAGGAACACATATGATGTTTTCACCATTGTCTTTTTCTCTAAGTTAAAGTCATAATACATGTGTATTAAAGTTTGCATTTCCTTAACAGTACCATTATAGTTTCCATTTTTATACCATATGACCTGCAGTTATTTCAATTTCATATGGAATCATATTGTTTGATGTTTTCCATAAACAATTTTTTGTGCTTAAAAATTGCAGTGGAAATTTTACTAAACTGATAAAAACAAAACATTATACATTAAGTTCAAGAGGTATCTAGCAGGTTAATTTATAATTCATTGTATAGTATTGGACCTTAACAATCCAATCAGTTGCTGTGATATACCCCTAGTTATGGAGATAGTCGATTCCAGCTCTGACTGTCATAAAAACATTGTTTGTGATGGTAAAAGGGAAAGCACAAATATAATCCCCTATCAGGTTTAAAGAAACTGTATATATTTTTTTATATGGTTGTGAAATTATTAAATGCTCTAAAGCAAGTCCTAAACTATGTCCATTTTATAGAAAGTGTATTTGAATTTTAATACTGTCAAATCTACCAGTGAACATGTCTTATCCAGATAAGATATTTTGTCAGTTCAACTGTTAATACAAACAATATTATGTGGTTACACCTTCATCACAAGTCTGCCACGCCCACTTCTGTAAATTGTACTTGCTTACCTCATGTGCTAACAAGATTACTGTGATAAAATTAGTTAGTTTGATATTATTTTTGCTTCTTTGTTATTTTTTTGCAGAAAATATTTGTAATAAATGCTTATTAACATGTTTATTGTTACAGTTTTTTCCAACTTTCCTACATAATTTACTGTTAAAGTTTTTTTCTACTTGTCTACCTCATACACACCACTGGTCCACTGAAGGAATGAAAGCACAGTCTCATTGCAATATGTTGAGCGAAGTAATTTAGTTTTATGCTCCAAAATTCTTTCATTTGATTTCATTTGTTCGAGGTGGACAATTCATAAAGGTGGAGGAAACTGAGTGTCCAGAGGAAAACCACAGATCTTCAGTAAGCAAACAAACTTTCTAACACTAGTACCTGTACTGAATGGGATTAATACCTATGCAGCAAGAGGCACTGTGATCCATAACCGCACGCTGTACACAACTTGGCTAACGAGACCCGTCTTCAATATGTAGGTCTTTGGTATTATTGTCACAACCTTAATTCATTGAAATTCAGCTTTATTTATTTATTTGTTTATGTTTAAATTTCGTAGAAAACCGTAAAAAAAAATATTAGATAATGGACATTGTCATGGTTTGGATGTGCCGGTGATCCATCTCGTGTTGACCAGGCTTGTTTACTAAAGTGTATTTAGACGTCACTAGCTGAAGTTGAAAAAATGAAAAGCCTTCTTAAGGCTTGCAGTCTGCTGAAGGAATTGTACCCGATACGACTTGTGAATAAACTAATCATGCCAATATATACACTGTCAGTCCACAGTTGGTTGTTAAGGATTGGCTGGGTTTCCAGGCACATTTTGATCATGTAAAGTATATACTGTTAAAATACCTATGCAACACTTCAAAAAATTGGATGATTCCATCAACTTTAAATGACATTATTCATAATAGCGAGGAAAAAATAAGGCGTTGATCAAGCACGTTAAGGCAATCCCAAAGCGTTAGCACAGGGAACTCTTCTTTGGATGCGATCTTTAAATTCCGAAAGAAGTTCATTACTAGTATAAGTACATAGTTTTCTGTAAATTATGATAAGAGGGAATTTTTTAACTGAAAACAAGTACATGGTAACAAAAAACAAGACATAATACAATTTAACGATAGGAACAAAACAAGATAAGCACATATTTTGACAACTGATTATAAAGTCTCATTACTTTAGATGGAAAAGAATAAATGTCTATGTCGTTCTCGCCGGAACCGTTGGTCCGTTATTATTATTAATAATAAATAACCTTATTTTACAAAACAGTTAACCAATGACCCGTTCATGCCAGTATGGGCCATGTTATGAGAGAGAGAGAGAGAGAGAGAGAGAGAGAGAGAGAGCATAAATATTTGTTTGATTTTTGAAAAATATATGTTGTATGTGTTATACCGCAATGTTGCGCCAAGTACTCTTCAAGAATCTAAGAAACATTGTTTTATACATATGGGTAGTAATATTGACTCATTTCTCTATAAGTTACAGAACTAGAAATGAATCATATTTCTTCATTTTTGACACATGCTTTAAAGTTGATGCAGCTGCATGGTGCCAATAATTGTAACTGTACATGTACATGTATATTTTATATGTATGGATAACATTATTGTATCACATATGTACTGAAAAGAGTCTTACATACATTACAATAAAGATTATTTTTACTCCACCTTATCAGTCTATTTGCAAGTAAAGAGGCTACTAGGATTGATGGTAGTGTAGGTTTTAGACTTATTGGGGTCTCTCTGATATTTAAGTCATACTATCTATCTAAAAAAATTAATAATTTTTCTACAGGAAGTATCATATATATGTGTATATAAATTTTATTCTGAAAAAAAAAAAAATATATATATATGCATATATTTTACCATGAGATATTTTTTTACATTGCGAAGTTCGAGTACAAGTTCCACATAGTTTATTATTCTATATATTGATATAGGAATCAAAACCGAATTTTGTCCGACTTGAAACCTTTTCTCCTCGCGAAACACAGCAGAAATCTCTAGAATTATCGCCAATGAGTTGCGTGACTAAATTGAAAACTCCAATGTCACCTTTAAAATCGTTATTTTATGCTTAAAACATTTTTTTTATTCAGACCTATACCAGAAAAAGAAACTCTTAAAATTATGCGACTTGATTGTTTTGGTTAAAACTTATTCTTTTGAATAGACTTTAGGAATGGATTTTTTAATTTTCAATTTTTTTTGCATAATTCAAAAATTAATTTCTCAAACTTTCTCAGGTTTATATCTAATAAAAGCCAAAAATATTAGACACCGTTATTAGGTACTGTGGACTGTATAACTGAGAGTAGAAGCAGAAGATCGATTCATAAATCATGGCTATGAGGAGTATATTGTCATGTGCAGAATTTTGAATTTTTACTCAAAAGTCTGCACATGACCGTATTTATAAACTTCTGGTTGAACCTACATAAACTGACAGGTAGTTTAAAAAGAATAACTAGAATCGGCATATTAAAGAGATTTATAAGGATCTTTTTACTTCAATTTAGTATTTGCTACACGATCGTATTGGTAAACTAGTTGTTGTCAAAAAATATGAAAATTTTGGAGTCTTCGAAAGACACAGAGAAACTGTCTAACCCAAGTAACATGATTGCCAAGTTAGAAAGAGTTTAAGCGCCGGAACCACAAGAACATACAAGAACATTTATTATTATTATTATTATTACATTTTAAGTTTTATCAGCGACATTTCGGTTTAAATATTGCTGATGGTATATTTCATTTTTAAATAATCAATCAATTAATATTATTTTTTTTTGTTCTTACTGAAATTGCTGAATTTGACATTGATTTTTTCAACTTGACCTGAAAATAATTATTTTTAAATATATAAAACTGTTCTTTAATTTACTATTAAATTGATGAAAAATACATAAATAAACAAACAAACAAACAAACAAATAAATAAATGAATAAATAAATATATAAATAAATACAATCAGAAACCATTGGGGTTTTCTTAGGCGTGTCTATTTTATTCCTTGTAGGGTGGTAAGGATTATTGCCAATGGGATTTCCCGGTGTTATCACATATTTGATATACTGTTTCAGAAAAAGAAGGTCTTTTAGCTGTATTTATCAGCCTTTTAATCAATGATTTATCTTCTTGAGCATTTTCCTTCGGCACTTATATAAAATAATGGCATTATTGTCGAAGAAAACACCCTAATCAAAATCCGGATCGTTAAATGGATCATTCCATAGTAAAACTCTTCTGACGTCATTTACTATCAACAAAATGGCGGTAGATTTGCCACCTTCAGTAAAAAGATGATGCATATGTCAGCGAAAAAGAGAAAAAGGATAAAATCAAGTGAATAGTGGATATGGCGGAACCTAAAAGACTACAGTTTACAACTGTCAGTCCACCAAATAATGAAGAAAAGAAGAAAACACCTCAAATTTGTCACCGATTTACGTTGTCCCTCTCGGCCTCGACCGACTCGACATGTCCGGAGTTTTCATACACAGATTTAGTGAAAAGTAAACTGGTAAGTCAATTCAACCTTATTATTTTCATTTAATAAAATATATTTTTAATGTCTATTAATTACATTGAAAACTAAAATCTCTTTCCTATTTTTTATTCAACTTCAAATGGGGATTCCATCCCGGTATGGCTCACAGTTCAAACTTCAAAATCGGCTTGCAGTTTCTACTTTGTACAAACAAATGTTCGAAAAATGGCTGAACTACACAGATAATGCTCTAGAAACGCATAGAAAATAGCTTCTTGTCGGTCTACGCCATTTTGATCATTTTTCCTGCATGGAAAATTTTGTTGCAACTTTTGCCATGCAGTTCCACTTGCTTCCTAGTTTTCACTTCTCTACTTTGCGTCAAGTTTTCATAGACGAAAACGCAAATTTGAGTTTTGCAGCCAGAGGATTTGGTTTTGCAGTAACATTTTAGCAAGAAAATAAAATTTCATGATGTGTTATTTACGGACGATTATATATATCATGAACTGTAATGTGCTTGATTATAAAGAGTAGTAAACAAACCTGCCGTGGATTGATATGTGTGACACACTTATTTTAAGCACATTATACCAGTGTGTATTCTTTGTGATTTTCTTTCAGTTTTGTCAAATATTAGTAGAATGAGCCTAAGTTCGATTTGGCGGCTTTTCAAAACAACTGAAAATCCTGTTATAAGAATAAAATAATAATCATTTTTATCAGTAAGTGAGTAAAGTGATTAAATCAATCAAAAATAGGACGGTCAACGATTGGTCGGATTAGACAACTAGTATTGGTACGTCTGTCGGTATAAAATTAAATGCTGGATGATTTTTTTGTTGGACAAAAGGCATCGACAAACATTTTATCAGTGTTTATAAATGGTTGATTTTTATTGAATTTAAAAAAAAAAATTTCGAAATTGTTTTTAATGATGATCACGTGACCAAATAAGTTGCGTTTTAATGTCCAATGACAGGTTAGGTTTTGGGTGTTTTGTCTTGTGGATTAATAAACGGGGAAACGCGCGATATTATGTGACTTGAAATTAATTATCAGATTTCTGAATTAAAACTCGACATGCAGGACATGCATTGGGGTACAAATGGGATAATTTATTTTAAAAAATGAAATCCAGTGATGTGTATAAGTAGGTCAAATGCTATTTATAGATCTTCAATCGATATAGTCACAGATATATTGTTAGTTAGCGAGGCATCAGGTAGACGTTAAAGAGGTTTATTGGTTTATCATCGATAAGATCTAATTATCGATTATTAGTGATTTGTTGCAGAGGTAAAAGTCATTTAGAGGTCACTGGGGGTAAATGACGTGGCGGGAAACAGTGTATGTGTATATTGAGCGGTTTATGGCGGTGTTATACAAGGGCGCGTGTAGACTTTATATGGGTTATTATAGGGGAGGTGTATTGAATACGCCCGGGGATAGACACAAAATTCGAATGCGTCATGAAATGCATGCGCACACGCGCATAATTTTACACGTGCAGAAAATGTCAAATTTTAGTGTATTTTTGAGAGCGATATATTTGGACTTTTTTCTTAAGATGCAATGATGGAAATACTTCTTCTTAATATAATAATAAATAATAATAATAATAAGAAGAAGTTTTTTATCTTTAGGTAAAAGGCGTATTGTGATGATAAAAATAGAAAAGATACAGAAAAAATATTTTAAGGGTTTTGAATTTAAACAAATTTTAAATGCATGAAATAATAACAGCATAAAAATCTCGGCCTAAAAAAAGTATTCCTATCCCACACCTTTTTCTCAACACTTTATTAATTTATTATTTATTTTCTTTTTTTATTAAAGTTTAATTTTGTCGTTTTCACATAAATTAAAAAAAAAAAATTAAAAATAACTAAAAGAGTTGGTTTTTAGTTAATTGTAACTAATAATAATAATAATAATAATAATAATATCATTATTAAAATAAAAACAAAAATTATAGCTAGTGTTAATACAACCTTTATTGAAATTGTGGCAGTTATAAAATATGTAAACAGCACTATTGAAAAGTTTGAATCTTATCAGACATAAAGAAACAGTCTTAAAGATACATTTGATAAAGCTCAAGTATTATTATTAATTAAAAATCTTATGATATTGCATAAGTTATATTGCCTGTACAAACCCTTTTTTCTCATTTTTTTGCCAAGACTTAACTAAATAGTGCCAATGGTTATACCATAGGAATTTCCTAAATTTCTGTAAATGTACGACCACATTCCAGTTTTGGTTTGAGAGTAGTGGTAAAATGCACTGTATACTATACATGTACATTGATATGGGGGAATAAAACTTTTTTTTTTAATTGATTTCTTAGATGTATAAGAAATTAAATAACTCCTCCCCATCTGCAAACTTTGTTTTGGGTGAGGGGAAGGTAAATAGAAATCATTATACACCCCTGAAAAAAACTTACTTTGAATGAGTTATTAAGAAATCATATAGTTTCTTTGGACTACGGTAGATATGTTTTTTAACTCAAGTTGCTCGGAAACTCATTTCTTGTTAAAAATTGCCACAAGGTTGAGAACATTTTCAAAAGTAAAACAGTGCATAATCCTAACATTTATGGAAATGTTGGTGAGGTAATATCCTGTCAGTGTATGTACGATAGGAAAGCAGGACAAAGATTCAGAATTTTTAGGGGACATCATGAATATAATGATAATCTGGATAGATCTACAATAGAAACATGTATTTCCTTATCTTTGACAATTACACACACACACACACACACACACACACTATATATATATATATATATATATATATATAAGAAAATTTTCTTGACCCAAGAACATCTCACCCTTAACACCCTAAGCATTCCTTTTGCAGCCCCCACTTAAAATATACTACTATATACATGTATTATCTTTGACATATTTAGTGTAGGTTAGTGTATGTTGGAAGGGGGGCATTTTCCACACTCTCTTTGTCTGTTCATCAGCCTGAAATCATTTCTATTAAGTAAATTTTACTTCCATGGATGTTTTCTTTTTTTTTTTGTCAAATTTGGCACAAATGTATACCAACATAAAATCATCTGTTGAGTACCACATTAGGATGGGTAGGTCAAAAGTCAATGGCTCAAGGTCAAAGTATAGATTTTGGGAGCGTAGGGTATTTGGCTTTCAAGAAACGGGTCTAATTATTGTAATAGTGTTTGTTTGCTTTATCAGTGCCCTTACAATGTCTTTCTTTTATTCAATTTTTTTTTTTTTTTTTTTTTTTTTTTTTTTTTTTTTTTTTTTATAAATTTGTATCATTGAGCAACACTGCAGTTTTTGTCAGTTGATATATTTTTATTTCTTGTTTTTTAATTTTTTTAATTTTCACTCAATCATTTAATTATGCATAACAGTAACAAGAAATTCTTCATGTATGTATTTTCATTACGATCAATTAATCATAAATGCATTAAAAGTTTATATTGCTTAGCCCAGTAATATTTGTTTTAACAGAAAGCAAAGAAAGACACAGATAAACCTCAAAGTACAGATGATTCAAGTAAAACTAATCCATTTGGTGACGATGAAGACGCTGATGAGATTGCAGCACTTGCCAGGAAATTTGAAGAAAAATATGTAATTTAATAATTTATTATTTCAACATTGAACATTGTTTGGAAATATAGTGTTTGGACTTAATTTGTGAAATTGAATTATCATTTTAATTGGGCAGTGATTTTACCATTAAGACTTGTACATGTATCAGAATTATGATAATGACTTAGCATTTTAAGTGACCATTGGTGAGAAAATTTGATGATCTTTTAGATTTGTATCTTGAAAATGTGATTATAAGTTAGCATTTTAGTTGCGCAATAATGGGAATATTTGACCCAGTGCACCTGAGTTGTGAAAATATGGATATACATGTACATTACACATTTGATTGGGCTTCAATTTTTTGGGGAATTCAGATATTTTTTAAAATTTTTTTATTTAACAGGGACACATGGATCTTGGTGAAGGATATGATGAGACAGATGAGTTCATTGATAATTCTGAAGCTGTATGTATCTATATAATTTCTCTCTCTCTCTCTCTCTATCTCTCTCCTATATATACATGTATATACATGTGTATATATATATATATATATATATATATATATATATATATATATATATATATATATATATATATATATATATACACCATCTAGGTATTAAGTATTACCATTGTGTTGTATGGTGTGTTATTTATTTATGCCATAAAAACTTAACTCTGTTTTTAACAGAGATATATGGTACACAAACATTTTTTGGGCATACCTGTTTTTATGCTTATATATTGTGGCTGTTGCCAAAGAGACATTACACATATTGTCACTTTTGTAAGCTGTTGTCATCTGCTTGTATTTTGTAAGATACAAAACCCACACATATTGTCACTTTTATAAGCTGTTGTCATCTGCTTGTATTTTGTAAGATACAAAACCCAACTCCAAGCAGTGGTTTTGTTTGCCTAAAATTACTACCGAATAAAAGTAGTTTCCCCTTGAGAAATAAGACTAAAATTTCCCAATTTGACAACTAAAATTACCCAAAAGGCAACAGTGACACACAATCAAATAGTTTAAGTTAAATCCAGTTGTCCAAAACTGTTCTGACAGACAAAAAATGTAAGATATTGTCACAATATAAAATCTTTGCAATGAATTTCAAAATTCTGAGCTTAATATGTGACATAAAGAGGGTCCAAATTTTCCCAATCTGAAAGGTGGAAGGTAGTTTTTAAAAACCATAGCAAAATCACTGCCAAGAGCAACTATAACTAGTTTTCTGTACTCTGATGTGACTACTTTCTTCATGTATCTTTTGTACACCATCACCTGTTCAGTCATTTACAAAGTGAAAAAGCAGGACTGTACTTCTGTTAATAACATATGTATAAAAAGCACTTGAATTTATGATATGCACCCTGTGAAAAGTCACTTTGATTATTTTCAGTTTGATGAAGTCTTGCCATCATATTTACACTCTGATTATTTTCAGTTTGATGAAGTCTTGCCATCATATTTACAAACAAAACTGGGAGGATTCTATATTAATTCTGGCAAGTTGGATTTCAAAGAAGTTGAGGATGATTCCAGGGAAGAATTTCAGACTCCTGTCAAAAAGAAAAAGAAAAAACGGGTGAGAATTGTATCAATGAATCAGTAACCTGCAGTGGATTAAAACAATAAGTTTCCTTTTTCACTATCACTGCCTTGGTGGCTCAGCGGTAGAGTATCTGGCCTTGAGAATGAAAGTTAAGGGTTTAAACCCTGACCAAGTAATTGGACTTAAAACTGAGTTACTATGTTCTGGTATGGTGAGGTATTAGGAGGACTAGTACACCCAGAGCCAGGATAATGTGACTGAGAAAGTGGTATGCTTGTCTGTGGCATACTGATTTCGTAAGCTAGCACCTTGGCAAATGGTCATTCTAAGTGCATGCTAGTAAAAGGCCAACTATAATACATATTTTTACATTACACACTTACACAAACTTGTTCTGAAGTAATCATTAGAGATAAATAACATTGTGCTTGTTGTGAAAAACTGAAAATACCATACAACAGGTTATTTTTGCAGTCTTAAATTTTGGCAATGTTGATGAAAAAAGGTCAGCTGTAAATTTTGGCATATTAATTTTGATTTGAAATGTCGGTGAATACTTGTGACTACCTTTGTTTCATGTGTAAAGCTTCATGAAAGATGGAAAATAAACAACTTATAACTAACTATATTTTATTACTAAACTAAGCAACTCTTTAAGTTTATAAAATAAAACGTTTTAAACGTCCAAAACGAAAGCAGATGGTCCCAGAATGTCTGCTATTGCACTATCCTCATTTGGTAAAATTTATTTTTTTTTTTTGAAAAAACTTTAAAATACTTGTTGTTAAAAGTTAGAAATGTGTGTGTAGCTTTAAAAGGATAAAACATTTACAAACTTTAGATGAGTACTAATCGTGTAAGAACTACTCACTATTTGAATTCACGAAACTCAAGACTATACTATGGTGAAACATAAATCACTAAATTTTCTCTAATTTTTAGCAATTTTAATTTCGGTGATTTCGAATTAACCGCCAAAATACACCAAAATAAGCAACTTGCTAAAATATCCCGCTATATAGTAGCTGATACGACATTAAAAAACATTACAACCAACCTATTCCACTATCAGTTTGTCATATCTTGTTATAAAATTTTTTTAATAGGATTTGAATATTTTTACTTTACTTTTAAAATTTTATTTCAGCTTATAACTTCAGATTCAGAATCAGATGATGAAGAAAAGAAGAAAAAAGTGAAGGTTTGTAAAATTGTTGTTTGCTTGTAACTTTTTTGGTCACTCTATCATGATCAGATATCATGTGCATGGTGCATATTGTGGTTGAAACAATAACAGACCTGTCAGGCTTTTATGATTTATTCATAGTTCCCATGGAAATTTGAGAGGGTCTCTGTGGCTGAGTGGTATATAGCTCATCTTTATAGATCACAGCACCTCTCACTGACCATGTTCTTATCCCATTTGGGTAGATCCTAGTTAGAGAAAGTTTGTCACTTCCAGGTACTGTGGTTTTCTCAAACATTTTAGAGTTGAGCACCTCAAAATAAGTAAAATAAACTTGAATAGGGTGTAAACTTCATGACTGCACTTCAGTATCAAATGTTTTTCTTTGAAGAATCTTCCTTGCAGATTATGTTTATTTTACATTAAGCAAACATATTGCTACAATCCATCCAGCTGCTAGTTGAATACATAATTATAGGTAGGTTAACATTTTTCAATGGACTGGTGCTCCATTCATTAAAGGAAACTTGTACTCTGTCGGTTTATGCTACTAAAACCAAGAAAAAACATTTGCATGCCCTTATGATAAGACACTTAACTGAATGAAATAAGTTAGTAGACATTCATTAGTAAAAGACATAGTTAAGAAATTGTAAAATACTTTACAATATGACCATTTTGTATTGAATGCCAAAGAAGTTAAAGTTTGTTGAAAAATTAGGTTCAATCTGTTGTTTTAGTGCCATTTCGTAAGATCACTAACATGTAAAAATTGAAATTGTCTAAAAATACATTTTTACAAGAAATGTTAGTTTATACCAAGTACATTTTGCAAAGCAATTTTTCGATATTTATAATTCTTTTTTATTCATACTTTAGTACCCAAGTTCTTTACTAGTTGCATGAGTTTAAAGATATATGATAGAATTTAAATTGTTAAAACTGCTAAGTTAAAGGGAGGCAATTCTAAAAAGCCAAGAACAAATCTATTGCTAGGCAACGTAATTGCACCAGTGGTGCTTTTATGTATTAAATACTTTATTCTAGAAACGCAAATTGAAGGATGGAATTGAAGGAGAAAAGAAGAAGAAAAAACATTTGTTGAATGGAGATACAGAAAAGGCTTTCAAAAAGCCAAAGAAACCAATAGATAAAGAAAAACTGAAAAAGTGAGTTGAAAATATTATGATCCATTTGAAATGGTTTGTATTACACAAGGGAAATAACTCTTTAACTCAAAAAAATGTTCTATTTAGTTTTATTAGAACATGTTTGTATCTATATTTAATTTCAGCAGTTTGATAGCAGTATTTCATATATTGTGACCAAAATTTATTTTATTACTAGCAAAACATTTTTTACAGGGAAACTTAAGAGACTTTCAAATTAATATATTCCATTTCATTCCAACAAATGTGGGTAATTGATCACATGGTATACTGGAAAACCTCATTTATGCCTCACGATAAAAGGTTCATGATTCAAATGTACTGAAGTTAGATGTTTTTCTTGCAGGAAGAAAATGTCTCCAACTGTAGCTGAATTATTAAAACAACAAACAGAATCAACTTCAAACACTCCCTCATTATCAAATGGAATGTCCAATACTGATACAGAAACACACAGTCCAAGTATGATTGATGGCAATGACTCCTCCTCTGATGCTGTGATAACCAATAAGGAGGATTCCAACAGCCATGACGTAGAGGAGGACAAAAAGTACAGTAGACCCTGCAGCAGTACCAAAACTACCAGCAGGGCTTACACCAGAATTAGAGCTAACAATCGAGAAATTAAAGGAGGAGGTAAGATATATTTTGTAAAATGAAAAAAAATAGATGATGAAATAATTTTACAATTTACTGTAAAATCACAAATGTTTAGGGGGGGGGGATAATTTTTTTTCTGGGTAAGTTAATAACATGGAATTTAATGATAGCAAAATTCTTTTACCAAGGGTCCAAAAGAATATATTTTTACTAGACAAAATTTCACAATTCTTTTTTTATATTAAAAACTGAAATTTTAACCCTACAGATATTTGTGATTCTGCAGCATACTTAAAATGAAATGCAAGAGCTTTAACATCTCAATAATAATATTTAAAAAAAAAATTGTATTGTACAGTTTATCTGCCTTGTATAGAAAAAAAAACATAAATACAGCAGTTGTATATACATTTAAAATACAAATTTTGTTTTAATTTCAGGCTGCCAAAAATTCTTCAGTGGGAAAGAGTAAATTTTTCACGAGTGCTGTAAACAAAATGCTTTTAGAGTAAGTTATACCTCTCTTGTATCAATGAATATATTTTGAAGATTTTAAAATTTTTACAAAAAAAAATCTTATGTTAAAAAAGTCCTCAAACTACTTATTTTTGGAGTATTAATTGTAGTAATATTGTCTTACTCGTGTTTATAAAAAATTAGGTAACTATGACAACATATAGTTGAAATTAAAATACATTTGTACAGACAGGTATTGGGCTTAAAAATATTCTTTTAACTCAGATTTAAAAAAATAATGTTTACCTAAATGAACTTAAATATATAAAACAATTATCATTTTTAACAAAATTTTTTTTTGTTTTAAGAGTTGAGATGGGATGTAGACAACTGACCTGTGGAAATAGATCTTCTGTTTACGCATATTTGGCGGTATATCTACCATGTGGAAAAGAAACATTAAAAACCAGAGCTAAAAAATTACGTGAAAATATGGAATCAGATTTGTTAAAGGAACCAATGCAAAAACTAAAAGCAGGTAAGATTTAATTAAACAGTATATAAGCAACTTGAACGTTTGTTACTTTCACTCTGATGCAAAAACTTGGCACACCATGCAAAGTGCAGATGAGTTTGTAAGGTGCCTTCAATGTTCTGGGTTTTGGTTATCAGTTTTGAACAACTAATTACATCTCTGGATTTATACATGTATGTTTGTATGTTATTTAGTGCAGAAAAAATAGCAACATGCTGATAATCCAAGGGAGACAACTCATTAATTCTTCATATATTACACTTCTGATATAATAGATTAACTTTTTAATTGATAAATTCTTATAAGAAGGATTTTAAAAATCATCTTATCCTTTAAATTTATAGTTTTACTGTTATATACTAAAAAAAAATCACTGTATTTGGTTTAAATGGTTTTAACTTAGTAAAACTTGAACATAATTTTTCATACCAGCAGCTAAAGATGACATTTTTTTCTACATTGTATTATATTTGTTTTAGCTTTAGGTAAAGTTTTACCACCCATGATAGAGAAATATGAAGCAGAATGTCAAAAACTGGCACAAATCAGGTAAGAAGAAATTAAACAAGCAATAATAAGGCATTTCTTATCATTTTAAAGGTTTATTATAAAACTGCACCAGTGTTATTGTCAGTGTCAACATTCATTAAGTTTAACTGTTTTACATGTTTCTGTTTTGCATATACAGTAGAATCTTGCTATCTCAAACTCCACGGGAAATGCAAATAGTTAGACTTATCCTTAGTTCCAGATAAACGATGTTAAAAAACTGCAAAGAAAGGGAAATACCTCGTGCACGCAGATCAGAAGTCACTTCCGGTTTATCTTGTCAAACTGTAATATCGCCGTTTTATTATATGAGACATGAATTTTGTAATATAAGATTTTCTTTATTTACTCAAAATCTGTCAATAACTGATTGTACTATTGAATTTACCAACAAACAGTGGAGTCTCCTACCGGTTTTGCTTTGTGTACTTTAATAACCCCAAGTTTCTGGTTGTTTTGATTAATGTTCACATCACACAACCACGATGTCTAGCTTGACAGTTATTCCAACACCTGCTAATCTTCTTGATGGTTTATTTGTTTATGCAACACATAATAATTAACGAATTAAGAAATCAGGCGGCCAGTGCAGTTTGATAATAATGATTGCATTGATTTGACAGCCAAAAAGTCTGAGTTAACAAATTTAATTTTCTTAAATTTTTTGTTCGAGTTAATGAATGTATTTTTATAGTATTTTTATTCAAGTGTACGAAAAAATTGTTCGAAATATCTGGAAATTTGAGATATCCGTGTTCCAGATAACCTGAGTTATTTTGGTTTTAATAAAGAACAAGTCAGTCCAGACTTTTTCAAAAAGTTCGACATATCCGATAGTTTGAGATATCCATGTTCGAGATAACGAGATTCAACTGTATATTGTGTATTGTTTAAGTTTTCCGCCCGTTTGTTAAAAATTGATTTTTTTAAAAACTATATTAAAATCCAGTTATTTTTTCATTTAGTTTGTAGTGTAATGAAAAGTGAAAAGTTTTGACAATAAATGGAAGGAGAAGAAATAGAAAAATTGAATATTTTTTTTAAAAAAAAGGAAAAAAAAAAATTGTGTGCTGTTCTAATAAGAAAGACGGTAAAGTAAACAAGAGGCATTATTATAAAGATTTAGTCATTACTGATACTTAAAGAAAAATTGTAAAAATATTCTGATTTTGTTCCTGAAGGAGTTAAATTGCATAATTTATCTGAATTGTGTTCTTGAAGGAGTCAAGAAAAGGAAAAAGAAGAACAAAAAGAAGAAAAAGAAGGTGTTGAAGACATGGAGAGTGAAGAAAAATCAAATACAGAGGCCAACAAGAAAAAGTTACCACCCAAAAAATTTGAATGGACCAATGAGATAAGGTAAGGAAAAAGTTTTGAGGTTAGCATTCCTATTGGACCAATGAAACAAGGTAAGCTAAAGGTTATGAGGTTAGCATTCTTATTGGACAAATGAGAAAAGGTAAGAAAAAGGTTATGAGGTTAGCATTCCTATTGGACCAATGAGATAAGGTAAGGTAAAGGTTATAAGGTTAGCATTCCTATTGGACCAATGAGATAAGGTAAGGTAAAGGTTATGAGGTTAGCATTCTTATTGGACCAATGAGAAAAGGTAAGAAAAAGGTTATGAGGTTAGCATTCCTATTGGACCAATGAGATAAGGTAAGGTAAAAATTATAAGGTTAGCATTTCTATTGGACCTATGATAAAAGGTAAAAAAAAAGGTTATGAGGTTAGCATTCCATTCCTATTGGACCAATATTTGACCAATGATAAGGTAAGAAAAAGATTTTAATATCATTCCTATTCGTATACTAAAGGATTGTGTGTGGGACACAATACAGCTATTTGAAAAACTAGAGGGAATATTAAGGCCCAAACATAAATATATAAATCAGAGTATTCTATATATAGAATCATTGATCATTTTATGGAAGTTTTATGATAAATACAAGAAAGAAAAATAAATTTTGTATCAGAGTTTGCATAGTTGTTACATATCTTTTAATATTTTGATTTTTTTTTCAGAATTCTGTTATGTGATGTTGTTCGTATAAAACTAGGAATATATGATTCATCTAAAACTCGAGTTCAGGGAGCTGAAGAGTTTTTGAAAAGTTTCTTAGACAGAGAAATCAAAACACTGTGGCCAAAAGGTTGGATGCAGACAAGGCAAGTTACTGTAGTAAAATAAATTTTAAAAAATTTAATCCTACATCTATTTTATAAAAAAGAAAATCGTTAATGTTAATTGATTATACATGATAGATACTAGTAAAAAACTCTCAAGCTTCAGTAATTTGAACTTCTAAATTTTGAACACCTTAGATTATGTTATTTTCTTATTTGCTACCTTCTGACATATACTATATTTCTTCTTTAAGAAATTTCTGTGG
This sequence comes from Tegillarca granosa, assembly GCA_029721355.1. Classification (NCBI taxonomy): domain Eukaryota; kingdom Metazoa; phylum Mollusca; class Bivalvia; order Arcoida; family Arcidae; genus Tegillarca; species Tegillarca granosa. The sequence continues at coordinate 24,232,965 of CM056604.1, forward strand.
CTTTTTTTTTTGTAGTATAATTTTGTAGTATATCTATGAATTTTTTGTCCCATTTTTGAGATGAGGAATAAATCTACTCACAAAGATGTTGTTTTTGGAATATTGATAACTCAGATATGCTCCACTTTTTGTATGTACTTGGTAAATCAGTGAAAACAATGTTGATTAAGAATAACTGATATTCTTCTACAGCCAGTTGGTTTTTATTTGAAGCAGCTTTGTGTAAAATGGCTATTGGTGCTGTTTTTTTTTAAAGTAAAAATTAAATGTAACTTCATTTGGATTTTTAATTCAATTAAATATATTTATTTTCAGGGTATTGTTTAGAGAGAGTAAAATGGCACATGCACCATGGACGATGTAAGTTTATTAAAAGTCTGCTATGTGCCTTAAATTATCTGTATGTTTAGGAAACCAAGTTGAGGGCATGTTGGCCATACTCCTAATTAAAGCAATTCTTGAAGATGCTTGCCTGATACATACAAAACCTTTTTTTAAAAAAAGAGATTGTCAAAATGTGAAAGTTTATGTTAAAGTCCATATCAACCAGGCGAGACATTTAATTCTGTGGAATTTTTGTTTTTTAGGGACTTTGACATCGATCCATTAGTTCCATATTTTTGGCCCGGTTTAGACCTACATGGTTTTCGATTGAAGAACATAGTAGTTGGATCCCACTACAATAAAAACTTGTTCTAGCTACTGAACAGGGCCTAGTTGTTCAAATTTTGGTTAGCTTAAAAAGTCTGTAAATGAAAATTTGAAAATTTGTTTATTGTATAGAATGTAATGCTGTTTTAATTTATCCATCAATGGAAAGTACATCTTATTTATATCGTGTATCAACATCGATAACCTTGTTTTTAATTGGTCTTTTCAATTTTCCAAAACAACCTGTATAAGTTAAGGGAACTTTGAACAACCATGTCTAAAACATTTGTAAAATATCTCATTTATACTTAGTACCTTAATTGTTATTTACGAACACAATGAAGTTCCATTGGAAGATTTTCATACAAGAAATCAAGATACTTTAAATTTTCATGTCAGTTGATATTTGCGAAAGAAAACATTGACATCTACATGTGTATTCATGAAATTCTATTTTTATGTAATCTGGTTACTGCCAACTTAAATACAGTATACATATTGACAAAAAAGATGTGATTTTTAGCTCACCTGACCGAAAGGTCATGTGAGCTTATGGCATGGTGCGGCGTGTGTATGTGCGTGCGTGCGTGTGTGCGTGCGTGCGTGCATCGTTACACCTATTTTTGACTTCTCCTCCAAAACTGCTGGACAGATTTCAATGATACTTGGTCAGAAGCATATATGGGCCGGTGCAATTCAGATTTGTTCATGGCAGTTGCCATGGCTACCAAAACTAGGTCAAGGTGATCTAGGGGTCCAAAAATCTTAAAAAATCTTCTTCTCCAAAACCGATGATGGAAAAAAAATCTGATGTGATATTTGGCTTCTCTAGGGTCTTAAGCCTATAGTTTGTTCATTTCGTGAAATTTGGTCGAAAAATGGGTTACGCGTTTTTGCATTAAATTTTAAAAATTTCGTTAAATGGCTTCAAATTGTTATAACTTGACTATTTGAAGAGATAATGACATAGGGTTTTCAGTTTTGACTTTTTCTTGAAATGATCATTAAATTAGGGTCAAGGTCACAAATCAAGGTCATGACCTAATTTGTGATTTATGCAGTTTAAGGCAATTTTCTTGCAAATATTTAGAGATATATGAAATCAAATTATTGTTAAAATGTTCAGCATGACAAAATTAAAAAGGTACCAAGTTTCGTAACTATATGATGATCCATGTAAGAGTTGTTGCCCCTGAAATGTTATTTTTGGCTTATAAATACCAAAATTGTGCTAATTATCTTGAAAACTGTTAACTATTTGTATAGGCATGTATATTAGAATATTGTAGGTATTGTAACAATGGTCATTTTGATATATGGTTCAAGGTTATATGATCAAAGGTCAAGGTCACAGATGCAGAAGAAGACATAAATTGCTAATTATCTTGAAAACTATTAACTTTTTGTATAGGCATGTATATTAGAATATTGTAGGAATTGATATGGCGATCATTGTGCTATATAGTTCAAGGTCATATGATCAAAGGTCAAGGTCACAGATGCAGAAGAAGACATAAATTGCTTATTATCTTAAAACTATTAACTTTTTGTATAGGCATGTATATTAGAATATTGTAGGAATTGATATGGCGATCATTGTGCTATATGGTTCAAGGTCATAGTGTTCAAAGGTCACGGTCACAGCTGCAAAATAAAACTTAAATTGCTAATTATCTTGAAAACTGTTAACTTTTTGTATAGGCACGTATATTAAATTATTGTAGGTATTGACATGACAATCATTTCAATATATGGTTCAAGGTCATATGTTGAAAGGTCAAGGTAACAGCTGCAAAATAAGACTTAAATTGCTAATTATCTTGAAAACTGTTAACTTTTTGTATAGGCATGTATATAAAAATATTGTAGGTATTGTGACAACGATCATTTTGATATATGGTTCAAGGTCATATGTTCAAAGGTCAAGGTCACAGCTGCAAAAGAAGACTTAAATTGCTAATTATCTTGAAAACTGTTAACTTTTAGTATAGGCTTGTATATTAGAATATTGTAGATATTGTGACAATGATCATTTTGATATATGGTTCAAGGTCATATGTTCAAAGGTCAAGGTCACAGCTGCAAAAGAAGACTTAAATTGCTAATTATCTTGAAAACTGTAACTTTTAGTATAGGCTTGTATATAGAATATTGTAGGTATTGTGACAATGATCATTTTGATATATGGTTCAAGGTCATATGTTCAAAGGTGAAGGTCACAGTTGCAAAATAAAAGTTACATTGTTAATTATCTTGAAAACTGTTAACTTTTTGTATAGGCATGTATATTAAAATATTGTAGGAATTGATATGGTGATCATTTTGATATATAGTTCAAGGTCATATGTTCAAATGTCAAGGTCACAGCTGCAAAACGAGACTTAAAATGCTAATTATCTTGAAAACTTTTAACTTTTTGTATTGGCATGTTTATTAGAATATTGTAGGTATTGTGACAATGATCATTTTGATATATGGTTCAAGGTCATATGATCAAAGGTCAAGGTCACAGATGCAGAAGAAGACATAAATTGCTAATTATCTTAAAACTATTAACTTTTTGTATAGGCATGTATATTAGAATATTGTAGGAATTGATATGGCGAATCATTGTGCTATATGGTTCAAGGTCATATGTTCAAAGGTCACAGTCACAGCTGCAAAATAAAACTTAAATTGCTAATTATCTTGAAAATTGTTAACTTTTTGTATAGGCACGTATATTAAAATATTGTAGGTATTGACATGACAATCATTTCAATATATGGTTCAAGGTCATATGTTGAAAGGTCAAGGTAACAGCTGCAAAATAAGACTTAAAATGCTAATTATCTTGAAAACTGTTAACTTTTTGTATAGGCATGTATATTAAAATATTGTAGGTATTGTGACAATGATCATTTTGATATATGATATAAGGTCATATGTTGAAAGGTCAAGGTCATAGCTGCAAAATAAGACTGAAATTGCTAATTATCTTGAAAACTGTTAACTTTTTGTATAGGCATGTATATTAAATATTGTAGGAATTGCTACAATGATCATTTTGATATATGGTTCAAGGTCAAATGTTGAAAGGTCAAGGTCACAGCTGCAAAAGAAGACTTAAATTGCTAATTATGTTGAAAACTATTAACTTTTTGTATAGGCATGTATATTCGACTATTGTAGGTATTGACATGACGATTATTTTGATATATGGTTCAAGGTCATATGTTGAAAGGTCAAGGTCACAGCTGCAAAAGAAGATTGAAATAGCTAGTTATCTTGAAAACTATTAACTTTTTGTATAGGATTGTATATTAGAATATTGTAGGTTATGCAACAACGATCATTTTGATATATGGTTCAAGGTCATATATTGAAAGGTCAAGGTCACAGCTGCAGAAGAATACTTAAATTGCTAATTATCTTGAAAACTATTAACTTTTTGTATAGGCATGTATATTAGACTATTATAGGTATTGACATGACGATTATTTTGATACATGGTTCAAGGTCTTATGCTGAAAGGTCAATGTCACAGCTGCAAAAGAAGACTTAAAATTGCTAATTATCTTGAAAACTATTACTTTTTTGTAAAGGCATGTATATTAGAATATTGTAGGTATTGACATGACAGGTCATTTTGATATAGGGTTCAAGGTTATATGTTGAAACTTGAAGGTCATATCAACATAGGAATACTAAAATTATTAATTATCTTGAAAGCTATTAATTTCATGCATAGGCATGTATATTAGAATATTATAGGTATTGACATGACAATCATATATGGTTTGAAGTCATATATGTTCAAAGGTCAAGGACATAGCTGCATAATTATACTGAAATTGATTAATGATTACACTACAGTTACTTCATGCATATTTTATAAGCTACTTATAAATGAAAAGTGAGTGGATATATTTCTGATTAAGTTTTGTGGGAGTTCTTAACTTGAGAAAACTTTTAAAGTTTCTGTACTTAATACAATGTATATTGTCTATTGCACTTTGCAAACAATATTGGACATATCTTCAGGTGAGCGTTAAGGCCCATGGGCCTCTTGTTTTTTATTACTTTGGAAATATATCTGTCAAGGAAATAAATTAAGTTGCAGCTTAAGTACATGTGCCTTTTAACAAAGAAAAGTTACATACAGAATAAGCTTATATAGAGTTTTGGTTGGTTTTTTTTACACATGATGCAACAAATTGATTTATTTTTTGTTTTCAGGCAAAAACCTAAGAAACCAGTCATTATAACTAAAACAATGCCATCAACAGGGTCTGCTCCAACCACACCAGTCTCATCACTCGTGTCTAAAAATGTTACGCCAAATTCTGTGAGTGCTAAGATACCTGTAAGTGAGGTGTCAATAAAACAAGATAAATCAACACCAACACTGCCTGTGTCAGCCAGGAGTAATATACCAACAATTCTTGACTATGCAGATGAGGATACACCTCAAAAATCATCAAATACAACGACAACCAGCACTGCAAAATCAGATACCTCAGTGACATGCAGGATCACAGTCAGGTTCTGCTGCCACAGGATTGTCATTATTGGCAGCATCTGCTGCCAAGCAGCAATACTTAGAGAAATCATGGGATCATGTTGTTTCAGATATTTTACGAACTTCACTTACGAAACCTGATGGTAAAGCAGCACAGGCAGCTACAAAAGCGCTATCTGCTGGTGATGGAGGGAGTTCTTTTCTTGCGGCATTTGAAAAATATGCATCTTCCACAGCAGAAGATCAAGTGAAAAATCCAAAAGTAGAAAATTCAGGGTCTTCAATTGCACAGCAAGTGCAATCAAAATCAGGAACTGCACAACATTTAAAATCTGTTAGTGAAGCTTTGAAACATAATCAAAATCAATTGTCCATTCAAGATGCTGGAATGCAGCAACAAAAATCAAATGTTTTACTGCAACAGACTAAACAACTTCATCAAAAACAGATAATGGATCAGTTAAAAAAGGTGTCACAACAAAATATTGACAACAAACAAACAAATTCTAATTCTTCATCAGCTCAACAGAAAGTTGTAAAAGCTATTAAAATAACTCCACAACAGCAGCAGATGATTCGGAAAGTTGGGCAGTCGATGCCAAAATCTGGTCAAGCTGTTATTTCTGTGTCTACATCGAAAGGTGGAGGTCAACATGTTTCTTTGTTAAATCAAGATCACATCTATAAACAGTTACTAGAAAGTGGTGTTCAAGGATTAGGACAATTTAAACCCCCAAGTCAGATATCGCCAACATCTGCCAAAAACATGCAGAATGTGCCAGCAACTATTATTTTAACATCAAATTCAGGGAAAACACCTCAACAAAAAGTTACCTCAGTGTCCCTAACAAAAGTGATGTCTGGTAACTCTAACTCAGGAAATTCTCAGAGACCATCCACTGGTCAAATAACTTCCTCTCAGATCTCACGTACTTCACCTGTATCAGCTCAAAGGTCATCTCAAGGACAGATCCCATCCCCATCAGTGTCAGGTCAAAGGACATCTCCAGGTCAGATTTCACCTTCAGTTTCAGGTCAAAGGGCACCTCAAGGTCAAAATCCATCACCCACAATATCAAATCAAAGGACTCCATCTCAAGTTCATAATTCGTCATCTTCATTGTCATTAAATAGTGTTAATAATAAAGTGATGTATAGTAACTCTAATGGACAAAACAGAAATTCAGGGACAGCCAGTAATTTATTACAACAATTGTTTGAAGCCAATAGTGGTAGTTCACATTCAGTACAGAAACAAATGACTTCTCCTGTAAGCATGCAGAGAAGTCCCCAGAAATCTTCTCAGGGACCTCAGATATGGAGTATGAGCTCCATGGCAACTAGTGCTAGTAACAGTGGAAAAACTGGGGGATATAATATGGCTAATGTAATTCCAAAACCTGTACCTGGTTATCAAAGTGTTCGAATTGGTAGTATTTCTAAAGACCTGGTATCTCCGGGACAGATACAACGGACATCAATGCATGGTCAGTAAAAATCTTTTATTTTATCTATTTTTTTAGTTTGCTTTACCTCGCTTTCATTTCCACATGGTTCTAAGTTGACTTGTGAATTTGGTAGACATGGTGATAAATTTTGACAAAGTTATCAATATTTTATAAATAACTTGTAGTGACCCTGAATATTTTACTCCACACCTGTTGCATACTAACCAGGAAAACATTGATAAACATAGTCTGTAATACCTGTTAAAACTGGACACATTTAGATTTGATTTGATTTGATTTAATGGGGTTTTATCTGACAGTCAAGGTTATTTCATTATATCAAGACACCACCAGTTATAGGTGAAGTGGCAGAAATTTTTACCTTTGCAGTGCACTAAGGGTAGTGTGCAGGAAGGGTTCTTTAATGTGCCACACCTGCAGTGACATGAGCCTCAGTTTTTAAGGTCTTCTCCAAAGGACCCAATGACCTTTCATTTCTAATTTGCCGACTCTTGGCATAAGAATAGTCACTACCACTATTATTATTATTATTATTATTATTATTATTATTATTATTATTATTATTTCAGCCTGATCCCCATTCACCCTTATTGTATAACAAAACGAGTACAAATGATTCCAGCCACTGATTGTTGAGTTTGTTAAACTGTTGAAATTATCTCCTTTTTGCAGGCTATTTTTATCTACATCTTTGTTTGTCCATAAGGCCATTGTTATCTACATCTTTGTTTGTCTGTAAGGCCATTGATATCTACATCTTTGTTTGTCTGTATTATACCTATTAACTGAAACTATTGTTTTATTATGATCAGCTCAAGGGTCATATGCAGGCACTCCAACAAGTCCTATTTCAACTGGTCAGCAGAATCCGCTCAGCAATCCTAGAATGATGTCAGGACAGACCAGCCCACTTGGGCATCCAACCCCTCATGGTAAATTTAATAATATTTCACTGCTATAAAATCTCACTATTAACACAAATTTTATTGTATGACATTTAAGGGTAAAAAAATTTATTGTGATACACTGTATCATGTTTTTTAACCTCACAATTTGATACATTTATTTAAAAAAGATCTGATGCTTTTTTAAAAGAACACCATAAGTGGTAGCAAAAGTAAATATCTGGCAGAAAAAAAATCCCAGAAAAGTAGTATATAACACCATGATAGTGAATTTTCAAAATTTTTCAAGAACTATAAATGTTTTTGTATAACAATATGGGAAAGTATCAAATTGTGGCATGTATCATATCTTGGGGTAGGTGTATTGGTTTCAGTCCTAAATTGACATTTAGAATTTACCAAGTGGAGAAATACATGCGTCTTATAAGACAATATTATAATTTGCTAAATATAAATATTGCCACCCTTGTCTTTACTTGTTTATCTGTTTTAAATAGCTAACTTTCACTGATTACATTTTGAGTTCCTTTCTTTAACCCAAAAATATCAGCTCATGTTAAAAAACTCACCCCTTTTAATTTAAAAAAAAAAAAATGATTAAATTACATAGAACCTAATACATTATATTTTGTCATAAATGACTAGATGAACATTTCCAATCAAATTGAAGTTGATGAAGGTTTTAATCTATGTATATCTTTGTGACAGATGTTTCTAAGCTAATTTTTCAGAAAGTTTGCCTTCTCTTTGATTACTGTATATATGTTCCTTTTTAAGATTTGAACCTTCTGCCAATCATCCTGTTAAATTAATTAATTTTAAATATTTAACCTAATTCTTTACATTTTCTTTTCTACATGCTACTATATTTAGCAATGCCACACCACCAATATTAGAAATGTCAGAATGGAATTCCCCATCGTACCATGTGATTAGTACCTTTTAAATTTTGGGCAGAATGATTTGAAAAAAAATGTTCATGTCACAAATTCCCAGAATAACGTTTTAATGAGAAAATGTTGACCTGTATGATTCCGTATCCAATCAAAATACTGTAAATGTACTAATTTTAGCAATGAATTAATTTCAAGCGGATTTTCCACTAGGAGAGTAGTGCAAATTAAATTCACTGCTAAAATAATGACTTGTATGTTTTGACTTATAGTCTAAGTTGTTTTGCGTGAATGTAAAACCACATGAATTTGTCAAGAATGTAAATTGCACTAAAATATGTACATGATAAAATTAATACATTTACAGTAATCATCCTGCACAAACTTCATGGGGTATCACATATCACATGTATGCTGGATAATGCAATTACATGTACTTGGGTTTTACTACGTATTGTAATGCAATTCAGAAATCAATTCACATGGTATGGTGTAACCTATAATGGCATTATACCTATTCTAACATCTTGCTTCATATTTCTTGTGATCAGGATTTCACGATTTTATTTTTTTTCTCTTTTTGGAAATAGTCACCTTTAAAGAAATACTTTATTGAACACTTATGATAAAAAATTTTCAATTGAAAATTTAATGTTGTTATTTTTTTCATAAAAAAATTGATGTCTAAAGTGTTTTGCTGGTCACACAATAAGACTTCCAAATTCTGTTGTTTATTGTTAAATATACATTCTTGCCCTTTCTTACATAGTTATCTCAGTATACATGTTTGCTTAGCTTTCTGTATCTTATATGACATAACATTTTCACAGTACTGGCTCCGGTTTTGACAATGATTCCTTAACTAAGATTTTCTTAAACTTAAATCTGGCAAATTTGAAATTTTAATAATTTGGTTAATTGTTTAGATAGCCAGAAAATCGAGGTGTCATTTTAAAGATAGATTAAAGCTCGTTACATCTGTACACATTTTTATCACGGATGTTTATTTGTAACTCAGAGAGAGAGAGATTGCCAAAATTTGCTCAATTCAAGTTAAGGAAAATCTTTGTTAAGAAATGATTGTGAAACTGGGGCCTGTAGATATATTTGTATATATTTATTAAAAAGCTACTAATCTGACACTGCTTTGCTTTTTCTTGGTGGTGTTACAGAATTATTTCCGCCGCCTTACACTGCCAACTCACTACAACAACAACAGCAGCACACAGTTTCCTCCTATCCTAATGCTACTTACAGAACTTACACAGGTAGTGTATACTTACTTCATAATCACCTGTCTATAGGATCTGTTACTTGTATATTATCTTATTAATTCTGATCTTAAAAAAGTGCTCTTTATACATGTACATGTTAAGGCCATCTTGTGTTATATGTCTGTTTTATGCCAACAAGAGAGTAACTTTTTAGCTCACCTGTGTTCTTGCCAAAAGTCTGGAGATTTTCCAAAATTTAGCTTAGTGCAAATTATTTTCAAGTTATGCCCTAGAGGTATTTCTTCTATATGAGGATAATTTCATTCTGTGTTAATTAACAACATTTTCAAAAATTTGTTTTGTTTTCAGGGTCCTTTTTTTCAGGAAATAATCAAATAATTTTTCTATAATTAGAATTTGTTACTAATACTTAATGATAGAAATCATTATTAATTATTTTCCCAGAAACTTGTGTTAGTATAGTTAATGGTATTAGCCAGATGTAACAGTAATTCTCTACACATGTACATGTTGCAGGATTAGTTGCCAAGAGAATTTTTCTCTTATATTAATCCTTAATTTTGGCTTCCTTTATCAGCCATGCCTCAATTTTTATCATGCTGCCCAATTCAGTAGACTATTGTAGAAGTATTGGCAGGACAAAATTTGTGGCTTTTTTTTTTTTTTTTTACCTTGGTAGCAATTTATCAGGATTAAACTTTCATGACATAGTGTTTGATTTTTAGCGATTAGAAATGAAACACAGGTGAAAAGTAGATTTAAAAAATAATTAAAATGATTACGATATTCTAAATAAACACACACCATGACGGCCTAATGATATAAAGTTATGGCTACAGATCACAGTACAAGTGCCTTTTTTCACCTTTGTTTGAATCCCACTTTAACAGATCTTTGTTTGCAAAGTTTATCAGTGTTCTTGCCAAAAGTCTGGAGATTTTCCAAAATTTAGCTTAGTGCAAATTATTTTCAAGTTAGCTCCCACAACCTCCCTGTTCCCTCCTTTTTTCTTTTAACAAAGGCTTTCAGAGTATAAAAGGTTGTGGATTGGGAGGGGCATTTGTAGCTGAATATAGTCATAACCACAAAAACATGCTTGAAAATTCTTTTAAAAAAAGCCAAATAGTTCCTTTTAATTATTGAACAGTCAAGAACTAGTGTTAATGATTCCATAATTTCAAATGCCTTGCAAAACAAACTGGAAAACATTTTAGCACATTATAATTGTTTTTGTATGGCAATGGAAGTTAAAACACTATCAATGCTATTTTTTAGACAAATCGGTGATTTTGTTTAATAGTGGTAGCAATGTAAATATTAAGGCCATTGCAGCAAAATTTCCCCCAGTTGTTTTGTTAATTTATTGTTGAGTGACATGCAAATTGCTACGTACGAAAAAATTGCTGTAGATTTATGGATTTTTTTTTTTTTTTTTTTTTTTTTTTTGCAGAGAAGTCCAGATCTCCACATGGTTACTGAAACATGTTTAAAACTGTTCCAGATTGTTATTTATAGTTTCAAGTACTCAAGGTGAAATTTGACGACAAAATTCAAACTGTTTAGAATATAAACAGTTTGATGTATCCATGGTAACAATAGATAATTAAAAGTAAACGCAAAACATTGGTGTAAAACTTTATGTTGTTCTCTTTATATGTTCTGTTTATCAGTACATAATGAAATTTATGCATGATGCAAATAAATTATTTATTTATCAAAATGCTTGGTATAAAATCATAAATATATTACGTACTTGTTGAATCTACATCCCGAATGAAGTGAGATATATTTTGTGTCTATTATAATACAAGTTTATTTTAACTTTTTTAGAGGGTTTCATGCTATAAATTGGTATTTCTTTTCAGGTATGTCTTGTATTTTCATAAGTTCCCACCTGGTAAAATTACACAAGAGTTTCAAGTAATGTACAAATTTGAAGGTATTATGGTGCGGACAGTAAAAAAAAAAAATGTTCTAAGTTGTAAATTAAAAGTTTTGGAAAAATCTTGTTATAATCAGTTGAATTTTTTTTTAGCCAAATATGTTGCAGAATATATTTTTCATAAATAACTACTGTATTGGCAATCAACACTCAAGATATTTCATAAGTTTATATGAGTATCACATACCTGGAGATGCTCAACAAATGGACGGTTATATGAATATCTCTGAATATCTTCACCTTTCATTTAGATTTTTAATTTTTATAGTTCAAAATTTTATTAACATACTTGTATCACCTATTCTTGCTATTTTTAAAGTAAAAAATAAGTACATATAAATGAACATGGTGCAAAATCATGTATTTCCAGACTAGAAAATCCATATTGATATTCTGAGTTCAAAATTTTATTAACATACTTGTATCACCTATTCTTGCTATTTTTAAAGTAAAAAATAAGTACATATAAATGAACATGGTGCAAAATCATGTATTTCCAGACTAGAAAATCCATATTGATATTCTGAAAGTCCCGAGATTACAATTGAATTCAGATAGAATTTTTTTTTATTTTGGAATGAAAGAACAGAAAACACATGTTTAAAGATGTAGAGTTGCAGAATAGATTTTTTCATAAGTATATGTATATATAGGCATGTACTACTTAACAACACACCACAGTTTATACTGTAGAACCTGTGATGGCCAAACCCTGAGTAGATTAAAAACATTGTTTGTTGACATTAACCTTAGAATGATAAATATGTCTGAACAAAACAAAATTCAGTTAAAAAGGTGTTGTAGACATGTTGAATTGTCTTAACACTGTTTATATTTACATGTATGTAGCGTCTTTGCTGGGGAATTTTTTTTTAAATAGCAAATTCAGCATTGGTTATGGATTATGCAAACATTACTATTTTGTGGTACTTTGATTTTTCTTCCCTTAAAAACTAAGTTTGGAATTTGAAGATTTAGAAATAATTAAGCAAAGCGTTTAAATAATTCAGGTACATGTATAATGCTAGCTCAATTATGGTATTTAAATAGTTGTTAGTGATTTAGAAAATCCTCTTGTTACATTAGCATGCAGTGTAAACTTGCATTCTGCATTTAATCTCTTTAGGACACACCTCTGTGATGTACAGTAGGTTAATTATTATTTTCATCTTCATTCCTTTGTCCCTGTTCATGGGGGCACCTGCTAGTGTAGAAGAATAATTTCTGAATTGTTCCAATTCAAAATTACTGTAATTACAGAATTACCGGTATGATACATGTTAATAATAATAAAAAAAAATCACATTTTGTTAACAGTTATTCGTTACATAATCTTATATGTAGCTATACTCAGAAGGTTAATAGTTGATGTATATCTGTGGAATAAATCATTTTGGAACTAAAAATTTGGCATTAAAAATACAATCCTCTTAATTATTTATTAAGAATTTCTAATTGAACTGTCCATATACTTTTGTAAATGAAGTTTGAAATCTAAATATGCCTTACTGTTTTAAGCTCAACATGGGTACTAATTCATATATGAAAAATATGTTTCTAATCAAATCATTCTGATGATTTTAGCCATAAGAATATTGAAATGTACATAGAAGTGGTACTAACAGTTGTAAAATCTACAAATTTATTGCAGAAAGTAATTGTTAGTACACTGTACATGTATATACATTGTATACCATAATCATGGAGAGGGGGAGGATCAAATTGTTAAACTTGTGTATTACCTAACGCAAGATGTTTCATAGAATAGAATTTTTCCTCTATAATTTAGTGTAATGACAAAGTAATAGACAACATGTATATTAACAAAATAATGATTGCAAGTTGATTGATCAGTGCTGATAATGGGAGTTGCCATTGTACAGTGTGATAACCTGAAACATTTGTGCAGAACAGAAATTTACATTGGATATGGAATTGCAGCATTTGATAATATTTTCCAATAAATGTGATACTTGTAAATGTGACTGTTGCTGGACCCCTGTATGTATGCATGCTATGCAATTCTTGGACCTAATGCTCCAACATTTTCCATAACCAGTATGAATGATAGTTGTGCACAGTGGTTTACAGAGTATCACCAGAACCCCATTTAAATAATAATATTAAAAAGAAGCCAGTATTTGATAATGTATGTAAATAAGAATCGTTTCCATAGGAATTTGAAATCCTTGTTTGAGGTGTAAATTGTAATTTTTGTTGTTTTTTTTTTTCTACTTTACCCCGTTATATAAAATCATGTGAATTTATTATCTAGATATAGGTTGAATCAAATCTTTTTTCTTTCCAAAATTAATTATGATTGTGTTAACTAGTGGCTTGCTTATACTGAAAGCATGCTTACATATTTGTCATATCCATTGCATAAACAACAGTATTATTATGGTGTTTGGTGGACTAGATATGCAGGCTAGCTATGCAACTGTTCTAACTGCTCTTGTTATCCCTTGACATAGTTCAATGCCCTTCATCTGTCTGTTCAATTGTTTTTAGTCCAGTTTTCTTTAAAATGCTTTTTTGATTATAAAACATGAGAAGATAGTCAACATGAAGTGATTTTGTTCATATTGTCGACTTTGTTCTGGTTAAAATTTTCATTACAGAGTTACAGTCCTTTGAAGGTTTACATTTGTGTCTTTACCAATACTCTTAAACTACTCTTTAATTTTCATGGAACTTGATCTTAAACTAACCTTTAATTTTCATGGAACTTGTTGAAAACGGTCAACATTTCATGCAAGTCATAATCTGCATATAGTCATCCAATATCAGTTCAGTGTTTCTGCCAGAGTTTTGGCTATTATTATTGAACCAGAAATTTTGTATTTGCAGTAAATATTGTGAATCTGCACTAGTTCTCATTATTTATTTTCATGAAACTTGGTAGAATTAAGAAACAGTCAACAGAAAATGATTGTGTACAAATTGTCAACCCATTCTAGTTTAAAGATTTTACTACAGAGTTACATCCCTTTGAACCAGTTTAAAAATTTTACCAGAGAGTAATGTCCCTTTGAAATTAAATATTCAATCAGTTTTTTGAGTTCAACTTGAGTTTTCTTTCATTGCTCTTTAGATTTTTAGTAATCTTTATAGAAATAGTCTAAATGAAATTGTTATGTGCATATAACTGGCATGATAAGATGCATTATTTATTCAATTAAACGGATTCATCAGTATAGAAAACTGATCTTTTTGATGAAGGATTTATGAAAGCCTCATTTTAGCCAAGAATAAAACTAGCTCATGTTCTATATATAGAAAGTGGAAAAAGCATTAAGATATGTATATTCTTTGAAGGTCACAGATTCTGTATTGATTTTGGATTTTATCATGCTCTGTTCCTTTGACAAATACTCCATTATATCCAGTATCAGTTTTCTGAATTAGAAATTTAAAAAATAGCTTTATAAGTTGGAATTTACTGCATGTATACAAACAAAAACCTAATTTTAACATAATGGTTTTGTATACATAACAAATTAAGTGACATATGTACCTAATGTAAAAAAAATCTTTTTCATTTATCAACAATATGGGATGATTTATTTAATATATTAAATATCTTTCATTTATATATTTTGTACTTCTGAATTAATTTTTAGTTCTATTATGAAAATAGCATGAGAAGTAAATCTTAACTTTTATGTAGAATTGATAAAAAATTCATTGATGAAAATCCAGTCGTATTTTCTTTGAATTTTATAGAACAAATGCATATTCATGTTTCAAATCTAGTGTGAAAACTAACAGATTTATTTTTTTTTTCCAAAAAAAATTTCTATTTGCAGTTGTATCTTGTCTAGAGTAAAAAGAATTGATTTGATCTATACACAAATAAAACACTTGAAAATTTTCATTAAATTGTGTTTTTTTTTCGTAGATACTTGCATCTTACCTGTAGTTCAAGAGACCTGAGTGGCCCATTGGTTTAAAGTGTGCTTAAAAATCAAAGTGCCTCTCAGACAGATCCTTGTACGAGAAATTGTCAGTACACTTGTCAAAGGTTGGTGGTTTTCTCTCAGGCCACTCTGATTTCTTTCACCATCCTAGAACTGTCTCAAAATATGTGAAAAAATTTGGTTTGGGTGTGAAACACTAAAGTTACTTCACTTTAATCATATTATTTAAAGGACTTGGGGATGAACCAATGCTAATTGCAACATGAGACTTTAAAATGCAGTTACAGACAATTATTTTGCTAAGCAATAATAATAGATTTTTTGTATTCTATTCTTGTCACTTGTAGTTGCCCTTCTAATAGATAGAATGGGGGTTTCCCCCATCCCACAGGGTCCAACTATGACACAGATCGTGACAGTTCCTTTGTCAAGCACTCAGCATAGAGTCAAACTTCTTGGAGATGGAGAGGATTTATGAGAACGCAAATAGCAAAGTCAGTTGCCATCATTGTATTTTACTGGTAGCTTATCTCAAGTCTAATGTCACGATGATTTTTACAGACATAAATATATACATAATAAATATCTCTAAAAATTATTCAAATTTTGTTATTTTATCCATGTATATATACATGTATCAGGTGTTTTTAATAATTTTTTCAAATTTTCAATTTCTGCATAGCATGTACCTAAGTTTTTTTTCTCTAAATGATATGTTTTTATATAGGTCCTGAATATGTAACTTTTATAACAATTTGAATTTTTACTGTGTCCTATTTACCTGTATTATAACTAAATAAGTAGAAAATGTATGGAAGAAAAGCCTTTATGGTGGTTATATAAACAAACAAAGAATTGGATCACTTAATTTTAATGAAAATAAACTTTAATAAATAAATAGTTAGTAATACCTGATACAAAAATAAACATAAGTATCAGAATATATTTTCCCTGACAAAATTAAAGAGACCACAGCCACAGTAATAGACACAGCTATTTTTAAGTGACTGAATAGTTTAATCAAGGGTTCATCATATGTTGAAATCAATCTGAAATTTTATCAAGTACTTCATTATCTTGCAGATTTTAATGATGTACTGTCATTTATCAGATAAAAGTTTTCTTAGATGATGAAACCATACAAGAATTGAAAATATGATAAATAGTTAATGCATATATGAATAGGAATGCATAGATAATATCAAGTGTTATTACTGATGTCAGAATGTTAACAAAATGATTAACTATGTCTTCTGTTGTCGATTACTTCGTCTAACTTCCAACCAATCAGATACAGCCTTTTTATATTCAACAGATGTATTTTCAATTCCAACCAATGGCAAAATTTCTTCCATATTAGGCCAGTCAGCAGGATGTGATTCTTGATGCTGTACAACAAATAGAATTAAAGTTTACTTTTTACCATATATGGACTGAAGCATGTGAAGGTTAAGTTCATCATACACAGGGCCAACTTTGTATAGCCATGGTAGAACAAAAGTGTCAAGTTAACAAATTTCTAAATTAAAATCAAGTTAACAAATTTCTAAATTAAAACACAGGACCCAATCAGGATCTACCTTGTGTTGAATGGTGCAGTCTTCCAAAGTTAAGGTCATAAACATGTTCTTAACAAATCTAATTTCAACAAAACAGAAGGTGCATATCTTCCATATGTCCAGAATGTTAGGTACATGTATATAATCCCTAAAAATCAAATACATAATTATAGGCTTGTAGGCAGTAGTTATGAACAGCAAAACAATGGTCTGATTTCTATCTGGCCCCAGTTTCACAATCATTCACCCAATTGAGTTTACACTCAACTCAAATACATCCATTTTTCTCTCATCAATATTTCAAAAATTTTAAGTTTTATGAGACAGTTTTTTGTTTTGTTCAACAAACCGACACTAAACAATTTAAACCAAACCTTAGATATTCAATTTAAACTGTGTAACGTCTTAACCATTGACACTGAAATATTTGGTTATTTTAAGTTGAGTGTACACTCAATTGAGTGAATAATTGTAAAACTGGGGCCTGATAAACACACACACACACACACACACACACACACACACAAATGCAGAAAAGTCAAGCTCTTTTAAGCCTTAATTTTGTATATCAGCCATGATTGGAAATGCTGTAAACCCCTGACATTGCCACCCTTTGTTTGGCCACATTTTGGCACTACAAACAGGTTTTGCCATTTAATTAATTATGTGAGGTTTATGCAGACTGATAGATTTAATGGGGTTTTTAGTGGGGTTTGTAGTTTGCTTAGGGCAATGTACAGGGAGGGTTCCTGAATGTGCCATGCCTGCTGTGACACAGAGCATCCGTTTTTAAGGTCTCATCAAAAGGACCCCTGAATTCTAAATGCCTTTCACATACAAGTTGAGCACTCTTATCAACTGAGCTACCATAGTGGTGGGTTAATGAAGAAAAAATAGACTTAGGGACTTCAAAATAATCTGAAAATAAGCCAGGAGGCAAGAGATATTCAGGGGCATTATTATGAAGTTTTACTGTTTTACCAAAGTATAAATGATAAAATACCTTATAAATAACTCTAGCCTCTTTATCCAAAATAACTGTTCCGCCTTGTTGCCAGGAATCGCCGCTTATGTGGGATTTTTCTACACCTAGCCGTGCTCCTGGATCAAGAATAATAATTTCATAATTAACGAGAAATTTCCTGTAATACAGACATTTTAGACACCATGTGACCTAAGGGATGATTGAAACAAACACCAGTATCCCAAGAACACTGACATGGTAAAAAGTAGAGGTCATCCAGTTAAATAAAATTTTATTGTCATAAGCATGCAGTGCTACATTAAACATTGATAGGTTCATTTCTTTATCTCCAGCTTTGATGGGGTTACTTTTCCACAAAAAGTTATTCAAAACTTTAGATTCATACATATAAATTAACAATGAAATGACCTATAAAAGGCTTCATAAAGCATGGACTCTTAGTAACTAACAGTTACCATGGTTACCAACCTTCAGGTTCACATACTTTTATAATACATCACAGGTAATTTCATTCCTTCAAAATAATCAAATAAGAAGGCTCTGGATACTTTTAATTATAATAAGAATTCAATTATACATAATGTGTATATGTTTACTAGTATAAAATAATTTCAAAATTGAATCAAATTGAATTTATTATAAGACAAACAACTTAATTCATTTGCATGTTTGATTTAATTCAGTTTATATCCATTGGTCTAAATGCTCATCTGACATAATTTTCAACAAGCACTAATATCATATTAATCAATAAAAAAAAATAATAATTAAAGTAAATACTGTAAATAAATAAATATCTCTGAAAACATTTTCATTCAAAATTAAATACATAAAATTTGTAAATGTATTAAATGCAAATTATGGAAATATATTAACTCATAATTATAGCACAGAGCCAAAATACTAGTATATTGCATAAATTACTTGGTTGCTAAGGACATGACTTAAATCTATTGATTTAAAATGCTAGTTGTACTAACATTGAATCAAAATAAGTATGGTTGCTAAGGACTTCTGCATACCGGTATTTACTTGGTTGCTAACATAAACTTTAACCTTGTCCAAATCTGAAATCACTGAATCATATCTATGGTTGCTATGGACTTTTTGCTAAAGGATATAATCTTTGACTTAAAAATAACTCATAATGACAATCCTGAAAACTATGAATCACGATATATATGGTTGCTAAGAACTTAGTCTTTGACCTTGACCCTATAACTGTTCAATATGGTAAGCATGAAATCACTGAATTAAAATTTATATGAATGCTATGGACTTTCTGTATAGCTGATCAGTAAGAACTATATCAAATTTTACTTTATGACCTTGTCTTCTGCCTTTCGGCACCAAAGGTCTTTTGACCAGGTGAGCTAAACATTCATAAGCTTCAAATTTATGTGGCTGTATAGCTATATATTACTAAACATTATACATGAAATATGTGTATATATAACATAAGACTAATGCACGGAAAATGTTAATTTAAGCACCAACAATAAACCATTAAAACTTCAAATTAAAACTATGGTAAATATTACAATATAGAAAGTTATGAACCACTACACCAAAAAAAAAAAAAAAAAATTAAAACTATGGTAAATATTACAATATAGAAAGTTATGAACCACTACACCAAAAAAAAAAAAAAAAAAAAAAAAAAAAAAAAAAAAAAAAAAAAAAAAACAATTAAAAATTTATATATTAAAACTAAAACAAATGTAAATGTATATTAAAACTATTCCCAAAATTATAAAAACCCCAAAATATATGACAATAAAAAGTATCAATTCAAACCTATAACTTAATTTCTTAAAACTGCTTGCTTCTGGTGAGTTCTAGCTCCTGAGATGAAATTTAAAACAAATGTAATAAAATGTCATAACAGATTTATTTTTAAGGTCTCATTTAATTAATCATTTTTTCTTCAGGGGTTCAAAATTATATTTCACATTGATAGGTCCAGGACTTTCTGCCTTTATTTTTGGAAGGTCTCATATCAGCAATGGGGGGTCCCATATAAGCAATGGAAGGTCAATGTGTGCCAAAATTGAAAAAAAAATTGTGTTAGTCCACTTAATTTATATTCTTGATTAAACAAATATATTATATGCAACTTAAACACACTTAAACTATACTGTTGTCGAAGTGGCTGCATTTTATATTTTCATATCCAAAAACAATTGGACAATTAATGATTGGACAACAATTCGATGAATTGCAATACATTAAGTGATTTTGAGACCATTTTTAATACACAAATGAAAAGTATTCTAAAATTGTTTTAAAACACAAATGAAAGGTATTCTAAAAATTGTTCTAATAAAAAAAGGCAGGTCCATTGGACTTTTACAGTAAAAATTTCAAGGGTCTCAAAGTAAAATCAAAAGGTCTCAGACCTTGGACCTAGGAAATTTTGAACCCCTGTTTCTTAGGATAAAATATAATCATGACTGAAAGGGAAATTTTTCGCAGAAATTTGCAGCAAAATGAGTAATGAATTCTCAAACTTATTGTGTTCTGATCATATGTCAGTTTTGATTTTTTTAATTTTTTGAATTATCATTCTTTCTTATAAATATCTTGTCATCCAATTACCGTCCTTGTTTTGTTCTCAAGTTTTTTACTCGGACTCATGCTCCTCAAGTGTACAGACGTTTTCCATATTTGTGTTCCACAAATGTGCAACTACATGTACATGCATATAAAGTTTGAAAATTGTATCAACGCACAGTGTTATATTGGTTGTATTTTTATGCATACTTTACTTCTATAAACATGCATTTGTAAAAGCCATGGGCTATTTTGAGGGTCAGTCAAATTTGACCTCTACTGGACATGCTACATTCACGATTTAGCTATGCATATTAAGTATAGAATAGCTACCCTTTCTTTGATGAACATAAACACTCGCATTAATGTCAACCTTTTTTTTACGAGAGTGCTTGTATATTTGTTTATTTATTTTTTATGTTTTTGTAATTTTTTGTAGCTTTTTACCATATTATGGCACCTATTTTATGGAACAATAATAAATGTTAAATAAAGATA
This sequence comes from Tegillarca granosa, assembly GCA_029721355.1. Lineage (NCBI taxonomy): Eukaryota > Metazoa > Mollusca > Bivalvia > Arcoida > Arcidae > Tegillarca > Tegillarca granosa. Next base: position 24,254,076 of record CM056604.1, read on the forward strand.
GCTGCTAGTTGGTTGTTACCTCTGCTATCAGGCAGAACATATTGTATCCAATGGTTACAGTAAATATATTTCTTCTGATCTTCATCAATTAACACCATTTTTACAGAAAAATGTCTAACTTTGGAGTAAATCATTCAATAAAAATGATGGCTTCATAAAATCACACAAACATAGTATGAGGTCATCCAATTATTAATTTCATTACAATAATGTTAATTTAATGAATACAAACCTTCTATGACTCCACCAAAACCATACTTTTTGATACCTGAAAACAATGGCATAACCAAGGATCTAAAAATCCCCCTTTTAAGTTGGAACACTTGGTGAAAGGTCAATGTTGGGTCAGTGAAAAGATGTCCAATCAGAGGCTCTTCCATGGTTTGAATATATTCTTTCATTTGTTCAGATGTAGAATTTCCAATGAAAACCAACTTTACATTGTTGTCTGTAAGAACATCACTGATTTGTTGGATTGCTTGAATTTTGATTCGACTAAAACGTGAAAATAAAACAAAGCTGAATATTGATAAAGGCAACAACAACAACAATAATAATAAATACTAGTATCTTTGTGTATGTAGACAACAACAATAACAATAATAACTAGAGATTGTAACTGGGATACCAGTTACGTATGATTCCCCACCATCCATAATCTATATATTTTCTAAAATATACACCTGCTGATGGACTGATCTCAAGATGGATTGATAGTATCCATTACTAGTAATCGAAAGCTGACTAAAAGAAAGAGCCGAAGACAAGTAAATTTAAAGTTAACATCAAATTGTACAATTATATTTCGAGTAGTATTCATTTTAATATATATTTTCATTCCCTCATACCCCATTGTTGTAACAATGTTTTTTGTTAAAAGAAACCAATTGATCACGGGAGTCCGAATCTGCAAGTATAAATTTATAATTCGAAATGTATGTAAATTATACAAGTTTAATAGATCAGAATCATGCGTTCTGTCTTCTGACCTAGGTCCTATCTATTTATTTGGCAATTCTATTAGCTGGTGTATTTTGATTGGACAGGTATTCAACTTTGATTGATAGCAAATCTATTTCACGAACTGTGAGGTGTTTAACCAACAAATTTGATTGACGTGTGTCATGACTGTGAAGTAGCCATAACCTACATATTAATGGATAATTGACAAAGAGATTAAAGCAATTATCCATATTAAAACATGTTATAATGCTATTGAATTTGTTTACAATTCTTTGAATAGGAATTTAATCCTGTAAACTTGCCTTAAGAAATGAAATCAAGTATGCCATAAGATAGTGTTTCTTGACTGAGGGTGGGTGTTAAGAATTCTGGCTTCCCACCCCTACCCTCTCTTGAAAATGATTTCCTGGAGGTTTTTATCACTCTTTTCAAAAGTCCATAATGAACAAGAAAATATGCAGATGAGTGGAAAGGATTTTAACTATTTAAAAGCTATACATGTACATAGCACCACCCACAGTGGGAAATGACCTTAGGTGCCCTTTATTAATATCACTCTATTCAACTTTTCATAAGGAACCAGAAAATACATAAATTAGGGGTGGGGATTTCAATAGTTTAAAATTAACTTAGCACCACCCAGCCCTACCCTTCAATGGGAAAGGACCTTAGGTGTCTTTGATTAGTGTCATTCTTTTCATTTTATCATTAGGAACCAGAAAATATATACTTTAGGGATGGGGAGCTCATTAGTTTATGAGTTATGACAAAGCCCTATATATGGTTTTATAGCACACCGCAAAGTGTTTAAGAAAAAATTGGTGATTTTTGTTTTTAAGGCCGCATCTTCCTGTCCCTCACCCAATAAATACCAATGGATGTAAAACTTTAATGGTGCAGGAACCTATCCTAAAATTTAGAACGAGATTGAATGATGCGTTTAACTTGTTTGGCAGTGCTGATAAAAATTTGATATATCTTTGACAATTTAATACATAGTAACTGAGAATTTATTAAGAACAAATTATGTATGTGAGAAAGAGGTTAGTCACTTAATTAACATGTAGTTCATTAACATTCAATCATTTTTGTTTAGTGCTTAACTTTATACATTAATTCAGATTACCCATTTTTATCGGGCGCTCATATATCTGAGAAACTGAATAAGAAAGAAGATTCTGTAAGAGTTATCTATCTTTGTACGTATTGGACAGAAAGATGTTTGGAATTAATTACGCAATTTACACGCACCGACCGCTGAGCCGTGGAGATAGAAAAAAATTTGATCATTTATCCATATCTACCAAGATAGCAGATTATTGGTACCAAATTTCATCGAAACCCATCATACCGTTTCAGAGTTCTGCACCGGACAATTTTAAGGAAGAAAAACAATGGAAAAATTATAATAATAATAATAATAATAATAACTAGAGATTGTAACTGGGATACCAGTTACGTATGATTCCCCACCATCCATAATCTATATATTGTCTAAAATATACACCTGCTGATGGACTGATCTCGAGATGGATTGATAGTATCCATTACTAGTAATCGAAAGCTGACTAAGAGAAAGGGCGGAAGACAAGTAAATTTAAAGTTAACATCGAATTGTACAATTATAATTCGAGTAGTATTCATTTTAATATATATTTTCATTCCCTCATACCCCATTGTTGCAACAATGTTTTTTGTTAAAAGAAACCAATTGATCACGGGAGTCCGAATCTGCATGTATAAATTTATAATTCGAAATGTATGTAAATTATACAAGTTTAATAGATCAGAATCATGCGTTCTGTCTTCTGACATAGGTCCTATCCATTATTTGGCAATTCTATTAGCTGGTGTATTTTGATTGGGCAGGTATTCAACTTTGATTGATAGCAAATCTATTTCACGAACTGTGAGGTGTTTAACCAACAAATTTGATTGATGTGTGTCATGACTGTGAAGTAGCCATAACCTACATATTAATGGATAATTGACAAAGAGATTAAAGCAATTATCCGTATCAAAACATGTAATAATGCTATTGAATTTGTTTACAATTCTTTGAATAGGAATTTAATCCTGTAAACTTGCCTTAAGAAATGAAATCAAGTATGCCATAAGATAGTGTTTCTTGACTGAGGGTGGGTGTTAAGAATTCTGGCATCCCACCCCTACCCTCTCTTGAAAATGATTTCCTGGAGGTTTTTATCACTCTTTTCAAAAGTCCATAATGAACAAGAAAATATACAGATGAGTGGAAAGGATTTTAACTATTTAAAAGCTATACATGTACATAGCACCACCCACAGTGGGAAATGACCTTAGGTGCCCTTTATTAATATCACTCTATTCAACTTTTCATAAGGAACCAGAAAATACATAAATTAGGGGTGGGGATTTCAATAGTTTAAAATTAACTTAGCACCACCCAGCCCTACCCTTCAGTGGGAAAGGACCTTAGGTGTCTTTGATTAGTGTCATTCTTTTCATTTTATCATTAGGAACCAGAAAATATATACTTTAAGGATGGGGATCTCATTAGTTTATGAGTTATGACAAAGCCCTATATATGGTTTTATAGCACACCGCAAAGTGTTTAAGGAAAAATTGGTGATTTTTGTTTTTGAGACCCCATCTTCCTGTCCCTCACCCAATAAATACCCATGGATGTAAAACTTTGATGGTGCAGGCAACCTATCCTAAAATTTAGAACGAGATTGAATGATGCGTTTAACTTGTTTGGCAGTGCTGATAAAAATTTGATATATTTTGAACAATTTAATACATAGTAACTGAGAATTTATTAGGAACAAATTATGTATGTGAGAAAGAGGTTAGTCACTTAATTAATATGTAGTTCATTAACATTCAATCATTTTTGTTTAGTGCTTAACGTTATACATTAATTCAGATTACCCATTTTTATCGGGCCCTCATATATCTGAGAAACTGAATAAGAAAGAAGAAGATTCTGTAAGAGTTATCTATCTTTGTACGTATTGGAGAGAAAGATGTTTGGAATTAAATTACGCAATTTACACGCACCGACCGCTGAGCCGTGGAGATAGAAAAAAATTTGATCATTTATCCATATCTACCAAGATAGCAGATTGTTGGTACCAAATTTCATCGAAACCCATCATACCGTTTCCGAGTTCTGCACCGGACAATTTTAAGGGAAAAAAAATTATAAAAATAATAATAATAATAATAATAAGAAGAAGAAACAGAACGAAAACAATATGATTCCCCACCTTTGGGTGGGGAATCATAATAAGAAGAAGAAACAGAACGAAAACAATATGATTCCCCACCTTTGGGCGGGGAATCATAATAAATACTAGTATCTTTGTGTGTGCAGAATTGTACCAATTAGTAGAATCTTTATTTTCCTATTATCCCAAACAACAGGAAACAAATATATGTGTAATATCAGATTTTTAATTCTACATCTTGTTAAAATTAACAACTATTTTTAAAATTGAAATATGAATTTTTAGGGGCCAATGGTCTTTTAAAAAAGATTGGAGATATAACGGATAGTTGGTTGAATGTTGTTTTAAGCTACATGTCATTGAGCAGTTTTCCAGCTATTAAATGGTAAGAAATTTTTTTAATTGATCTTAATGATCTGAAAACAAATTATGTATTTGTGCGTCTCTGACCTGTTTTATACATGTACTCAGTGATTTTTTTTGGCTTAATTTGGGGACAAAATAAGGCCCAATTCCCAATTGCAAAAAGACTAGAAATTTCCCAAATTTGAACCATAATTTCCCAATCATATTAAAAATCTTTTTATCATTGTCTGGATCAGTGACTAAAAATATTTACAGATAAAATTACCTCCTCGTGATCTCAAATGCAGTAAACGACAATTATTAACCCGAATGTGTTTTAAATGATGATAATGAGTATGCAGAACAATTAGCCTTGTTTTGCCAGAAGCCCCCCAATTAAAAAAAAAAAACTAAAGTGGATCAAATTACGTGTCAACATAACTTATGCAAGTGAAAAAAATTTCAAAATTTGAAACTGAAAGTGAAAGCAGAAATAATGTATTGTGATGCTGTGACCAATGTCAAGTCAAAATATCATTGACAGATTCAAAAACTAGATGTCAAGAAAAATCTTGATGTAAATTACATTGTAATCAAATCTAATATCCTAAAAGAGAAAATTAATACATTATGATTTTTGAATGTGATTTGTATATTACTATAATTTAATAATACTCATCATTGTTAATTGTAATTTTTTGTGATATATGCAACATAAAAATTTCCCAATTTTCCCCAAAACGATGCTTAAATTCCCAATTGCACAGGCCCTGGCCCCATTCCCAAAAATGGTAAAAAAAACCACTGGTACTAGTGCACACTTATGTGACCTTTACAGTGCTAGTACACTTGCTTGCAATGTCACAAATAAAGATTACAGTCCACTCAGTCCAATATACTGGTATAAAGCCAACCAGTTTAATCTTACAAGGAAAAACCTTCTCTAGCTTGATTTCCACCCAAACTGAACCTACAGCAGTCAGCCAACTTGGGTTTGAAGAATAATGCCTAAAAAACCACTTCTACCACCACACTTATATGAAGAAATGAAAATTACCGGTATGAAGAACCATAGCTTAAATTCACAATGATTATATAAGTATATGTCTCAAGTGTGATTCAAACTTAGGCAGTGAGAGGCACTGTATCTTGTATGCATGCATTAGACCTTTCTGCTATTGAACCCCCCCCCCCCCCCCCCACCCAATCCCAGATAAGAGTTGATATTGTTACTTTTGTGAAAAGCTGAATAAAATTTTTTATCAATCAAAAAACAACATTTTTTCTAAATAATTGGTAAATAGGATATTTTCTATTTGTTCATTTCACAACATTGTCACTTAACCAAACTGAACTCATCAAATGATAAATTAATTTTTAAGTGGGAATTTCTTCATAACTTTAAATTCTCCAACTACTCTTGTTCTTGTGTACATTTTTCCAAATTTAATGTTAATCACTGGTTTTTATTTTACTTAACATAGTTTATATTATTATGGTACTTCCACATGCAGTAGTCTTATAAGATTTTATAAGTGGTATATGAGATATTACTACCTATAATCCGAATTTCCTCTGACCCTAACACACAGCTGTCATGCATAAATGTGTTAAGGTCAGAGGAAATTCGGACTACTACTATCTACTGACAAATGTATTTGGTTTATCAAAGACAAAGTTAATGTCATTCATAAGGACATCATTATACAGTATGTCGTTTTGCAGGTGTATTTATTCCTTGTCAATTCGGATTTTAGTACTGACCTTTAACATGTAACTAGCAATACATATCAGTGAAGTCAATCATGATTCCTCAACTTATAAAGGCAACAATGTACCAGTTCATAAAAATATAAAAGTGGCATCTTATCGCAATCACAATGCACAATCATAATAAACCCCTTTTAAAAATAACAAGAAATAAAGGTGTGGTCTGGATAAATGATCGAGAAATCACTGACACTGTATTCCTACCACACCCCTCCCCTCCTCCCCCCAAGATGCAAGGAGGACAAAACTTTACTATTTTCTTTTTCAGTTAAGACAAATTATTTTCATAAAACAATATGCATAACTTGAGATTATTAAGCACGTGAACTTGCACTTCTCAAAACATAAAAATCATTATTCAATCTTCGCGGTGCGTCATTTCATCCCAAGAATGCGTTTTCTACTTTACAGTAATGGCGCCCCAATAATCGACAGGAAAATACCATTTAAAAAGCAACATACCAAGCTATTCATGCAAAATTCCTTAAAAAGATTAATAAAGTGTAATTGAATGAACCATCAGGTAAGACACTTGTTGCTTTTTCAACATTCCCATCTTTGTCTAACAGTGTAAAATCTCGCAGAATGTGGACAATCGATTCAGCTTTCTCTTCCGTTGCCATTTTTCTTTAATAGATTTTGTAGTTTCCGCTATTACTCCCCCACCCTTATTTGTTTAATTATATTTGTTTATAATCTTATTTATACCGTACATGAACATAATAATTTGTACATAATTAAAACTTTTTCTCAAATTTAACTTACAAGGTTATGGATAAAACAGTTTATGCATTTATATAAATAAACAGCTTAATAAAATAACACACAAACTTTTGGCGGTTATGTCCCTTTATATGTGTTAACGTCGTCTGCTTTCATAATTCATGGTCCCGAAAGGCAAGGAGTTGACATCAGACGTAAAAAAATGTTATTGTTGACCTGTCCAGTAAATGTTTTCTCTGGAAGAAAGATCGGAGAATTACCAAGTCTTAAGCCAAAGACAGTAAAAAAAATTATAACGTTTTCGTGAGCGAGGTGACGCTAAAAATATTCCAAGAAGTGGAAGGAAAAAAGATACACAGACTGCACTTAGAGCATTTTATCGCATATGGTGAGAAACAACCGGCGACCACTTTTGAAAGAATTGACAGCAAAATTTAATAACATATCTACTTTTAATTATTCATCCAGGTCCATTTTGTGACGACTTTTTGAATTCGCATTTAAACGCAGGTCTGTATCAAAGAAAAAACCATACTCCATATAGGGCCTTTTAATAGAGAAAAACGAATTTGGTTTTGCCGGACGAAATTGCACTGGACCGGGCTAAAATTATTTTTATTAACGAGAGTAAAGCCTGTCTCACACAGAATACGGTTGGGCACACGGTTCCAATACGGTATACTCGTTTATACACGGGTTGACTGGTACGAGTATTGAGCTCAAACCGTGCCTGGGGATGAGTTGGTACGATTTAGACTCGAATGTAGCACGAGTATGTACGAACAAAGCACGGATATACTCGGTCAAGCAAGGTTTCTCACGGTTTGAACACGAGTTGCAAACGATTTTGATACGATTGTTGTACGGTTCTAAGTACGGTCTGTTACGGCCTAGTACGATTAAACACGGCTTTTACCCGATTAACCAGACATTTACAGGGTTTACATACGATCCCACCGACTTTTGTTCGAGTTTTGCTCGAATTATCACACATTCGTGTATGTTTTGATATATACGATTTATATACGATATTGACACGGTTGAGCTCACTCGTGGAGAGAACTTCATGTGCGGTTGTATATACGGTCTCATACGGTCTCTCACGGTCTTGTACGATCGCTAATACGATCATACATGGACATGGCACCCGTGCCAGTTTTTTAAAAAATTTAAAAATCATACGCGGCTTTCACGGATATACTCGAATGGCCCGAGTGTAACTCGGATAAGGCCACGATTGGTTCGGCTGTATGTACGGTTTACACGGGTGGCCAACCGTATAAGCCGTGTGTTCTGTGTGAGACAGGCTTAAAATAGAGATCGGTGCTGATAAAAAAGTTAGGGTGTGGAGGAAAAAGAATGAGCGTCTTCATCCTTATTGTTTTGGGGTCACTCCAAAAAGCCCAGAAAAGTTATGTTCTCTGCAATGTTTTGGGGATGTATTACCTTTTGTTTGGCTTATGTTTTTTATTATCAAACTTTTCGGTCTTAGTGTCACTGTCACCCACTCCTGTCGATGGCAACATAGACAGACATTTTCCTTGGTCTTTGACACTGCAAGAAGATATTCATAACGCACCGTGTCAATGTTCCCCGTAGGGCATCTTCATCAGGAGTGGAAAACAGAAAATCAAATTTTAACACTTCCATGACCCTTCCAAAGCCATATTATATTTGTCATACTTAAATATGGCTAAAACAATATTTCATAATAATAGATTGCTAAATCGGTGATTTCCTAACATATCTTTAGAAATCCAAAATCGAAAAGACCTGATTTGAGGAATTCCTCGGATTGATGACGTTACAGAGTACATATTATTTACCCATGACTAAAATGAGACTAATCTGGACATTCTTTCCTTATTTCACGATAAAATAAGTTGGTGAATATGGAACGCCGTTTTAACATATACATGTATATTCAATTATATATACCTATCTTCAAATAACTGAACCTAGGCGCAATTAATTTAAAGATAGGAATAATTGACTTATATAGATCTATGTTCAATTCAAATGAACTAAAGAGATGTATCAATTATACCTAGGTACAAATGAATGCTCTTCTGTAAGAACCTAACTACCTCTTTAATTTTATAAGAGAGTTTTGATAAACCTCAGAAACTCCTTGCAGAAACTTTATTTTTCTCTAGTCAGACCTGTACTTGAATATGCAGATGTTGTATGGGATAACATTTCAATCCATTATAAAAACATGTTGGTGCAAATCAATCTTAAAGCTGCTAGAATAGTTACAGAGGCTACCCAATTAACTAGTATTTCTCTTCTACTTAAAGAAACAAGCTGGGACACCCTACAAGAACGGACAGGAAACATAAATTGATTCTCTTTTACGAAATATATCATCGTATGGGACCAAGCTATCTCAGTGATCTTGTTCCTCCTTCCAATTATGAAATGCACTCTTACAATACCCGTCATCAAAATAATGTGTTATCAATTCCCTGTAATAGTGAATCTTACTTCAAGTCTTTTCTCCATCTGTTATTCGAGATTGGAATAATATACCGTTTGAAATAAGACAAGCTTCTCTCGGTAGCTTTAAAAAGTATCTTAATCAAATCTTGAAGAAGTTCCCAAATATTTCTTAGTAGGAGACCGTATTGGACAAATTCATCACGCAAGGTTGCGAATGAAATGCAGTTCTTTAAAACAAACATCTTCACGAAAAAAAATTATTGACAACCCTTATTGTGGTAAAGTAGAATCAACTCTACACTATTTTCTTGATTGCCCACTTTACACAACTATAAGAAATGATCTTCTTAATTCTTAAGCCAATAAACTATCGTGTAACTAGCCAACTTCTGCTTTATGGTAATCCAGCATGGTTCTACAGCAAAACACTGCTCAATATCTTTAAAAGAGTTCAATCTTTTATTAAACGTTCTAAACGATTTACCTAACACTGTTTACTTATATGATTTTTAATCTATAATTTATGATGTTTATTATACTTAACTCAAACGATTTCACTTAACCCCTTGCCATCCTTTCCATTTTTATCATTTCTTTTTATTATTATTTTTTTTTTCGTATTAAGTAGATCTAGTTTTCTTTTTTTTGTCATTTTTTCAAGTTTGTGAACATAATACTTAAAGAAATTTAATTTTTTACCCACATGTCTATAGTTGTAAATATAGTATGGGAGACTGATTAGTATAAGAATTATATTCTTGTTTCAGAATCCCAATTGAATTTAAAAATTTAATGTAATGTTATCAGTTCAATATAATATTGTTTTAAAAAAAACCTCAGGAAATTTGTACCGGAAATGTAGTGTATTATTTTGCGCATGCGGTATAAAAGTCGCCGATTCTCAGGTAACGACATACGATAAGTACTATAGTGTATATCACCTTTTTGCTTTCAGTATATTAGTGGCTTCTCTACTATTAGTTCTGAATGATTATTTTTCAAATGAATAATCCTTATATTTAAGGTAACAGTTATCAATGTTATTCATATTACCATTCTTTCATCGTGAAATCTGTCCACATCCAGCCATGTAAATTCAGTTGTTTTGTTGAACAGTTAAAAACGAAAGTAGAATTGTTATCGTACTCAAACGGATTATATATCTGAAAATGGGATTTTCTGCAATTCTAGGGCATATATAAAAGAAAACAAGAAGAAATGATTTAAAACAGACAATAAAAATGATAAAATCCTGTCCGAAATTATAGTAAAGTCTAATGTTATCTCTTTTTGAACAACGATTATCTTAGTTACGGGACAGGGAAGTAAAAATGTATTTTTGATAAAATTTTATTTTTTAACTCTAAAAGCTTTTAATTCAAGGATACATTTTGAACATTTCTGTGTAGATATTTTTTCAAAATTTAACAAAGAACTAAATGGGTTGAGAGTAAATAAGAAAATCCTACTGATTTGTTAATAATTCTCTTCAAAAACAGTTTGATCACACATGGCATCTGATATGAATGTAATGATGCTTGGTCCTATTTTAAAGTCACAATCATTTGACAACCAGCTGTTCAGGAAATGCTCAGCAGTTGAAAACTAAGATAAATAAAATAAAAAGGCATATAGATTTATTGTGAGGGGAACCAGATTTGACAGTTGACTAGCTCAATCGGTAGAGTGCCTTGCTAGTATTTGGAAGGTTATTAGTTTGAGCCCTGTTTTATGTACTGCATTTTTTCCTTTTATATTAAATGTCTTAAAGTAATCTTTTTTCTTTTTTCAAATTCAGTTTTAGCATACTTTTTAGTATAAATTTTAACATTTGGAATAAATTTGTTTTGACAGTTTCAGAAGATTATTTACCCCTTCCAAGTCATGATTTGCAAAATATATAATGGCATCAGCATGCAGCATAGTGGATATACCACATAGGTTTAGACTGAGTGGTCCACCATCAGATGTTCCTCTTCAAGAAAGACCAGGTAAATGTCACATTTAGGGATCTGCATAATTGGTTGATAGGCTAGATTTTTGATTAGATGATAAGTGATTAGTTGTTCAAATCTTCGATTTTTACTTTTAACTTTTTATATTCTTTAGAGTCCACATGTAACTGACTCTTGTAAACTACAGCATGCATTGGGGCACAAGATCTGGTTTTATAGTATCATCCATTTGTCATGGTTATTCACATCTCTAGGACAAGGGAAGATGACAACTTCTAGTGAAGGACAAAACTAAATTCTGTTACCTTTTTTTAGCTGCTGGTTTTGATACAGATTTACCATTAACAAAATCTGCACTTTTACTTTTTTCGGTTGGGTCCCAGGCTTGGCTTGACAAGGATGGTGGTTTTCTCAAGCTACTCTGTTTTCTCAAACATCCAAGAAGTGCCAGCTGTTGATATAACTGAAAGAATTTTGAATGCGTTGTGCAACACTTTTTCACAACTATTTTATTTTGTAAAGGAGAATAAATGAAGACTTACAGTCATTTTGTTAGCATATTACATACCATCACATGAAATTAATTAACTGAAGTACTTAAACATTTTGAAAAGGGAACAGGTTGATATTGATTAATTATGTAAACACATTCTTGGGCCCAGTGGTTCAAAGCTTCATTTGTTTGACCAAATAGTTACAATAAGTGAAAATTCAAAATATTATTAAAATTAAATAGATTTGTTATGCATGGGCATAGAATATGCTAGGGGTTTGAAATAAATTCTATTTGATTACAACAAATGTATATATTTAATTAACTTTTGCACAGATATTAAAAAATGTTGACAAAAACACAAGCTTTAACTAACAACAAAGCTTTGAACAGCAGCAACCTGATCAATTAAGGTTAGGGTTTAAATGTGACAAAAATCCTTAAATGGTTTTAAGTTAGATATAATTTATCAGGTGAGCGTATCAGGCCCATTTGGCCTCTTGTTATGTTTATGTTTTTATATTTATATTTTAGGGAGCTCTAATTATTCAAATATGGCAGATAGATGTACTTGTACTGGAGCTAGTAAGTGCTGATTCTCATTTTTATAGTTTACTTTACAAGTTGTAAATAGATTATTCATTAATATGTTTATATATACATGTATATAGTTCATGGAAACGTGTATCTAGATGAATTTGTTCATCATATGGAATAGCATTGGAGAATAATTTGAGTTTCTTACAATTCTAAATAGTCTCATAAATTCTTGAGAGAAAAAAATCACTTTTTGACATAAAAGTACATGTATTTAGAAAAGATACAATAATCAACAATATTATTGCAAAGAATAAATACCCACCCATGAAATGAAATATTTTATATTTAAGAACATGTACTTGAATCTTCATTCAAGTCACCAGTCTCACATGAAATGAAATATTTCATATTCAAATACTTGAACTTTCATTCCTGTTACCAGTCTCACATCAAATGAAATATTCATCCCACCTGTCATGCAGAGTCTGCACAGTAATAATGGATGTCAAAAAACCAACAACTTCTGTAAAATTTCACTGGGCTCATTTTTTCATTTTTTCCGATTTACTTATGTATTATGACAATAAAGTATGTGAAAAAATGTAAGTTACACTTGGTTTATAGCATCTTGGTTTGGAAGCCATAGTAAAATGAGATGATATAGTTATTAGTACATGTTTGTGAAAAGTAAAGTACTATTACTAACTAGTGTCATATTGTGATTGGTAAACAAACTTAGACTCCTGACTAGAAAAAAACCTGCAGAAAATCTAGAATGTTTAATTTTAGTGTACAAAATTCTTATTTCTATACATAGTACATGTATTGTTTTTTTATAGGTAATAATCCTTGTCAATATTGTCGAACAATAACAGGCAACATGGTATATTTCTATGACTCACCTACAGGTAATATTTATATAATGTAATATACTAACAAAATGTGTTTTCAAGCTATGGCACAGATACTTTTAACTATGAAACATACATCCATACCTATAAAAGAGATTGACACACCTTATTGTGACTTATAGACTCAAAGTATGAAATGGAGACTCCTATTTATGATGCAGATACTCAAATTTGATACAGATACTCCTATCAATGACACAGAGACTCAGCTATGATACAGACTGCTATCTATGATACAAATACTAATCCATGATGCAGAGACTACTGTCTATGATGCAGATACTCAACTATGATACAGACAACTATCAATGATGCAGATACTCAGCTATGACATGGAGACTACTATCTATGATGTAGATACTCAGCTATGATACAGACTACTATCTATGATACAGATACTCAACTATGATACAGACAACTATCAATGATGCAGATACTCAGCTATGACATGGAGACTACTATCTATGATGTAGATACTCAGCTATGATACAGACTACTATCTATGATACAGATACTCAGCTATGATACAGACTACTATCTATGATGTAGATACTCAGCTATGATACAGACTACTATCTATGATACAGATACTCAGCTATTATACAGAGACTACTATCTATGATGTAGATACTCAGCTATGATTAAGACTACTATCAATGATAAAGACACTCAGGTATAATACAGACTACTATCTATGATACAGATACTCAGCTATGATACAGACTACTATCTATGATGTAGATACTCAGCTATGATTAAGACTACTATCAATGATAAAGACACTCAGGTATGATACAGACTACTATCTATGATACAGATACTCAGCTATGATACAGACTACTATCTATGATGTAGATACTCAGCTATGATACAGACTACTATCTATGATAAAGACACTCAGGTATGATACAGACTACTATCTATGATGTAGATACTCAGCTATGATACAGACTACTATCTATGATAAAGACACTCAGGTATGATACAGACTACTATCTATGATACAGATACTCAGCTATGATACAGACTACTATCTATGATAAAGATACTCAGCTATGATACAGACTACTATCAATGATACACATACTCAGCTATTATACAGAGACTACTATCTATGATGCAGATACTCGACTATGATACAGACCACTATCTATGATACAGATACTCAACCATGACAAAGAGACTACTATCTATGTTGCAGATACTCGACTATGATACAGACTACTATCTATGATACAGATACTCAGCTATGACACTGAGGCACCTTTCTATAATGCATTTACCATACTATGATACAGAGACTCCTGTCTATGATGCAGACTCCTTTCTATGACAAAGAGACTCTTATTTATTATACAGACTCCTATCTATGAAACAGATACTCCTTTCTATGACAAAGCAACTTCTTTGTATGACACATAGACTCCTCAGTGACACTAATGATGTATCTGAACTATGATTTAGAGATTCAACTAAAACTAACTTTTTGGCTGCTAGTGTCACTGATGAGGTGACAAAATTTAACAGGTGTTTGTGTTATATATTTACTACCCCTGAGCAGGTACGGCTGCTGGTGGAGTAAACTCCCTGAGGGTATCCAGAACTCAGTAAGCAGTACTTTGTGCTGTCAGAAAATATACCATTTGGCAAAATTTTCAGCCGCCTTATTTTTTAAAATTTACTTAAAACTAAGGTTTGTTCCCTCATGCAAAGCATTCCTTAGCTGGATTTGGAACTTTAGATCTATTGATTTTCAACTGTTTGGTTTATGTTTTTCATCTATCAAACCTTTTGGCTGCTAGTGTCACTGATGAGGAATGATTTTCGGAAATGTGCACATATGACACATCAAAATTTAACAGGTGTTTGTGTCATATATTTACTACCCCTGACCGGGCACAGTTGCTGGTGAATTGTTCCCTCATGCAAAGTATTCCTTAGCTGGATTTGGAACTTTAGATCTATTAATTTTCAATTGTTTGGCTTAAGTGGATTTGGAACTTTAGATCTATTGATTTTTAACTGTTTGACTTACGTTTTTTATCCATCAAACATTTTGGCCACTAGTTTCACTGATGAGGAATGATTTTCCGAAGTGTGCACGTATGGCACATCAAAATTTAATAGGTGTTTGTGTTATATATAGAGACTCAACTGTCATAGACTTAATGTTGACAGAAAAACTAATAACTATGATGAAGAGAACCCTAGTGACTCCTAATTATGATATAGAGATTCTTAGTTATGACAAAAATACTTCTAACTATGACACAGTGACAGAGGAATATTGTAACAGAGATGACTAACTTAAATGTAGTGACATCTATTGTTTGAATCACTGTTATTGTGACTGTGAATTATGAAAATTTAACATTAAATAACTTAAATTGGGTTAAGTGATTTTTACTTATTTGAGTCAAGTTGTAACTGAAAAACGTTCAGCAGCCCTAGGTTAGTTACAGAGACTCAGTGACAGTAATTTAGTTACAGAAACCCAGGGACTCTAACTTAGTTACAGAGACTTGGCAACTCTAACTTAGTTACAGAGACTTGGCAACTCTAACTTAGTTACAGAGACTTGGCAACTCTAACTTAGTTACAGAGACTCAGTGACTTTAATTTAGCTACAGAAACTTGAGGACTCTAACTTAGTTACAGAGACTTGGCAACTCTAACTTAGTTATAGAGATTCAGCAACTCTAACTTAGTTACAGAGACTTGGCAACTCTAACTTAGTTATAGAGATTCAGCAACTCTAACTTAGTTACAGAGACTTGGCAACTCTAACTTAGTTATAGAGATTCAGCAACTCTAACTTAGTTACAGAGACTCAGTGACTTTAATTTAGCTACAGAAACTTGAGGACTCTAACTTAGTTACAGAGACTTGTTGCTTGAACTTAGTTACAGAGACTCAGTGACTCTTACTTATTACAGGGACTGAACGACTCTTTATTTAGTTACAGAAACTCTGCGACTCTAACTTAGTTATAGAGACTCAGTGACTTTTATTTAGTTATAGAAACACGAGGACTCTAACTTAGTTACAGAGACTTGTTGCTTTAACGTAGTTACAGATCCTCATAGACTCAAGTTAGATACAGAGACTTGGTGATTCTAAATTTGTTTCATAGACTCAGTGACTCTGACTTAGTTACAGAGACTCAGTGACTCTTACTCAGTTACATAGAACCAATGACTCTTACTAAGTAAAAGGGACTTAAAGGCCCTTTATCTAGTTAGAGACTCAAAGACTCTAACTTAGATACAGAGACTTGTTGACTCTTCCATAGAAACAGAGACTCAGGGACTCTAACTTAGTTACAGAAACTCAGCGACTCTAACTTAGTTACAGAGACTCAGTGACTCTAACTCAGTAATAGAGACTCAGGGACTCTAACTTAATAACAGAGACTCAAAGATTCTAACTTAATTACAAAGACTCAATAACTTTAACTTAGTTACAGAGACTCAGTGACTCTGACGTAGTTACAGTTTAAAACCGTTAGGCCTCAGTGTCAATGATAGAATCATAGTCCACCCACTGATTTAATTTCTCTTCATTAATATTTGTGTAAATATAAATAATGATGTTGAGTTGCAGTTGGTTAAAAGATATATTTTATAAATTACTGACATTAAGTATAAATTCAAATAGTGTTATAATTATGTTTTTAAGAGATTATCATTTCAGTGACACCTGTTTGATATATAATGTACAAGGAATAAGTTTTCTTTTTAGGAAACCAACCCACTCTATCGGCTCCAGAACCAAACTTAATATGTCAGACACAAACACCGGAAGGACAATCAGCAAATTGTCCTAAATGCAGTAAGCTTAATATGACATAGGGTGTGTAGAGTTTAAGTGGTTAAAATGTTAGCCTGCAAACCTAAGACATCACTCAGCTGTGGGTTCAACCCTGTAGTCTGTTAATGAGAGAGAGTATTTCTCTTTCCTTATCATAGGTCTGTACTGGTTTGTCTGGTACCAAAGTAGGACTGAGTGGGGTAAATTTTCTCTTTGCTTAAGCATCTAAGAAGTGCCATTTGGTGGCATTTTCATGGCATGAACTATCAAATAATGCCCCTTGGTACCAACAAATTAACTTTATTAATTTTTTTTATGCTTGAAAGATAAAAGTGTTTTGAAATAAAATAAACAAAATAAAATTTGCTAATATGGTATGAATATTATTTTGACCAAGTGAATTTTAATTCCATTTATGAGGTAATTTCTTGCAGTATTACCTTACAAAAAAGAGCATGAAATTCCTAAATTCATTGAAAGATAATCACTTCTGAAAAGAAGGATTAGGCTATTAAATTACTGAAATTAACAAAATACTGTTGTAGAAATATAGTCTTTTGGGTTGTTATTTGTTAAAATATAAAATCAAGTTGTTTTTAACAAATTTAAATGTTAATAAATTTATAGAAATGATAAATTTGATATTGACAGTACATTAAATTGATAGTAATCAATAAATTACATGTATATTGATTTTAAATCAATATATTATATTTGTCATACTGTACAGGAGTTGTTTACCATTCTGGATCATCTGGCCTCACTTCCCAGGTGGAAGTTGAATTGGCCATTTTTTACTTTGCTTTTGGCATTGTGAAATGGAAAGGACTGGTATTTTTGTGTTTGATAGACCACTGCTATGGAAAATTGATTGGTATAATCTTGTTTTATAATATTGATTGGTAATCTTGTCTCACAAGTAAGATTGGTAATCTTGTCTCAAAAGATAGATTGGTAATCTTGTCTCACAAGATTGATAAGCAATCTTGTCTCATAAAATTGATTGGTAATTTTGACTCATATAAGATTGATAAATGATCTTGTCTCATAAGATTGATTGGTAATCCTGTCTCATAAAATTGATTGGTAATCTTGTCTTATAAGACTGATTCAATTTGGTAATCTTGTCTGATAAAATTAATTGGCAATCCTATCTCATAAAATTTAGTGGTAATCCTATCTCATAAGATTTATTGGTCATCTTGTCTTATAAGATTGATTGGTCATCTCGTCTCATAAAATTGATTGATAATCTTGTCTTATAAGATTGATTGGTAATATTATTTCATTTTATTCTTAGATTAGTAATCTTGTCTCGTAAGATTGATCATTCTTCTTGTTTCATAAAATTCAGTGGTAGTTTTGTTCCATAAGATTGATTGTTAATCTGGTCTTATAAGATTGATTGGTCATCTCGTCTCATAAAATTGATTGATAATCTTGTCTTATAAGATTGATTGGTAATATTATTTCATTTTATTCTTAGATTAGTAATCTTGTCTCGTAAGATTGATCATTCTTCTTGTTTCATAAAATTCAGTGGTAGTTTTGTTCCATAAGATTGATTGTTAATCTGGTCTCATAAGATTGATTGGTCATCTCGTCTCATAAAATTGATTGATAATCTTGTCTTATAAGATTGATTGGTAATATTATTTCATTTTATTCTTAGATTAGTAATCTTGTCTCGTAAGATTGATCATTCTTCTTGTTTCATAAAATTCAGTGGTAGTTTTGTTCCATAAGATTGATTGTTAATCTGGTCTCATAAGATTGATTGGTTATCTTGTCTCATAAGATTGATTGATAATCTTGTCTTATAAGATTGATTGGTAATATTATTTCATTTTATTCTTAGATAATCACTATGAAAATATCAGATCAAACTTTTACTACCTGAAAAGAGAGATCATAATGGAGAGTATCATTGATGCAATTTCCTGCCTCTCAAATGATGATGTACAGGACATAAAAGTAAAGAAAACTGCACGTAAAAAGACAGAGGTCTTACTTAAACGAGTTCTGTTTCAAGGGGCAGAAGCTTGTAGAAAATTTATATCAGCTCTAAATTCCAATGGCTGGAGACATTGTTTGAAAGTCATGCATGACAATCATTTGATAAACAGAGGTATGTAATGGATTCATTCTTTTTAACTGAAATAATCAAATATTGTAATAAGGGATTGGGCAATAAAATAAGTTTGGTTTGTAAATCTTGGATTTATGGACTTACATGTATGAAATTTATAGCATTTATGCTTTCAATTTATACTGATGGATCAAAATATAGTAACTCAGTATCTTTGGCTGTCATCATTGGTTACAAAAAAATGTTATGATTTTAGCAATAGTAAAATTTCTTTATCCTGGCTAAGAACAGTCAAATTACCATTATCCAGACAAAGAACTGTCAAACTTTTCCTTATCCAGCCTGAGAACAGTCAAATATTCTGATACAGTCATAAAATGGTCAAACTTTACCTTATCCAGGCTCAGGACAATTAATTTTTTATACAGGTCAAAAATGATAAAAATTTCCTTATCCAGCCTGAGAAACAGTCAAATTTTTTAAATTTAACAGGTTGACTATAGTTTTTAAAATAGCAATGAAATCATAGATTTAAATAAAAAACTAAAAATTAACTTTCTAATTATTACAGCCACAGAATTTCAAAGTTATGGTGTAAATTCACAGATGTTACAAGATAGTTACGAAAAGATTGTAGAGAAACTACCAGCTGAAGAAGTAGCTGACATACTGATTGATTACAATGTTTTGACTATTGACGATCATGATCTTGTAATGAGCAAGAAAGTAAGAAAGAAAAAGGCTGAAAAGTTGTTGAATATCATGCTCAGCAAACGACAGCAATTATTAGATATATTTATCCATGTTTTACATGAGAAAATTCCTGAACTAATGAAAACAATATTACCAAGAACTGTAGCTGGTATGTATTACAGCATGAACTAAAATGACCATTACTTAAACACCATTGTAACCCAGATTTTATTGACCATGTCAGTTGTGAAAAACAATTAAAGAAGGTTAAGTTCTACCTGTTTGAACACAACACAGGTCAACAAATCACAAACTAATGTCGAATAGCACAGATACTTTCTTGAACTTTAACTATTCCCCTTTTTTATGAAAATTCAGGAGCTTGTTCAGTGTTTGAAATAAGGCTGCACTTAAAAGTTAAAACTGAAGGTGGGCAAGTCAAAAGTGAAAATAGGTTTTCCTAGAGGTCAAGTAAGAAAATCAATCAAGAGTGTGTTAAACAGTGGTGCATTGAATGGTGGTGGGAAGTCCAGAAGGAAATTGAAGCCAAGACAAAAGTTGTCATGGTTTCCTATCCATAAGCCAATAATTGATGAATTAAAACCTTGCCACTTTCCAATCAAGTATGGGAAATAATTAAATGGTGGTGGGAAGTCCAGAAGGAAATTGAAGCCAAGACAAAAGTTGTCATGGTTTCCTATCCATAAGCCAATAATTGATGAATTAAAACCTTGCCACTTTCCAATCAAGTATGGGAAATAATTTATCTTCTACAGTACATGTGCTATGCTATATGACTATATTTGTGATCTACCCCATATTTTAGTTTTGTCAGTCATTTTACGTAAATTGTGAGGGCAAGTTAAAATTAACATAATTAAGAAGGGCAAGTTTATTCACATTTTTGACTTGCCACCATGCAAGTTCCATCTGAATAATTAAAGGTGGTTTACACTGGCAATGTTTACATTCAAAATTTTGTCCTGAAGCAGGATATGTATTATGCAGCAAATGTCCTTATACAAGTCCAGAAATATAGTGAATTGGTTATATGCCTATTTTTGTGCCAACTGTAGACACTGCCACTTTAGCCGTATCACTATGAAACACCACTGCCTATTTACTATGTAAATAATCAAGAGCTAAGTTAAGACCTTGGTTTTTTCAATGAACTTTTTAACTGTCCCTCTTCTGACCTTGTCACAACTCAGATCTGCTATCATATTAGCTCCGTTTGTCTGTAATCTGTTAATCATAACCATGTCAACTCCACACATTGTTTTATTTGATTATAAATCAACATATTACTGTTTAATTATGGAGGTCAGAGATCAAATCCTCCATTCTTTATTTGGGCAACTGACAGCTCTTGTTTGTCCCTGTGATTTTTATTAAACTGGGTTTCTCTCAAGTTCTCTGTCATACAGCATAAATATTTTTTTTTTCACAGAGAATATACAGATTGAAGTGGATGATAGTGGTATGATGGAAGTTGATACAGTATCAGGTTTGTCTGTTATTTTATATGGGGTTAGATTTTTGAAATTCAATTTTTTTTTAAATTGATTTTTAGTGTTGCAAAATTACATGTGGCCATTTTTCATTGGTAAAATGGTCATAAATCTTGTTATTCATGAAAACATTTTTATCAGCATTTTGAAATTATGATAACCATATTTGAAATTTGGAGCATTAGCCTGTGCTTAAGATAAATGTTATTCTTTTATATATAATGGAAATTTAGATTGAATACAAAATTAATTTCTCGATTGTGCACCCCTTGTGTCTTATATGTGATTATATAGCATTGTTTACATAAGGGGGATTCATGGGTTCCTGTTAGAAAATTATTCTTGGACACTATGGTGAAAATGTGAATGGGTTCCTGTTAGAAAATTATTCTTGGACACTATGGTGAGAATGTGACTAGTAGATAAAATATTTCTTCACAATTATTAGATATTAAACATTCCTACATGTATATGACTTATCTGTCAACCGTCGTAAGATACACAGAATTTTTGTCACATACTCTAGAGTCATTAAATTAATAAATGTTCATTGGGTTAAGATTTCTTGTTTTTTTTATTTTTCAATGAAAAAAAGAGAGAAAGAAAATTTCAGGAGTTTTGCTTTGTAAAAAAAATTAAATTGGGGTTTGATGAGTAAAATATTGTTGACATTAAACTTAGATTTAGTGGGTATTTGTTAACACATAAGCATAACAAATATAATCCCCACATACATTAGTGATTTTACGATATATTTTTAACATCTATTTTGACAGATATGAGATTCAATCTCAAGCTAGAGTTCACTAGTCTTTCAGGGGAAAGATTAGAATCATTTGAATCAGAACTTGTGAGTAGATTAACAGCTGAGAGAGTTGTAGATCAATTATTTAATAATACCGAAACCAACATGGATGTTGATGAAATCAGAGAGGGTTCTGTTATCATTCAGTTAAATCCTAAATCTACTCAAGACTTGGAAAAATTTAAGAAAATGACAAATCAAAAAGAGTTTGAAGAGATGCTAAAACAGATGCTTAAAGGTATCCAAGTGCCTAGTGGTAGCAAACAGGATGATGCAGGTGTTATTGTAAAAGTTACATTTAGTAGTGTTTCTCGGGAGACCTTGGACAGTGAAGAAAGTGGTAAGTTTTTTTTTTCCTTTTGCTTTAAACTAGCCTTTTTAACACTTTTTATTTATAAATTACTTATGTTGCTATAAATGCCGTGACGTCACCCTGACCTCACTGATTTGTTCTGGACCTGAAAAGATGTTTAGTAAACACAGACAGAATTCTATTTACAAGCACATGTACTATAAGTTATTCTTAGACAAAAATATTATTATTTTTGGGAATCTGCAACATCTTGTAATCTACAGGAATACTCGATTACAAGGGGGCTAATTCATTGATTCAAGTAGAGCACACATCTCAAAAGCACGAAACCTTGTGTAAAAACCCTGGTAAGATCATAAATAAAACTTCAATATTTGCCTGGCACCTATCATTGAGAAGACAAAGTATGGACTGATCCCTCATTTTTTTGATAATGTGACTTGGAAATTGGTATGCTTGTCTTGTGTTCTAAAGGCTCTTTTAGGTAGCACCTTGAAGTTGTCCTGAGTGCATGCAGCTACAAAGTAACCGTTAAACAAGCATCTCAGACATAGACTAATTTGTTCTTTGATTAATCTTTGAGGGTCAGTAACATTAATCTAGTTGTGAAAAGCTGAACAATTGCTCAAGTGACCTAAAACAATGTTAAAGCTTAGATTAATCAATTACAGGGGTGTTCAGATCCTTATAATAAAGAGGTGTATTCAATTTCATGATATTTGGAGGAGAATTACATCTACTTGTAAACTTAAAGGTTATTGAAGTTTATGTAAATACATGGGTATTCAATAAACAAAAATAACAAGATATTTAAATAAGGTGGAAATTAAATTCATGCAATATATAACATCATATTTATGTAATCTACATTGATTTTTAAATTCATGCTTGCCTGTATTTTTGTAACATGGGTATTCAAATTTATGAAAACTTGAGTATTCAGATTCATGTTATCTACATGGGATTGTCAAATTTATGTAATCTTAAGGTACTCATATTTATTTAATCTACAGATATTCACATTCATATCATTTACAAAGGATTCAAATTCAGATTATTTACACTGGTATTCAAAATCATGTGCAACTTTTACTTTTGCAGTTTCAAAACTCATAAGAAGGGTATATACAGAACATGGTAGATCAATTGATGAAAACCATGCTTACCTGACAGAAGAGCTCAATCCATTATCACTCGTGCATATTTTACACAAAAGTAATATATTAAGTGGATCTCAAGTGGAATGGATAAAGAACAGAGGAAAAACTGACCGTCGGTCACAAGTTGAAAAACTGATTCAAATTTTGTTGAACAGTGATGACCATGCTATCCGAGAATTTAAGTATGCTTTAGAAGGAACTGGTCAGACACATATTCTTGAACATATCACCAAACAGAGATGTAGTGGTAAGTGACATAATTATCTCCCCTGGTGGTGCTGTGTTATTACAGAGGTTAACTTACTTTGGCTCAAGCAGGGGTTTAAAAAATATATTACACAATGATAGAACCAGACTTATTTGCATTTATTTTGATAGGTCCCATATTAAGATTGGGAGGTCCCATATCAGCAGGAAGGTCCATGTGCAATTATGACATATAGAAATTAATTATATTATCTATTAATAAACTTTTACTTGAGCCAAGTACAGAAAATTCAGAATCTTTAATCCAAAATGTTTCACATGTAACATATTCTTTGTGGTTTCATGAATTCTAATTGGGTCTATTTTCATATTTGTGTTTCAACAAACAAGCTCATAGTCCTTGTCGCAAAAAAAAAAAAAAAAAAAAAAAGAAAGAAGAAAGAAAAGGCTAATAACTGCAAAAGTACAAGACATCAGTCCAGTTTCATCCTCATGTTTTAGCGATGGATGCAGATTTTTCCAGTGATTCTGGAACTTACGTTCTTGTTTTTGGCAGTAGTGTTTTGTGTCTTTTGTGCTTGATGTTTCATCATCAACCAAAATGGTTGGTCCATCAGACTTTCACAGTAAAAATTCCAAGGGTCCAAAAGTAAAATGAGAAGGTCCCATATCTCAGAGCTGGGTTATTTTGAACCCCTGCTCAAGTCAGATTTAAATTTGAATTGGGACAAAATGCCTATTAGAGCAGTAGCTTATCTGTTTTTTGTTAGCTTAGCAATTTTTTACATAGTTAAGGAATAAGTCTGTCTCAGGACTTACCACCAGCCTTTCTACAAGTACTCATTTATTCATCAGCTAAACTACTTGAGAGTAATTATTTTGTTCATGAATAAAACGTGAAAATCAGCTTGGGCGCTTGGACTCGAATCAAGTGACTATTTTTCATCCCAGCCCCACTCACGAATATTGAGTATTATTTATTAAATAAAGTTAAATGGTTTATATTTAAATGAGATGACAGTCATGCAACGTTAACATAATTTAACAACAATTATGCGTAAGATTTTATGATTTGCAATCATGTTGAAGTTTGTGTCTCATTTGCAGCATGTTTACGCCAAAGAGTAGAGGATAGCCATAAAACTCTGATGGAAAACATTGAAAGTTCCACAATAATAGCTGTTCTTGACAGGTGTATAGAACAACCTCAGGGTTTGTATAAAGATGTCAAGAAAGGAGTTGATGGATTTCATCAATTTTTTGAATTCCTCAAAGTTTCCAAGGAAGGTTTAATTGCTTTTGAGGACATTATGTATGCCACTGGAGAGATTGAATTGCTGGAAGAATCATCATGTAAATCATGTAGCGGAGAATTAAAGTCAATGGAAAATGGTAATAATAATAATACATAATGACAATAACCATGGTAATAACAATAATAATAATAATAATAATAATAAACTATGATGTTGATAATAATTATGATATAATAATATTAATCATGCATGATGATGATGATGATGATGATGATGATGATTAAAAAGAGAGAAACAAAGATAGGTCGGCAAAATAGTTGATGGACTAGAACCATGGCTTGTAGTTTGTAACATACCATGTTCAGGTATGATTTGAGGTAAATGAATCATTACTTTTTGATTCCTTGACTTGAAAGCTGAATAATACAGTATAACCTGTGTATAAAGTCCACCTAGGGGATTGAGCAAAAGTGGACTTAATAGACAGGTGGTCTTTATATAGAGGGTCTCCTATATGTACAAGTAAAAATTCAGTGTTTTAAATAGTTAAAAAAGTGAAAATATACAGTACCTATTAAAAACTTATTAATATATAAATTAATAAAGTTATTTTTTTTTTATTTTTTAAAAACAGATTATTCAGAAATAATTTAAAAAACCAAACTATTTAAATTTGATAAACTGTACATCAGAAAAGATTATTTGGTTAAACTCTACATATTATATACATTTGACTAATTGTGTCTTTGTTGTTATAAGTAGCAGCAAAGTTGTCACTAATTAAACAATTATATATAAAACATAATAGATAAAAATGGGTATTTCTAGCTTTATATCTGATGGCTTCTGTTGTTGACATGATAAGTATGACTTCATAATTTCTTCAAAATTTTGCGCAATATCAGTAGATACTGTAGTCTTTACTACAGAAGATTTTTAAACTATGTAAGTTACTACATTGTATTTAGTGTGATCAATAATTTATATCAAAATTATTTATTGCCAATCTTCATAAATCACAGTATCAAAGAAATGTGGCTGATATTTACTGCAAAAAAATTGGGAAATTATAAAATTAATAAAAAATTATATTAAAGAAGTGGACTTTATAGACAGGTTCTGGAGTCATTTGGGACTGAAAAGGGTGCACTTTATTCACATTAGACAAGTGGACTTTATATAGAGGTTTATTATATAGTAAAATCCATTGGGGCTACTTCAGACCGGTTGCTATAGACAGGTTGACTTTATAGAGGTGGACTCTGTGGCAGGTTATACTGTACTTGTACATGTATTACAAGTCATTAATTTAAAATATTTTAAATACCGGTATTTATAAAAATTTTCTTAATTTTACAGAAGACTATGTGGTAAAGCTCCGGGACAATTTTGATGCTTTAACACAAAGAATTGATGCCAAAGCAATCATAGAAGACCTGTTGGTCAAAGAGGCTATTACCTATTCTGATAAAACTGATATAATGACTCAGAAAAGTAAATCCTTGATGAACCAGCTACTTCTTAAAAAGATACTAGAACGAGGTCCTAAGGCTAGTGTGCTTTTTTTTGGTGTCCTGTTTGATCATTCATATGAACATATTCTTCATCCAATGAAAATTGTACACCCTAGAGGTCCAACAATAAAGAAAACCAGGACAGGTATTTATTGTAATTAACTTACAGGTAGATTACCAGTGCTCTAAGTAGCCTAGTAAATATAAGAAATTTGCAACCAAAAATTAATTTTGGTTTTACTATAAATTGTCAGACAGTCATCATCATGACAAATGATTTTTATTCAGTTTGGCCACTGTAAAATTCCAGAATTTTAGTCCAGGACTGATTCTGACAATCAGTTGCCCTAAATAATGTCAGCATAGTGCTTGAAACAAAGAAGGTCATTATTACACCAACCATTGTTTTTTTTTTAGATTCTGTTGATCCTTTTGTATCTGGTATATTTGTTCAGTTATGAATAGATTTTCTGTAATGCCAAATAAAGACAATTAACAATTTATTTTTTTACCTGCATTGCCAGAGGCAAACGCAGGTCCAGTAATGGGTCAACTCCATCTGTCATTCTGTCAGTTCGTCCGTCACACCTCAACTGTGCATGGTTTGTGTAATCCATAACTCTTATAAACTTTGTCCAAATTAAATAAAATTTCACCCATTTTTTTTTTTTTTTTTTTTTTTTTTTTTGCACACATTAGTGGTGTGCATCTCCTATTTTGATGACATTTGATGATTTTTTAGTAAAATTATGGCTTTCACAGAAAAACAAATGAAGGGGTGCATAGATTGTGTAATCCATAACTCCTATGAACTTTTTCCAAATTAAATAAAATTTCACCCAGTTATTTTGCACACATCAGTGAAATGCACCTCCTATTTTTAGCTCACCTGAGCTATTGCTATCCATCTTCGTGCGTCGTGCATCGTGCGTAAACTTTTTACATTTTAATCTTCTCCTCCAAAACCACTGGGCCAAATTTAATGAAACTTAGTAACCATCAAGCCTGGGTAAAGCCCTTTCAGATTTGCACAAATGAAGGAGTTATGTCCCCTTGGGGCCCCATAAGGAGGGAAAAAGTGAAAAAATTTAAAAATCTTCTTCTCTGAATCTACAAGAGATATACCTTAGTTATTTCATTTATAACATCCTTAGGTCATCTATTTTTAGATTTGCACAAATGATAGCCATGGGGCTCAAAATGGGGAAATTGTAAGGCACTGAGTGGGGAAATTGCTAAAAATTATATATTTGTCACTATATCTTGAAAACTATCAAGTTTTTGTATAGGCATGTATATTAGAATATTGTAGATATTGACATGACGATCATTTTGACATATGGTTCAAGGTCATATGTTGAAACATCAAGGTCACAGCTGCAGAAGAAGACTTAAATTGCTAATTATCTTGAAAACTATTAACTTTTTGTATAGGCATGTATATTAGATTATTGTAGGTATTGACATGATGATCATTTTGATATATGGTTCAAGGTCATATGTTGAAAGGTCAAGGTCACAGCTGCAGAAGACGACTTAAATTGTTAATTATCTTGAAATCTATTAATTTCATGCTTAGGCATGTATATTAGAATATTGTAGGTATTGACATGACGATCATATATGGTTCGAGGTCATATATGTTCGAAGGTCAAGGACATAGCTGCATAATTATACTGAAATTGATTAATGATTTGGAAATTATTCATTGCACTACAGTTACTTCATGCATATTTTATAAGCTACTTATAGATGAAAAGTGAGTGGATATATTTCTGATTAAGTTTTGTGGGAGTTCTTAACTTGAGAAAACTTTTAAAGTTTCTGTACTTAATATATTGTCTATTGCACTCTGCAAACAATATTGGACATATCTTCAGGTGAGCGTTAAGGCCCATGGGCCTCTTGTTGTGATATTTGATGATTTTTTAGTAAAATTATTGCTTGTTGAACTTTGTCATTTGTTACAGAAAAACATTTGAATGGTGCATGGATTGTGTAATCCATAAGACACATATGTTAAAATTTGATAATGCAGCTGTATGTGCTTTCAAAATATTCACTTAAGGAATAAATGAGTAGTTAAACTCATTTTGTCAAAGTATTGAAGTTAAAAAATTGTAGTTTGTTACTTTAAAAACATGTACTTAGCAACAACTTATTCAAGAACGTGATTCAACATTATTATTGTGGAAAAAAACAGGCAATATGTAAAGAATAACACATATTGAAGCACTGATTATAAATTTACTTGCTTTGGATTGACAAAGTAATTTCATGCCATTAAATCTATTAATTTGCCAATTGTCATTTTATAAATTGAGAAATTGGTCTTTATTTACAGAAAACTTGATTTTTGTAATTCCCACATTATATATTCTTTGTAATTGTAATTTAGAAGAATTAGTAAAATTAATCTCTTTTTCTACGAATGTTTTATCAAGGGATTACACAAACTACCTTGCCTTTCTGCTAAATTAACAACAGTTTTGAAATGCATCCAACCCAATAATACTTTTAGACTGTTTTAATGCAATGTTCATGTAGCTACTATGGTCTTCCTTTCAATAAATTTTAACAACAAAATGGCAAACTCGAATTGCTTGATGCAGATATAAAAGTTTAGTTTTATGATTCAAAACTTCAATTTCAACACCAAATTGGTAGGATATAATCATTACATAATGTGTTGGCGACCTAATATGGTTTATACAAGGTCAGTAAATATCATGCCTGCACTTGGGAAAACATTTTATAAAACAGCAGTATTTGATACATGTGTTACACAGCTTTTACAAAATCTGTAGTATAAATATTTCTGGCTATTCCTGGTTGAAATAATAGCAGACACTTATTTCTTACATTATTAACTGCTAAAGATATACTGTTTTTTAATATCAGAAATAAGTACCTGTGGTAATAATGACCTGGCAACGCAGGTTTGGACCCCTTATGGGTTTTGTTCAAATTTTCTTTTATCTGTTTGCAAATTAGAGAGTTTTGACCAATAAGAATTTTACAGGGTAACCAAAATCTTGAAATGGTACTTATTTTTTACTGACATGGTATACTGATTAGCTAAGCATCTATTAGCTATCTTGGCATTTAAATGCCAATGGATAAACTCTTTGAGTCCCACTGAAGGCATTTAGTAGCTTAGATAACGAATGTTAAGTGTAGCGTTACCTGTCTATCCAGCACGGTACTCATTAGTATTCAACCTTAATCATGCCAACTGACAAACTTTTTCATTAGTTGGGAATTTCAAACATGTTGGTGAGAAACTCTGATTTTTAATCTGCACCATAGAGCACTGGACAATAAAAACTTCTTATAAGTACATAACAATATTTTTGTTCTAATATGTGTTTATTGTTTTTGTTATGGTAGCTTGTTTCTTTCATCATACATGTAATTTGTTGTTTTTGAAGTAACAATCATTTTGAAGTAGCAATCAATTTTAACAACATTTGAGAAGAGTGGAGTGCATTAGTAATAAACACCCTGGTTGAGGTTCTTTCTTTTATATTAAGTTGGTCAGGTATTGTATTATGGAAAACACTGGAAAACCCAGAAAAAGACCCCAACCTTTTGCAAGCAAATTGCATTTGGTCACACTAGGCAGTGTGATCCTAATAACTTTTGAGAGAACATGTTCACATTTGCCAGTGTTATCAATTTTATGTACATTTATATTTTTAACAGTCTCAAATTTACTCCCATCGAGAAAAACAGCCAATAACACATTAATGGTGGCAGCTATTGATTTTGGAACAACTTATTCAGGAGTTGCTTACTCACTTCGTAAAGACTTCGGGAAGATCCCATTATTCATAGATACGTTGAATTGGGACAAATCTGGTTTGATATCAATGAAAACACCAACATCTTTACTGCTTGACCCATGTAAACAATTTGCTGCATTTGGATACAAGGCTGAAGAACAATACAACGAGTTATTTGATGAAGATAATCATAGAGAGTGGTTTTACTTCAAACAGTTTAAAATGATTCTACATCGTGAGGAGGTATTATTGTTTATACTTGATTTATGTCTCTACTTATTTTTTATTTTTGGGAATTATTGGATCATCCTCTTCTTTAAAATTTTTTAGATGAAGTAACAATCATCTTGATCCTTAATTGCACTTGAATTGAATTTAAAAAATATATTACCCTAAACACAAAGTAAGTATAATATATATATATATATATATATATATATATATATATATATATATATATAAGCAAGGGTTTTAGGTTATCATTCTTTGGTAAAATGAGGATACTCATTGTAACTTATTACTCAACTGGCTCTAGCCAGCTGAGCTTAAAGCATGGCCTAGTATAAACAAGTGCATGTCATAAACTTATATCTTTTGGGCCAAACAAACATTTTCCAACTTAACAGTACTTATGACTTACATTACCAGCTTTAAAAACTAAAAAAAATTATGAAAGAGGTGAGGAGATCTTTCTATCTACTTTAGCAATCATGAAAATGTTTTAACATTAGTTGTCTCCATGCACACTTCCCAATGGTGAGTTGGAATGATAAAAAGTGAGTTAGGCTTCAATATAGCTTAAGGGAAAAAATTTTAGTTCCATCTGTACTGGCTGCACACACCTGAAGTATTAAGACTTCTGAAATTAAAATAAAATCAAAATTTTTCCAAACTAATTTAGTGATTTTATTATTAAATATTTATGCAATGTTTTGTTTGATTCTTTGCAGACACTAAACAGAAACACTGTCCTTCAAGACGTGAATGGCCATGAGTTACCTGCTCTTGAAGTGTTTTCACACTCAATCAGATATCTTATACAGCAGTTACATGCTCGTTTAGACGAGAAAGGTGCTGATGTGAGGGATGATGATATATATTGGATACTTACAGTTCCTGCTATATGGAATGATCCTGCAAAACAATTTATGAGAGAGGCTGCAGAAAATGTAAGTATGACTTAAGGTCTTTAAGGTTAGTGGTACGAAGGCAGTAATTTTGACCTCATTACCAGGAAATTAATTAATTTATTAATTAATTAATTTATTTATTCATTCATTCATTTTTTCATTCAGTTAGTTATGAAGTTATGGAATGCACATTTATAACAATATTAAGTTTTGAAATAGCCACAAATTTTTTGATGAAATAGGTTTGTCTGAAGTATTTATTATTATTATTATTTTTTTTTTTAATTCTGTTTTTGTTTTTGATTTATCATAGGCATGCATTTTTACTATAAGATATGTGAAAAGATAGTAATTTTTTAATATAACTCCTGACCCTTGATGCCAGTACTAAACCACCACAACAAATGTGGTCTTACTTAGACTATAGATCCAGAGACACAACAAAGATGGTTCTTGACTGAAAACAATGAAAACTGAAACTGTCATTCACACCTAGGTTCGAATCCCACAGGTGCAGAACCTAGTGTGAGCAAGTATGTCAGTTTAATTACCAAAAGTGAGTGGTTTTTTTCTGGGGGCTTAGGATTGCTATATTATTCCTAAACTGACCACCTTGATATAAATAAAAGATTCTCAACTGGTGTGTAAAACCCAATTATTCTAATTAAATTCCTCTCTTTGTGATGATTTTTGAAAAAGTAAATCTATTTTTTTTTATTATAGGCTGGTATACCTGGTGAGCAGCTTTCACTTGCCTTAGAACCGGAAGTTGCTTCTATATATGTCAAGGAAATGTGTGTACAAAGACATGAGAGTAAAGGAGAGGCTGCACTAGAACCATTCTCACCAGGGACAAAATACATGGTTCTAGATCTCGGAGGTAAGTTAGAATTAGGATCATCTCATCATTATACCCACCTCACATTTTTGGATATTTCTCAGGAAGTGTCACATGATTTTAGATTTTGGAGGTAAGGTTGAATCAGACTCTTTTGTAACCACCCCAGACTCAGAATGTATTTGTTGAACTGCCACATGGTGTTAAATCTTAGAGTCATGTAGACTCAGGGTAACTTCCTTTAAACCACCCCAGACCCAGAATTTTTTTGCGGAACTGTCACATTGTATTAAATCTCAGAGGCATGTAAACTCAGGCTAACCTAATTTGTAACCACCCAGACCGAGAATGTATTTTATGGATCTGTCACATGGTTTGAAATCTCAGGCATGTAAATTCAGGCTAAACTCTTTTGTAAACAACCCTGTAATAAACTTTATCATGATTTCAGATCTTGGAGGTAAGGGAAAATTATGCTTATCCTTGTAGTCACTTCATACCCTGAAATTTTTCTGAAACTGTTTATTTTCCTTAGATTTAAATTTGATATTTTCTTAAAGAAATCATATTATTCTGATAATTCATTGCTTTTTGTTTCTTTAATTGTTATAATGACAGCCTTGTATAAATATTGGAATGTCTGGTAAAATATTAAAGGGAACATGTGTTAAACTTTAAATGCATTAAAAAAGATTAATTAAAGTCTATCCTGATAAACACCATAGATATCTTATCAAATGTAAATGATCATTAAATGTTCAATTATAGCAAACCAAATGAAATGTTTTGATGGCTTTGGACAACTTTTTAAATTTGTAAACCACACGTATGGCTCATTGAAAGAGAGTGTTTTTGACAGCAGGAGGTAATTGCTTTCAACCTAAGCCAGGTCATACACAAGACTTTAAATTTTAGCTACCATTTCATCTACAAGCACTTTGTATTAAATGGACAGAGTAATGACTGGTTATCCTGGTAACAGTAAGATGTGACTGGGAGATTGGTATGTTTGTCTGTGGCACACTGACTCTGAAAACTAGCACTTAATTTTACCCAGTATGCTTATGCAGTGGTGTTTTTTTTCCGGTTTTTATCGGTCAGGACAGTGTTTGCGAATTAATACTGTGACATTTTGACATTGAACCAGTTAGTTAATAAATTTTCATTAGTAATGAGTGACAGTGAATATTGTAAAAGACTTATGGTAAGATTTTTTTTAAGTAACACACAAGTAATGATCAAATTTTACAACTGGTTTTTGCCAAGAAAAAATGACTTGTCAGTAGCATGTGTTGATAAGATACTATATTATTTTGAAAAGTCATCATATTGCACCATTTTGGTTCTAATTTTTCAAAATTTTCTGGGTGCAGACACCCCTTCTGCACCTACCACAGAGGTGACCTTCGGTTGCCTTTTCAACCTCTGATTGAATATCAGGTATTTTTTCAGCAGCCTAAAATCACCACTGCGTATGGTACATTGGAAAACTCAATTCATTACAGATTCTTTTGAATAGATTATCTGTTCTGTGTTTATACTCTTCTTGACTTAATAAAAAATTAAATTTGAAATAATTTAAACTCGATTTCTATATTCAGGTGGTACGGTTGATATTACTGTAAGAGAGGTTTTAGAAGACAGAACTCTGAAAGAATTACATAAAGCCACTGGTAGTGACTGGGGTGGTCTCAGCATAAATAAAGCATTCTTGAATGTGCTTGAAGACTTATTTGGCACGGAATTAATTGAAGAATTCAAAGACAAATGCAAGACTGACTACTATGAATTTGAGAGTGATATCGAGATGAAAAAACGAACCATAAAAATCGACCAGTCCACTAAAGTGTCCATACATTGTCCATCTGGATTGAGACAAATTTTTGAATCAAAGAAAGGACTTGAGCTGAAAAATGTTAAATTTGATAGGAAAGATTATGTTGGTAAAGTAGATATGAAACATGACAAACTTAGGCTTGATCCTAAGTTAGCAGAGAGTCTTTTTGACAGAACTGCTGAGGCAGTTACAAAAGATGTAAAAGATATTTTGTCATTTAAGACAACCCATGGATTAAAAAATATTATTTGTGTTGGAGGATTTGCAGAATGTGATATTTTTATCAGCAAGATCAAGGAAAGGTTGCCAGAATATAACATTATGGTTCCACAGGATGCTGGACTTGCTGTCTTGAAAGGAGCAGTTTTATATGGACAAAATCCAAAAATAGTTTCTTCAAGGATTATTCGATACACTTATGGAAATGCAGTGCATCGTTTGTTTTTTGGAGACTTTGATCCCCCAGAGAAATTCGTTTCTGTTGGTGGGGTCCCATATTGCAAGGATGTATTTAACATATTGATAGAAGTTGATACTGAATATGAAGTTGGAGGAAAAGTAACCACGGAAGTCATGCCTTTGAAAGCTGATATGACAAAAATGTCTGTCCATCTTTACAGATCCAAAGAAAAGAAACCAGAATATGTTACTGATAAAGGTTGTGAAAACTTAGGAACAATCGTTGTTGATATGCCAGATACATCTGGAGGGTTAAACCGCAAAGTTCTGGTTAGTTTAACATTTGGTGACACTGAACTTACTGTTGAAGGCAGGGATGAGACCACTGGAAAATCTGTATTAACAACCCTAGATTTATTGGCAGAAAAATGAATATGCTAAATATATTAATAGATGGCCTTCTTTTCACAATAAAACTTAAAAAGATGATGTGTCAAATTCAAGAGGTATATTATATTTTGTGTAAAAATTATTTGATATGTGATCTTCATCATGATGAGATTTACTCTGCAGGTATATACAAATATTTTGAATTGTTTTGTGTTTTAAAGAAAAATCATTGTCAAATGTCATTGTTGCCAGTTGCATCTTTACTTCAATTATGAAAACTAAAACAGATACAGTGCTAAAATAAATATTGTAAGAAATTAAATTTTGTAGTGAAAAGGTCTTATGTTCAAGAATCCCTTGAAAAAAAAATTGACATTTTTTCCCCCATGTATCTACTGATACATCTATCTCTCTTTATCTTTTAGATATTTATCCAACTTTGAATAATTGTATGCCACTGTTAAACTATTAAGTCATGAACTTTGTATAGTTATATAGGTCAAAGGTTAAAGTAAAAAAAACTCAGTGAAGATATGGAGGTCAAAGGTTAAGATCATATGGCAAAATCTGAAAAAAAAAATTAAAATGTAGTGGTACATTTTATATTGCAATGATTTTCTCATAAAGATTTGAGGATTTTTTCATTTTCCAGGTTTTTGGCTAAATAACCAGTTAACTTTATGACAAATGGTTTTTGGGTTGTTGTTGTTTTTTAAATTATTTTTATTTTTATTTTTTTTTGAAAAGATAGTGCGTTTGCTTTTTTTTTTTTTTTAGCTAAATGACAGGTTAGCTCTCTGGCAAAACATGATCTGGTATTTCCAGAGGGTTAATATTGCAGTATTTTTCAGTAAACATTTTATATTCATAAAGAGTTTTGTGACACAATTAGTTAAAACTGAATCATGTTAATGATGTATAAGGAATGCGAAAGTCACAATAATTAAATAAATTATAATTATTTCAGTTGAATTTATTTTAACTCAGTTAAACCCAATTTAACTGGCAAATAATTCACATGGACTGAAGTATCACTTCACGTCAGTTAACTTAAGTTAATAACTTAAATATTCTGGTAACTCCAATAAACTCTAGAAAAGTACTAGATATTTGATTCATGAGAGATAAAAATGTCAGTTAATGAAGGTAAATATGCAATTCCCATTAACTGCAGTCAATTTAAATCAACTAAGTTTAATCAACTTTATCAGAGTTAAATCCATTTTAACGGAGTTAAATAGAGTTTATTTAATTATTGTTACTTTCACATTCCATAGGTGTACAGTCATTGATCAAAAGTATTGGCAAAATCAAAATGGCAGACACTATTTTCATTTTTCATCTCAGTTTTTCAATCAGCATTTTAAAAATGAAATACAAGTAAAAATCTTACCTTAATATTTTGTAATGCATGCGTTGGCCCTGATTACTACAGTTAATCTTCTTGGGATGGTCTGATAAAGATCTTGTATGAAATCATGGGGAATATTTGCCCATGAATTCCTGATTGCAGTTTCAAGCAGAGCCACACTAGTTATGTTATGCCAATACGTATGACCAATGACTGTACATTGTAACCCTGTGGGACCATAGTACCACATTTAAAATTGTATTGATATTTTCAGTATGAATTTTTGTATATAAATAGTATTTTTTACAGTTTATATTGTATATGTTAGTAATATTTACAGACTTTACTGTTTTAAATACTTAACAGGTATCTTTTTCATATATTAATATATACATGTATCTTTATATATCAGGATCATTATATATCGGTCTTAGTTTTGTTAATTTATTTATACTCGGAGTTTTAAAGTTAGTTTTAGATGATTTATCTAGTATAGTGTGTTTCAGAAAACATTTTCGGCTTTTCAATGCAACTAACTTTTCTTCCAAATACTGCAATTTTATGCAATGAAAAACCTATGAACTGAATATATGACTAAAACTATTTTCATTGTAGACTTTCATGATGGTTCTAGACTGAAATAAAGGTGTTTATGCAAATTTATTATATGTTAAAATATGTCAATACCGATGACATATTAGAGCCCCTTTCTATACTAAATGCCATATTTATGTATTTTTTCGTAAAAAAGACAATTTAGATTTAAGTTCAATGTGTAGCAAAATAATTTGACATATGTTGCAAAATAATTTTACATGTGTCTGTACAAAGCTGCTGATTTTGAAGTAGTATCAAATTGAGTCAATAAACTGTTACTATAGATATCTTACAAAAAAACCCATTTAATTTTGATGTGCAGTATGTGCATATTTCCAAAAGGCATTCCTCATTGGTGACACTAGGGGCCCAAAAATTTGAAAGCTACAAAAGACAAAACAGTTGAAAATTAACAAATCCAAAGTTTCAAAATTGTGTCAATCCAAATCCAGCTTATGAATGCTTTGCATAAGGGAAAGGTGCATGATATGGTTAAATGATAGACTTAAGAGTACTGTCATTAATAGGAGTTTGGATCAAACTAATGTTATAATCAGTACAATGGTACACTAACTTTCTTTCTTGCAGGATCCTTTGGCAGAGTGGTCTTAAGTGCAGGCTTGCAGATCAAAGTGGCTCACATCACAAAGGTTTGAATTTTGTTCCGCAGATCATAGTGTGAGCAAGTTTGTAATTTCACTTGCAGATAAAAGGAGGTTTTCTCTGGATACCCTGATTTAAGTGAAAACATGGGCAATAACTTTAACTCCACCCTTTCTTGCAACATAGGTATTATCTGCAAGTGTATGCTTTAATTGATTTTTATAAGGGTGAGACATATTTTCTGAAACACCCTTTACTAGGATATAGTGTGATAAAGCTTAATTGATACCAGTTACATTAAAATATAAATAATTTAATATCATTAAGTTTTTGTTATTTTTACACCAGAAATAATTTAAGTCACCTTTTTTAGGAAGTACCAGTTTAAGGTTATTCCCCAGAAAGTAGTCTACTAATTTCAATGAAGGGAAACATGTATTTTTATAGTCATTGTTAAAAAAGGGTTAACTCTTGTATTTTTATGCAGACTTTTTGAGAAAAAAAATTTATATACATTTGAATTAAAAGTTATTGATCCCTTATGTTTGAAATTATAGCATTTAGTTAGTATCATATTTCGCTACACTTTTATTCTAATTTTACTCTTGAATTTTATGCCTTTTAATATATACATGTATATTACTATATGACAAAAATGTGTGGATGACAATCTCTTTTAGTATTTGCAGTGACCTAGAATTATCCTTTGTACTCTTTTTCTCCATAGGTTACTCTGATATAGTTTCAGGAATGCTTCTTTAAGGGGATATTAATTGATTAGTTTTTATTATTCTGTAATTGGCCGGGTTGCACAGAGTGCAAATCCAGTTTATAGTATAGTGAATGTCGGTCGGGTGGGCTGGCGGGGAAATAGGGTACCAACTTTGTGAACTCAACTCCATGTACAGTTTTCAACCAAAAACCTTGAAACTTCACAGAATGTTTTTTAAATATATTGAAGATGTGTACCTGACTTTATGGAAATATTTCAAGATTTTTTTCCCCATTTTTCCGACTTTGAAACTTAGTCACTTTTAAGCAAGTTTTTGAACGGGGGTACCTACTTTGTGAACTCAACTCCTCCTAGAGTTTTCAACCAAAAGCCTTGAAACTTCACAGAATGTTTCTATATATACCGGTATCATAATGTGCACCTGACTTTATGGAAATATTTCAAGATTTTTTCCCCATTTTATAGACTTTGAAACTTAGTCACTTTTAGCAAGTTTTTGAACTGGGGGTACCTACTTTGTCAACTCAACTCCTGCTACAGTTTTCAATCAAAAACCTTTAAACTTAACAGAATGTTTCCATAAATATTGAAGATGTGCACTTGACTTTTTGGAAATATTTCAAGATTTTTGTCCCATTTTTCCAGACTTTGAAACTTAGTTACTTTGTACTGTATATATCAAAAGATTATCAAAGGTGTGCACCTGACTTCATGGCTTTGACTAGAGTTTGAAAAAAGAGTACCTATTTTGTTAAATAACTCCTCCTCCATTGTTTCATGAAGATATATATATATATATATATATATATATATATATATATATATATATATATGTATAAAAATAGAAAGATTGTATTTAATGTCCATTTTATTCTGTATGATAGGTTCACAGCTTGTCTCTGGAGGAATGCTGTCACCCTGTTGCTTATCTGTCCTGTACTGTCCATCTCATCCAGCCCATTCCCATGTAAAGTTTCTGGTGCACATATTTTTAATTCACTGTAGCTTTATAAAATATTAAAATGATTGAGATTTTCCTAATACATATATATACTTGTTTCATTACTCTTTCATATATATATTGTCATTGTTGGACCTATTTCCCATTTTTCATGACTTTCTGTGAAGTTTAAAAAAAACAACTTGTGCACACTTGCTTTGTGCAATTAATTAAAATTCCTTCCACACTTTACACCCATTCAATAGAAATTTTAAAAACAACCCGGTCCATTGAGTCTTTGACCCATTTTCATTATTTTTGTATTAAGATTGTATTTTTGAGATTAATGATTATTACTTTAATTGATATAATTTATAAATGTTTTATGTCATATGTTTGTTTTGCTCATATTGTTTTGGCATTTTATTAGTCTGCATAGTATATATATATATATATATATATATATATATATATATATATATATATATATATATATATATATTTATATTTTTTCAAGAGATATAGTATTGATTTATCTTCATTAATGATTTTATGCAACTTCGACAATTTCCCTATTTACCTATTAATTTTTTTTTTTTAATTTTGACATATTCATCCTTTTTATTTTTTTTATTATGCTCTGAGATACAAACAATTACATATTTTTTCACTCAGGTCTTACTAAGCTCAATCTTTAATTACAGTGTTGAAATATGTGTTCATACAGTAATGATCTATGAAATGGATAGTAAACCATACCTTAAATTATATATGCCAATTTTGTAAAGATTTTACACAAAGGTTTTATCCAAAGAACATGCAAAAGTTTTAGGAAAGACCAAAATTTGATAAATTTGATATACTTAAGATTTTTAATATGTGGAAAAGTAATGAAATAACACATTATTATAATAATCATAGTAAAATATGCTAAAACGATGTACAATGTCATTGGTGACTAATATTAATTTGTAAGTTACAAAACAATAGATCTACCAGACAAGGTTTTGGCATGGCAACTATTACTAGAAACAATTATTTTCCTTTTAAGCAACTCGGGGGCAGTCTTTATGTGAAACTTGTTTTTTTGTCAATTTAAAGTTATCAAACTGGTTTCCACTCATGAGGTATATTTTAATAAGGCCCCAAGTTCCTAGGATGAAACTATTTATATATAATAACCAGCAACTTTTATAACAAATAACTTGTAGAGTTCTTACTACTGATTGCAATTTATATACTTACATGTTTGCAGCTGGATTTATATCTAAATACTTTAATATTGAATAATGTTACAGGGATACAATAAAGGAATTTTTATGGAAGAGCAACCATTAAATATCTGGTTAACATTTTTATAAGCCATTTCAATTTCAAATGTCTTTCAAAACTTCTGTTTTTTCAGATTTAATAAACCAATTATTACACAACAATTATTAATTTAGTGATTCCTTAACATGTTGGTTCACTGTTCATTTTGTCCAAAAAAAAAAAAAATAATAATGATAATAAATAAAAAAAATAAAAAAAATAAAAAAAAATTTTTGACACAATAATGATTTCAAAATATATTGATACTAGTATACTTAATGTTTTCACTCATTATATACTGACATTAGTGGTGTGTATTAAATTTTAGGTTATAACATAAATAAAGTTCTGTGATATATTTTGATATAGGTTTCTTAATTTTTAGCTCACCTGAGCTGAAAGCTCAGATGAACTGTTGCTACTCATCTTCGTGTGTCATGTGTCATGTGTAAACGTCTAACATTTTAATCTTCTCCTAAACCACTGGGCCGAATATAATGAAACTTAGTTATGTCCTTCCGTCAGAATGTACAAGAGCTATACCTTAGTTATTTCATTAGAATATCGTTTTGTTACAGTGGTTCAGATGTGCACAAATGGTAGCCGATGGGCTCAAAATGGGGAAATGGCAAGACATTTAGTGGGGAAATTGCTAAAAATTATATATTTGTCAACATATATGGAAAACTTTTAAGTTTTTGTATATGCATGTAAATTAGAATCTTGTAGGTATTAATACAACAATCATTTTGATACACAGCCCAAGTTCATAGGTTAAGAGGTCAAGGTCACAGCTGCAAAAATAGGCTGACAATGTTGATTATCTTGAAAATGTTAACTTTTTGTATAGGCATGTATATAAGAATATTGTAGGTATTGATATGACAGTCATTTTGATATAAAATTTAAGGTTATAGATACAAATTTTAAGGTCGTAGCTGTATTAGAAAACTGAAGTTGGTAACCAATTTGAAAACTTTTAACTTTTTGTATAGGCATTTATATTAGGTATTAATATGGCAATTATTTTGATATATAATTTCAGGTCATACATTTAAATGTCAGGGTCATAGCTATATTAGAAGTCTGAAAGTGTTAATTGAAAAGTATTAACCCTTTTGTATTTGGCATGTGTATTAGAATATAGTAGGTATTGATATAATCATTTTGATATATAATTCAAGGTTTCAGGTTCAAATGTCAATGTCATCTAGATACTTTTGATTAAGTATTGGGCCAGCTCTAAACTTGAAAAAAAACTTGGAAAGTTTCTGTAATTTATATATTGTCTATTGCGCTTTGCAAACATATTTAGACATATCCTCAGACGAGCTTTAAGGCCGATGGACCTTTTGTTTCAAAGAAGCCATTATATTTAAAAGATTAATGTGGCCTATAGGAAGCTCAGAAGAGCATAACCACCATGCTGTTAACTGTAAGCTTTGACGCCACATGGTTTTTTTTATGCGAGTTATAATTAAATAGGAAATGGTTCTACCTTCTTCACACCGAAAAAGACATCAGAGATTGTGTAATAATAATGAAAAATTGAGATCTATTTGATGACCAAGAACAATAAAGTAGCTTTCCATTTTGAGGGCAATGGAAGCCGACTGGTTTAGGTCTTAAAATCAATGGTGTTTCACCACTGCTGGTCTTGTAAGTTGGAGTGAGTAGTATGTGTACCTGCGTTTTAGTAACGAAGTAATTACTTAGAAATGTTCATCTAGTCAGTCGATGCACTTGAGTCTATCCCATCTAGTCAGTCGATGCACTTGAGTGTATCCCAAAGCAATAAGTACATACTTTTTTACCTATAACCGTTAGAGTTTAGTGGTATTGAAAAATATCTTCAAGTGCTTTATTACTTGTCCACATAACAAATTGCAGATGAGGCACAAAACCATCTTAATACAAACCGATTAATCTAAACGTCATATCAATGTTCATCATTGTTTGAATTGTATGAATCCCCAGTGCTTCCAAAGTAGAGCGTAAACCCTTCCTCGTCGGATCTAGTGAAATAAGACGTAATGTTACAAAACCTGAAGATACTTTATATAGGTCTATATGAAAGAAAAACAAATAAAAATAGGCACAAGTCTGCATAAACGAAACTGTTTTAATCAAATTTTGGAGATTTTTAACGTTATTTTTAAATAGTAAATTCAGAAAGATTTTTTTTGAAAAAAATTAGCATAATAATGATACAATTAAGAAATATGGTAATTGTTTCAAAGCTTCTTTTATTTGGTATATTGTTGAAGATAATCGAAGGTTATTTCTAACCTTAAGGTAAGCTCCGGGTACCTAACGAGTACTAAAAAGCAAAGATCAATCAGTTTTAATTTTAAAGTGAAACATCTTCTTAGGAAAAAGTCAATTGAAGCATTCAAACCACGCCTACTGAAACTTGATGCTGAAGAACCATCGGTTAAAATTATTCACGACAATATCTTAAAAAAAATTAGGAGAGTAGTTGTTATACCTGGAATTTGTTAGCTTGTGCAATGTCCAATATAACAGACATCCAGCAGTGAATGTCTATTATCTGACGGAAGATTATAGAAAGGGTAATTTCGGATTATTCTATAATGAAGACATTTGTATATTATACTGAATTTTTAGCTCACCTGAGCACAAAGTGCTCGAGTGAGCTATTGTGTTGGGTGATTGTCCGTCGTGCGTCATCTTTTGATTGTTAACACTCCTGAGGCCACAATGTGAGTGCAATCTTAATCAAACACCCTCAGAATGACCCTCTTGACAAAAATAGCTCAAGTTCGTGTATGGGCCATGTTGGGTCAATAAGTAGGTCACTAGGTCAAATTGTAGAAAAACCTTGTCAACACTCCTGAGGCCCCAATTTGAGTCCAATCTTCATGAACATTGTCAGAATGATTTTCTTGAAAAAAAAGCTAACTTAAGTTCGTATATGGGCCATGTTGGGTAAATAAGTTGGTCACT
The DNA here is from genome assembly GCA_029721355.1 of Tegillarca granosa. Taxonomy (NCBI): domain Eukaryota; kingdom Metazoa; phylum Mollusca; class Bivalvia; order Arcoida; family Arcidae; genus Tegillarca; species Tegillarca granosa. The sequence continues at coordinate 24,297,669 of CM056604.1, forward strand.
TGGTCAAATTATATGGAAACCTTATTAACACATATGAGAGGTCAATTTTAGACCAATTTTCAAACTGGCTCAGAATGATCCTCCTGAAAAGCTAGCTCAAGTTTGTATATGTGTCATGTTGGATCTATAAGTAGGTCACTAGCTCGAAGTATAGGAAAAATCTCTTTAAGACTAGAAACTCCATTTTGCTAAAATCAAGCTGAGTGTACATCATTTTCAGGTGAGCGTCCAGGGCCTTCATGGCCCTCTTGTTTATTTTAGATTTACTGGAATTTAATATACTGGAAAAAATTTCCATACTTCAAATTTTGTTGCTTTTTTATTGTCTTTAAATTTTAATAGAATGTGTTAATATATAAAGAAATATTGAAACAGACTTTAAGTAATTTATAACTAAGTTAATAATTTTATTGTAACAATTATATATTGACTTTGCACGTGACGGGTGTAGCTAGATGCAAAAGAGGTGCTTACCCTTCCGGAACACCCGGCCTCACTTCCTTGATGGAAGTTCACGTGTGTAATTAAAATTACCAGCTTTCAAAGTTTTTACTTTTTTGGGGGGGGGGGAGGGGGTTGTGGACATTCACCTGTATGTTTATGTTTTATTATATATTTTGATGTTATACTAAAGGTCATATTGCTGTTGGTTATTTTATCCTTAGAGTTGTATTTAATGGTTTTTAGTTTTAATAAATTATTGTTTTATTTTATTACAGCGATGTTTTTTTCAAAACGTCATTGCTTAAATTGTACTTATAAAAAATTAATCCAATTAACTTGTTTCGGATTTTGCCTGTTTAACTTGCTTAGATATATGTTAACAGATAAAATTTAAGCATGAGTGCTTTTTAACCACCGTTATATATTTTCAGAAAATATATAACGTAAACCATATGCCTTTTCTGGAAAATAAATAATATTTAATATCTGAATAACGCTGCTATGTAAGGGTTATCGTCTGAACTCTGACAAATTCGATAACTCAGTTTAGTTTATGTCAATGTATGTTGTTATAAACAGGAACAACACTGACAAATTCGTATAAGGCAAAAAGTAAGTATTTATTCTTTATACTTAAATTTTACCATGCGTTGTTGAGTTGCATCAATCAGTGATCATCTAGATATTCGTGGACACTGTAGTGATAAATATCATTATAAACAATCCAATTAGAAACGTGAATAAATTCCGCAACTCAAGTACGTTACTTATTCAACATTCATTTACTTATTCAACATTGAATAAGTAACTAACTTGAGATCTAGTTTCATAATCAAGTAAGTTACTTATTCAACATTCAACACATATTGTTTATGAAATACAATACAATACAGATATATAGCCTAAACAACTCCGTGTACAAAAATGATTGTTGTCATTTTGATGCCATTACCGACTCAAATTACCACCCTAGATATAACTGAGATTGAAAGGGGATTATTAGGATAACAAGTCGGTACTTTCCCAAAACTCATTTTTTTTAACTCTAGTACATATATAGACGAATATCGACGAATGATTGTTACTTTGTTAGCCTTAGTTATCATGTTTAATATCATCTAGGTTAAAAGAGGAATACAGGGGTAACCAGGGAGTAATTACGCGAAAAGAAGAATACAGGGGTAACCTGGGAGTAATTACGCGAAATTTGTCTCTAAACCAGTAAACCGAAATGTGTCAATGATTGTTCGTTCCTCTTACATGCATTGACGTAGGTTTCGTGTACACAATTCTATGACGCCATTTTATTTCCATAGGCTACCTTAATTATCACATTAAACATCATCAAAATTGAATGAAACCTGAGGTAACATCTGTTGCAAATCTCCCTATGATATAATAATACTAACATGTATGAAAGAATGTTCGTTACTCTTACAGGCATCGATAATATAATACGGACATGTATAAACGAATGTTTGGTGCTGTAATAGGCATTGACAGAAGTTGCGTGTACAAAATTGTTTGATACCATTTTGTTGCCAGTGTCAACCTTCATTATCATGTTCAATATCATTATGATTGTAAGAGGACTACTAGGGTAACCATCGAGTCATTTAGCGTGATTTAGCCCTATAATAAAATACAGACATGTATAAACGAATGTTTGGTGCTGTTATAGGCATTGACAGAAGTTGCGTGTAAAAAATTGTTTGATGCCATTTTGTTGCCAGTTTGAATCTTCATTATCGTGTTCAATATCATTATGATTGAAAGAGGACTTCTATGGTAAGCATAGAGTCATTAAGCATGATTTGCCCCGATAATATAATACAGACATGTATAAAGGAATGTTCGTTGCTGTTATAGGCATTTACAGAAGTTGCGTGTACAAAATTGTTTGATGCCATTTTGTTGCCAGTGTCAACCTTCATTAACATGTTCAATATCATAATGATTGAAAGAGGACTACTAGGGTAACCTAGAGTCATTAAGCATGTTTTGTCCCGATAATATAATACAGCCATGTATAAACGAATGTTCGTTGCTGTTATAGGCATTGATAGAAGATGCGTGTACAAAATTGTTTGATGCCATTTTGTTGCCAGTGTCAGCCTTCATTGTCATGTTCAATATTATTATGATTGAAAGAGGGCAACCATAGAGTCATTAAGAGTGTTTTGTCCCGTTTATATAATACAGACATGTATAAAGCAATGTTCGTTGCTGTTATAGGCATTTACAGAAGTTGCGTGTACAAAATTGTCTGATGCCATTTTGTTGCCAGTGTCAACCGTCATTATTATGTTGAATATCATTATGATTGAAAGAGGACTACAAGGGTAACAATCGAGTCATTAAGAATGTTCTGTTACGATAATATAATACGATAATGTATAAACGAATGTTTGTTGCTGTTATAGGCATTTACAGAAGTTGCGTGTACAAAATTTTTTGATGCCATTTTGTTGCCAGTGAAAACCTTCATTATCATGTCCAATACAAATATGATTGAAAGAGGACTACTAGGGTAACCATAGAGTCATTAAGCATGATCTGTCCCGATAATATAATACGGACTTGTATAAACGAATGAATGTTCCTGTTATAGGCATTGACAGAAGTTGCGTGTACAAAATTGTTTGATGCCATTTAGTTGCCAGTGTCAACCTTCATTATCATGTTCAATATCATTATGATTGAAAGAGGACTACTAGGGTAACCATAGAGTCATTAAGCATGTTTTGTCTCGATGATATAATACAGCCATGTATAAACGAATGTTCGTTGCTGTTATAGGCATTTACAGAAGTTGCGTGTACAAAATTGTTTGATGCCATTTTGTTGCCAGTGTCAACCTTCATTCACATGTTCAATATCATAATGATTGAAAAAGGAATACAAGGGTAAACATAGAGTTATAAGCACGATTTGCCCCGATAATATAATACAGACATGTATAACTGAATGTTCGCTGCTGTTATAGGCATTGACGGACGTTACGTGTACAAAATTGTTTGATGCCATTTAGTTGCCAGTGTCAACCTTCATTATCATGTTCAATATTATTATGATTGAAAGAGGGCAACCATAGAGTCATTAAGAATGTTTTGTCCAGATTATATATTACAGACATGTATAAAGGAATGTTCGTTGCTGTTATAGGCATTTACAGAACTTGCGTGTACAAAATTGTTTGATGCCATTTTGTTGCCAGTGTCAGCCTTCTTTATCATGTTCAATATTATTATGATTGAAAGAGGGCAACCATAGAGTTATTAAGAATGTTTTGTCCCGATTATAAAATACAGACATGTATTAAGTAATGTTCGTTGCTGTAATAGGCATTTACAGAACTTGCGTGTACAAAATTGTTTGATGTCATTTTGTTGCCAGTTTGAATCTTCATTATCGTGTTCAATATCATTATGATTGAAAGAGGACTTCTATGGTAACCATAGAGTCATTAAGCATGATTTGCCCCAATAATATAATACAGACATGTATAAAGGAATGTTGGTTGCTGTTATAGGCATTTACAGAAGTTGCGTGTACAAAATTGTTTGATGCCATTTTGTTGCCAGTGTCGACCTTCATTACATGTTCAATATCATAATGATTGAAAGAGGACTACTAGGGTAACCTAGAGTCATTAAGCATGTTTTGTCCCGATAATATAATACAGCCATGTATAAACGAATGTTCGTTGCTGTTATAGGCAATGATAGAAGATGCGTGAACGAAATTGTTTGATGCCATTTTGTTGCCAGTGTCAGCCTTCATTATCATGTTCAATATTATTATGATTGAAAGAGGGCAACCATAGGGTCATTAAGAGTGTTTTTTTCCCGTTTATATAATACAGACATGTATAAAACAATGTTCGTTGCTGTTATAAGCATTTACAGAAGTTGCGTGTACAAAATTGTTTGATGCCATTTTGTTGCCAGTGTAAACCTTCATTATCATGTCCAATACAAATATGATAAAATGAGGACTACTAGGGTAACCATAGAGTCATTAAGCATGATCTGTCCCGATAATATAATACGGACTTGTATAAACGAATGAATGTTCCTGTTATAGGCATTGACAGAAGTGGCATGTACAAAATTGTTTGATGCCATTTAGTTGCCAGTGTCAACCTTCATTATCATGTTCAATATCATAATGATTGAAAAAGAAATACAAGGGTAAACATAGAGTTATAAGCATGATTTGCCCCGATAATATAATACAGACATGTATAAACTAATGTTCGCTGCTGTTATAGGCATTGACGGAAGTTGCGTGTACAAATTTGTTTGATGCCATTTTGTTGCCAGTGTCAACCTTCATTATAATGTTCAATATTATGATGATTGAAAGAGGGCTACCATAGAGTCATTAAGAATGTTTTGTCCCGATTATATAATACAGACATGTATAAACGAATGTTCGTTGCTGTTATAGGTATTTACAGAACTTGCGTGTACAAAATTGTTTGATGCCATTTTGTTGCCAGTGTCAGCTTTCATTATCATGTTCAATATTATTATGATTGAAAGAGGGCAACCATAGAGTCATTAAGAATGTTTTGTCACGATTATATAATACAGACATGTATAAAGGAATGTTCGTTGCTGTTATAGGCATTTACAGAACTTGCGTGTACAAAATTGTTTGATGCCATTTTGTTGCCAGTGTCAACCGTCATTATCATGTTCAATATCATTCTCATTGAAAGAGGACTACTAGGGTAACAATAGAGGCATGAAGCATGATCTGTCCCGATAATATAATACAGACATTTATAAACGAATGTTCGTTGCTGTATAGGCATTTACAAAAGTTGCGTGTACAAAATTGTTTGATGCCATTTTGTTGCCAGTTTGAATCTTCATTATCGTGTTCAACATCATTATGATTGAAAGAGGACTTCTATGGTAACCATAGAGTCATTAAGCATGATTTGCCCCGATAATATAAAACAGCCATGTATAAACGAATGTTCGTTGCTGTTATAGGCATTTACAGAAGTTGCGTGTACAAAATTGTTTGATGCCATTTTGTTGCCAGTGTCAACCTTCATTAACATGTTCAATATCATAATGATTGAAAGAGGACTACTAGGGTAACCTAGAGTCATTAAGCATGTTTTGTCTCGATGATATAATACAGCCATGTATAAACGAATGTTCGTTGCTGTTATAGGCAATGATAGAAGATGCGTGAACGAAATTGTTTGATGCCATTTTGTTGCCAGTGTCAGCTTTCATCATCATGTTGAATATTATTATGATTGAAAGAGGGCAACCATAGAGTCATTAAGAGTGTTTTTTCCCGTTTATATAATACAGACATGTATAAAACAATGTTCGTTGCTGTTATAGGCATTTACAGAAGTTGCGTGTACAAAATTGTTTGATGCCATTTTGTTGCCAGTGTCAACCGTCATTATTATGTTGAACATCATTATGATTGAAAGAGGACTACAAGGGTAACAATCGAGTCATTAAGAATGTTCTGTCAAGATAATATAATACGATCATGTATAAACGAATGTTTGTTGCTGTTATAGGCATTTACAGAAGTTGCGTGTACAAAATTTTTTGATGCCATTTTGTTGCCAGTGTAAACCTTCATTAACATGTTCAATATCATAATGATTGAAAGAGGACTACTTAGGTAACCATAGAGTCATTAAGCATGATCTGTCCCGATAATATAATACGGACTTGTATAAACGAATGAATGTTCCTGATATAGGCATTGACAGAAGTTGCGTGTACAAAATTGTTTTATGCCATTTAGTTGCCAGTGTCAACCTTCATTATCATGTTCAATATCATTATGATTGAAAGAGGACTACTAGGGTAACCATAGAGGCATTAAGCATGATCTGTCCCGATAATATAATACAGCCATGTATAAACGAATGTTCGTTGCTGTTATAGGCATTTACAGAAGTTGCGTGTACAAAATTGTTTGATGCCATTTTGTTGCCAGTGTCAACCTTCATTCACATGTTCAATATCATAATGATTGAAAAAGGAATACAAGGGTAAACATAGAGTTATAAGCACGATTTGCCCCGATAATATAATACAGACATGTATAAACGAATGTATGTTCCTGTTATAGGCATTGACGGAAGTTACGTGTACAAAATTGTTTGATGCCATTTAGTTGCCAGTGTCAACCTTCATTATCATGTTCAATATTATTATGATTGAAAGAGGGCAACCATAGAGTTATTAAGAATGTTTTGTCCCGATTATATATTACAGACATGTATAAAGGAATGTTCGTTGCTGTTATAGGCATTTACAGAACTTGCGTGTACAAAATTGTTTGATGCCATTTTGTTGCCAGTGTCAGCCTTCATTATCATGTTCAATATTATTATGATTGAAAGAAGGCAACCATAGAGTCATTAAGAATGTTTTGTCCCGATTATAAAATGCAGACATGTATAAAGGAATGTTCGTTGCTGTAATAGGCATTTACAGAACTTGCGTGTACAAAATTGTTTGATGCCATTTTGTTGCCAGTGTCAGCCTCCATTATCGTGTTCAATATCATTATGATTGAAAGAGGACTACTATGGTAACCATCGAGTCATTAAGAATGTTCTGTCACGATAATATAAAACGATCATATATAAACGAATGTTTGTTGTTGTTATAGGCATTTACAGAAGTTGCGTGTACAAAATTGTTTTATGCCATTTTGTTGCCAGTGTCAACCGTCATTAACATGTTCAATATCATAATGATTGAAAGAGGACTACTAGGGTAACCTAGAGTCATTAAGCATGTTTTGTCTCGATGATATAATACAGCCATGTATAAACGAATGTTCGTTGCTGTTATAGGCAATGATAGAAGATGCGTGAACGAAATTGTTTGATGCCATTTTGTTGCCAGTGTCAGCTTTCATCATCATGTTGAATATTATTATGATTGAAAGAGGGCAACCATAGAGTCATTAAGAGTGTTTTTTCCCGTTTATATAATACAGACATGTATAAAACAATGTTCGTTGCTGTTATAGGCATTTACAGAAGTTGCGTGTACAAAATTGTTTGATGCCATTTTGTTGCCAGTGTCAACCGTCATTATTATGTTCAATATCATAATGATTGAAAGAGGACTACAAGGGTAACAATCGAGTCATTAAGAATGTTCTGTCAAGATAATATAATACGATCATGTATAAACGAATGTTTGTTGCTGTTATAGGAATTTACAGAAGTTGCGTGTACAAAATTTTTTGATGCCATTTTGTTGCCAGTGTAAACCTTCATTAACATGTTCAATATCATAATGATTGAAAGAGGACTACTAGGGTAACCATAGAGTCATTAAGCATGATCTGTCCCGATAATATAATACGGACTTGTATAAACGAATGTATGTTCCTGTTATAGGCATTGACAGAAGTTGCGTGTACAAAATTGTTTTATGCCATTTAGTTGCCAGTGTCAACCTTCATTATCATGTTCAATATCATTATGATTGAAAGAGGACTACTAGGGTAACCATAGAGGCATTAAGGCATGATCTGTCCCGATAATATAATACAGCCATGTATAAACGAATGTTCGTTGCTGTTATAGGCATTTACAGAAGTTGCGTGTACAAAATTGTTTGATGCCATTTTGTTGCCAGTGTCAACCTTCATTCACATGTTCAATATCATAATGATTGAAAAAGGAATACAAGGGTAAACATAGAGTTATAAGCACGATTTGCCCCGATTATATAATACAGACATGTATAAACGAATGTTCGTTGCTGTTATAGGCATTTACAGAACTTGCGTGTACAAAATTGTTTGATGCCATTTTGTTGCCAGTGTCAGCCTTCATTATCATGTTCAATATTATTATGATTGAAAGAAGGCAACCATAGAGTCATTAAGAATGTTTTGTCCCGATTATAAAATGCAGACATGTATAAAGGAATGTTCGTTGCTGTAATAGGCATTTACAGAACTTGCGTGTACAAAATTGTTTGATGCCATTTTGTTGCCAGTTTGAATCTTCATTATCGTGTTCAATATCATTATGATTGAAAGAGGACTACTATGGTAACCATCGAGTCATTAAGAATGTTCTGTCACGATAATATAAAACGATCATATATAAACGAATGTTTGTTGTTGTTATAGGCATTTACAGAAGTTGCGTGTACAAAATTGTTTTATGCCATTTTGTTGCCAGTGTCAACCGTCATTATTATGTTCAATATCATTATGATTGAAAGAGGTAACCATAGAGTCATTAAGCATGATTTGCCCCGATAATATAATACAGACATGTATAAAGGAATGTTCGTTGCTGTTATAGGCATTTACAGAAGTTGCGTGTACAAAATTGTTTGATGCCATTTTGTTGCCAGTGTCAACCGTCATTATTATGTTCAATATCATTATGATTGAAAGAGGACTACTAGGGTAACAATCGAGTCATTAAGAATGTTCTGTCACGATAATATAATACGATCATGTATAAACGAATGTTTGTTGCTGTTATAGGCATTTACAGAAGTTGCGTGTACAAAATTGTTTGATGCCATTTTGTTGCCAGTGTAAACCTTCATTAACATGTTCAATATCATAATGATTGAAAGAGGACTACTAGGGTAACCATAGAGTCATTCAGCATGATCTGTCCCGATAATATAATACGGACTTGTATAAACGAATGTATGTTCCTGTTATAGGCATTGACAGAAGTTGCGTGTACAAAATTGTTTTATGCCATTTAGTTGCCAGTGTCAACCTTCATTCACATGTTCAATATCATAATGATTGAAAAAGGAATACAAGGGTAAACATAGAGTCATAAAGCATGATTTGCCCCGATAATATAATACAGACATGTATAAAGGAATGTTCGTTGCTGTTATAGGCATTTACAGAACTTGCGTGTACAAAATTGTTTGATGCCATTTTGTTGCCAGTGTCAACCGTCATTATTATGTTCAATATCATTATGATTGAAAGAGGACTACTAGGGTAACCATCGAGTCATTAAGAATGTTCTGTCACGATAATATAAAACGATCATATATAAACGAATGTTTGTTGTTGTTATAGGCATTTACAGAAGTTGCGTGTACAAAATTGTTTTATGCCATTTTGTTGCCAGTGTCAACCGTCATTATTATGTTCAATATCATAATGATTGAAAGAGGACTACTAGGGTAACCATAGAGTCTTTAAGCATGTTTTGTCCCGATAATATAATACAGTCATTTATAAACGAATGTTCGTTGCTGTTATAGGCATTTACAGAAGTTGCGTGTACAAAATTGCTTGATGCCATTTTCTTGCCAGTGTCAACCGTCATTATTATGTTCAATATCATTATGATTGAAAGAGGACTACTAGGGTAACAATCGAGTCATTAAGAATGTTCTGTCACGATAATATAATACGATCATGCATAAACGAATGTTTGTTGCTGTTATAGGCATTGACAGAAGTTGCTTGTACAAAATTGTTTGATGCCATTTTGCCAGTGTAAGCCTTCATTATCATGTTCAATATCATTATGATTGAAAGAGGACGAATAGGGTAACTATAGAGGCATTAAGCATGATCAGTCCCGATGATGTAATACACCCATGTATAAACGAATGTTCGTTGCTGTATAGGCATTTACAGAAGTTGCGTGTACAAAATTGTTTGATGCCATTTTGTTGCTAGTGTCAACTTTTTTTATCATGTTCAATATCATAATGATTTATAGAGGACTTCTAGGGTAACCTAGAGTCATTAAGCATGTTTTGTCCCGATGATATAATACAGCCATGTCATAAACGAATGTTCGTTGCTGTTATAGGCATTTACAGAACTTGCGTGTACAAAATTGTTTGATGCCGTTTTGTTGCCAGTGCCAACCTTCATTATCATGTTTAATATGATTATGATTAAAAAAGGACTACTAGGGTAACCATAAGTCAATAAGCATATTTTGTCCATATAATATAATACAGACATATATGAATGAATGTTTGTGTCATTGACAGACGTTGCGTGTACAAAATTGTTTGATGCAGTTTTGTTGCCAGTTCCTATTTTAATTGTCAAATTAAATATCATCATGATGGAAAGAGGACTACTAGGGTAACCATAGAGTCATTTGGCGTAATTTGTCCAAATAATATAATTCAGACAAATATGAATCAATGTTCATGTCCCTTATTGAAATTGACGTAGGCAACGCGTACAAAATTCTTCGATGACATTTTGTTGACACTACCAACTTTTGCTGACCTGTTTTATATTATTAATATTGAAAGGGGACAATAAGGGCTACCGGTCTAAAATTATATTACATATGTTCTATACAATGCATGTTGAGACTTACGAAAACGAATGTTCGTGTCTATGATAGACCTTGCGTGTACAAAAGTGTTTGATGCCGTTTTGTTGCCAGTGCTAACCTTCATTATCATGTCCAATATCATTATTATTTAAAGAGGACTACTAGGGTAACCATAGAGTCATGAATCCATAAAAATATAATACAGACATGTATGAACGAATGTTCGTGTCTTTGATAGACATTGACAGAAGTTGCGTGTACAAAATTGTTTGATGCCATTTTGTTGCCACTGCCAGCTTTAACTGCCATTTTAGATATCATCATGATTGAAAGAGGATTACTACGGTAACCAATGTTCATGTCCCTTATAGGAATTGACGTAGGCAACGTGTACAAAATTGTTCGATGCCATTATGTTGACACTACAAACCTTTGTTGACCTGTGTGATATTATTAAGATTGAAAGGGGACAAGAAAGGCTACCGGTCTTCAATTATCCTACATATGTTCTATACAATGCATGTTGAGACTTACGAAAACGAATGTTTGTGTCTTTTATAGGCATTGGAAAAAGCTGCGTGTACAAAATTGTTAGATACCATTTAGTTGCCACTACAAACCTTCGTTATCATTTTCAATATCATCATGATTGAAAGTTGATTACTAGGATAATCATAGAGTCATTAAGCGTAAATTGTATTTAAAATTTAGACATGTATGAACGAATTTTGTGTCTCATATAGGCATTGAAAGAAGTAGCTTGCACAAAATTGTTTGATGTAATTTTGTTCCCACTGGCAACCTCAGTTATCAGACATTAGGAGATAAAGTTTAGTCCGGTGTTAGCATAACTGACCGGATAGGAGAGTTTGTTTACAATTTTTATTCTGAATGGGCTCGCTTTAATTTCTGAATGCTGGTATGTGAATATATTAACTTAACAAGTGTTACCCAGCTGCATAAATAATCATTTTAAAATTTTTGAAAAGGGTTGATGGACGGTGAAATAAATCTCGCATCTGTTTTTTCAATAACCTGGTAAATACACAAAGGACATTTACTAGTATGTAAAGTGTAAAGGGCATTAAAGTTTTTTTTTATTTTAAAAAAATTATTTGAGTAATCGTAACAAAATATATTCCCATTATTCAGCGATATTTTCTTGATTTTATTTTTACATTAGATAGACATTAGTTTTCTTATGGAAAATGAACCGATCAAAGATGATTTAACAAGAACAATACTAACGAAATACTTAAAACATTTCAATTGCTTTTTGACTTGTTGGGATCATAGTGAGCAGTTACAATCGACATTAATTTTATTGTTTTAGAAAACGAAATGACCAATACATTTATATTGATCGGCATATACCTTTTTCTGATATTGTGATTTGTTAATTTAAGAAATCTTTAATTAAAGTAAAAATATATAATTATGACTTCCTTGAATAATATAATTGAACAGAAGCTAATAGCATTTAAACCGGCAGTGTTTAACATGTTATCCATACATCCATGCATCGCACCACGAGACTGAAATCAAAAGAAGTTTACGCGAAAAAATAAAAATAATATGAAATAATAATGATAGTAATAATAAAAAAGAACTACGCGAAAATCACTACGAGAAGTCGAAATAAGTCTAAGCGAAAAATAAAATTACAATAAGAAAAACACATCAAGCGAAAACAGAAAGACACATATCAGCTACGTTCAAAAGGGATAAAATTACCAAGGCTGCAAACAGCTTTTAAAATGCAGAAGCAAATGTGACATGAACTTGTTAATGATAGAAATTAATTCATAGTAAAAGTCAAGTGAAAAGGATAATATTTAATCTTGAACAAAAATTATAAATAGACAACTAGACAGCGAGCAAATTTGTATAACGGGAATTGACACAGTAATCTTTTTTACACATCCTTAATTGTCAAGTGCTTCAGATAAATCAAACAATGATGAACATTATATTAAAATACGAGATACTTTAACAGTTTGCAAATTTAACGTCTGTTATTGTTATTAAGTCGTATGAGTATTATGTTGATCATTTTTTAATTTGATGATCAGTACAGTTGTTGGTCAGGACAGTTACCGGCAACCACATGCTGGTAGGGACCCTGGATAATCATTCCAGTAATATACTTTATTTGGCGATAACAGTAAATTCAGCTGATTTTAACCTTATTTATTAAAATATCTGTCATTTACGACCAACTACCAAATTGGATAAATGCAGTTGCCCTTATCTTTTGTCTGAAATACATCGTATACTGATTTTTTAAAGGGAGATGAAAAATTTTTCTAAAAGATAAAACGTTTATTACATTTAAATCAGTAAAACCTGTCATATATATATATATATATATATATATATATATATATATATATATATATATATATATATATATATATATGGGGAACAATATATACATTTAGAAAGATATGCTTCAAATTATTTTGTCCGTCCTGTGCATTAGTAATATTTCTGAAATATTTGAAATATTTAAAACTGGTAAAAATTGAAAATACTATACATGACATCAGTAAGTAGTTCTAAAGAATTCTTTATAGCTGTAATCTGAGACAAAATATCTGCAGAGTATAATTTGTGCCGGAGTGAAAAACTTTAGCGTTACAAAATAAAATAAAATAAAATAAAATAAATAAATAAATAAATTTCCAATTTTTTTTTCTAGTGTTAACGGGTTTAACCCCTTAACCTAGTATTTAAATGCCGGAATATTGCGTAACCGCTATATTGTTTTGGAAATAAATATATGACGCAAAAAGGTCGATTTATAGTGTTAAAAACGACTGTCAGACGCAATGACGACTTCAGACTTGTCCGTTATCTCATTCTTCCCTGAAACACATTACTTCGCTAGTATCAGTTGCGTAATGGTGTATTACGACGTAGTCAAGAATTTTAACTTTATAAAAGGCCTGTTATGTGATGATGGAGGAAACCGGAATACTCCGGTAAACCACCGACCTGCAGCGAGCAAACTGACATTTTTCTCAAACTAGGATTCGAACCGAGTCTGTGAGAGATGTCGAACCACTATATTTAGTAGCAACGCTATATATGTAGTAGCAACGCTATATATAGTAATCAATGAACGTCAACTCAAGGGATATCGCATCGTTTACGAGCCGTCAGGCGATATTAAACTTGTTGCACGTCTACAAGAATACAATAGTTTAATCGGATTAGGCGAATGTTGCTCATTGATATGACCTGTATAAATGACCCAGTCTTCAGTTATATGTTACTTTGTTAAATTAATGCACCAAAATTAACAAAATAAGCATGAGCAAGGTCAAAATTTACATTTTAGTTTGAAATTTCCAAAATTATCCCCGCAATAAAATTTTCGGAATTTATATGTGGGTTTTTCTATTTCATCAGTCATTTGTCATCTGTTTGAGACAGAAAAGTAGAACGGTGATTCATGGGTAATTGGTGTTTTAGGAATACTAGTACTTCCAATTGAACTATAAGGCAGAAATAGCCTTTAATTTCCTTGTCTGAGGTACTTTGGGTTGCTCTAACTGTTTAACTACATTCCTTACTCTGGCCCAACTATTCCAGATATTTTCTGTCCATTTCATGTTTCTTTTTGTTCTGCGGGATTGTGCCATGGAAACAATATTTAATTTCCGCAACGTCCATGAATTGAAACTGAGCATATCCAGTGTGTGAGAAACCAAGAATACCAAACTGAGTACTATTCATCTTTTGTTCGGCCTTAGTATTTGTTTGTTAAACTATTTATTTTCTTTAGTTTTATTTTATAAATTAGAGTTTGCTTTGCCTCTTACAAATGCCTTTTCATTTTAAACATTTATACTTTTAAATGTTGCATTTGAATTATAAAAACAATCTTAAAACAACAAAAGTGTTATTTTTATCGAAAGAGATTTTCTCATATGAATAGGTCGGTGGTCTAGTGGTAGAACTTTGGCCTTGTGAATCAAAATTCCTGGGTTCGAATCGCAGCAAAGCTATAAATTTTTCTTCAAAAATGGCTGGTTGATTTCTTAAATAAATCATTACACGTGACACACATTTGGATTTAGGTACAGTTCAAAATTAATCGAAATACAAAAGAAAATGACGAACTTCATTATCTTTGAGACAAACAACTTCACCCTCTTCTTTCAAAGCTCTTCTTAATGAAAATCAAAGTAAACCACCCTTTTATTATAATATTTATAATTATTTATAATGTGTTTATATTTGTTTATATATGACTGACAATTAAAATATGTTTAAATCAAAATAACCGTGCGATATCATAAATATCAGGGCGTCTAGACGGGACGGTAATCCGGGGATCGGACCATTATATGTAGTAAACAATTCCGCTATATGTAGGAAAGGCTGCCTTATATGTAGCAAAACAGTGCACACTAAATTTATCCATCTATTTATTTATTTATTTATTTTATTGTTATATTTATTTTGTTTTATTTTTGTTTTCAATATTCCGTGCAAAATAAGAAAATTTTAATGATAATATTGTTAGCCTTTCCATTGCCGAGCCAACCATTTGTACTCTATAAACAAACAACTTTTTTTTGAAACTGTCTTAGTAGTTCTGAGTGGGTTAGTGAAAATTGCTTTTAGCGTGCAATTGATGTCTGGATGCATGGAAATTACACCAATTTTTTATATTTGCTGAAAGAATGGTATAACTTAGGGAATGATAACCTCAAAGTCTTGGGATCAAATCATATTTGTCGTCTGTGTTTTATTTGTTTTTATATATTTTATAGTATTTTATTTTTCATTTTTACAATATTTTTTCTCATTAAAACTTAGTGTAAGTGCTTTATCAACAAATTAAACACTGCTCATCTGAGCATATTATTAACATAGTTTCAAAAAATGTCGTATATATTTAATAACGTTATGATCAATCATCAGGCCACTGGTCAATACACGTGCGTTTCTTATACAAGTTTAAGGTATACAAAGCAACATTTTAAAGCATGTAGCACGGAACTACGTGTATTATCATTGCAATATTGGCGCTGCATTAGTTCGCGGGCGAAAATCATTTATTGTGAATTTTGCTCTTCAGAATAACGGGAAATAATAGAAAATGACTAATGACACATTTTCATTTTTTTCATAGTAACAATTTTGAGATGCCTTTATTACGTTATGTTTAATATACGTACGTTAGGCTAAAATTAATTTGCATTTGGCCTCAAGTCGATGTTGGATATAGAGGTCTCTCACAGGTGTTCCCTTGTTTCTTGGCATTTTTCCTATAGATGGATCGCTCGGCTTTATGAGACTCATTCTTTCAATGCATAAAGATGTTTGACATGTTTATGCGGCAGCGTTCAACGCATAAAGGCGGTGTTGCTTTTATGCGACTCTAACCACTCAGTCTCGGAGGCCCCGATGACGATGATGATGATGATGGTGGTGGTGGTGTTTTAATTGAAGGTTGTAATGATGATGGAGGTGTAGATGATGATAATGAAGAGTATTATTGATCGTACTTTAAATGTTTTCTTTATGCAGCGGAAGGTAGCCTTTTTATCGCATATAGGCGTCCTCTTTATGCGTCAAAATTCCCCGTATGCTGTAACTCCGCCATGCGGCATTACACCGCGGTCGACCAATTGATAAGGCGCTAGCCTTTAAACTAAAAAAGTCTCTACACTGTCGTTTTACCTTAGCTTAAGACTTTACTGGTTAGTTCGATACCAGTATAATTGACTTGGTGGTCTGAAATGTTTATTTGCGACATTGCGGGAGGGCGAATGTACTAGCACTGTAAAAGTCGCCGTTAGTGCGTACTAGTACATTGCAGTTCACACTCACTCACTACCGATTCATATAGCTGTTGTTACGTTTAACTTTACTAGGCATAAAAGTTATTCAACTTTACAGAAATACCATATGTATATTAAATGTTAATGGCATTTTAATATCCCCATATTATACTAAGATCTAATGCTTTTATAAACTTCAGTTGTCGTTAGCTCTTCGCGTATACCTTGTTATAAATGTATGCTTTTTTTCACCGA
Organism: Tegillarca granosa; assembly: GCA_029721355.1. NCBI lineage: Eukaryota > Metazoa > Mollusca > Bivalvia > Arcoida > Arcidae > Tegillarca > Tegillarca granosa. The sequence goes on from CM056604.1 coordinate 24,314,484, forward strand.
ATAACCGAAATCTTTGCGTATGGTAAATAAACGCTATGCTGATTGTTGCATTGTTTAGTATGATCGTTTTAGTGATGGTATGGGGTGAGATATGTATTAGTAGACGTATCGAGCTACACGTGTTTGACCGTGGGTCTTTTACAGATGTGCAGTATAGAGATGAAATTCTTCATCCTATTGTTAGACCATTCGCTGCTTTATCGGGCGAAACTTTACTTTGATGGGTGATAATGTCCGACATCACAGAGCAGGGGTTATGGATCAGTATCTTCGAAATGAGAGATGAGACTTTTTACGCATGAATTTGCCGAATATAGGACATACTCGCTATTGTTGACATTATTCTTCTCATAAGAATATTTCTAATTTTTGGCCTATGTTGAATTCTATTTTGTTTTAGGGGTTGTCATATTATGTTTATTCTCAGATTATTTTCAAAGAACTCATGCAAAGATCTTATGAAATGTTTTTGTTTTATAAGTATTGAATATTGTTGAATAAACTTTTTACAACTTAAGAAATAAATTTATTACAACTTTCTATTCTTAAGTTTTAGCCAGTATACATCCATCAAACCGACAAAACAAATTGATGAATGCGTCAAACTAATGAAAGTCTATAACTGTATTTTAAGAAACATAAAACAAAAGAAAACCAATAAGTAGGAGACTTTAGCGGCATAGTTAGTATAAAGTTGCAAACAACTTTAGAGAGATAATATTCTAATCCTCCCCTTAAAGTCAAACATTAGTTCGAATGTCATAACAACTAATGTATGTGTTCGTCATTACAAGATTGTTAGACATCAATTTCGCTTATGAGACAAGTTTGTCTGGAATAATTCTCCAAGAGTGTATCACAACTCGACGAAATTTGATACCAAGCAATAAGCGACTAGTTTATAATGGTAACTATTAATACAATTAATACATACAAGACCAAGAAGCATTCGTTTTCGTCCGTCTCAACATGCATTGTATAGACTATATCAGAAGTAATTAAAGCCAGGTAGCCATAGTAGTCCCTTTCAAACTTGATGATAATTAACATGAGAACAAAGGAAGGCAGTGGTAACAAAATCGCATCAAAGAATTCAGTGCGAACAGCCTCATTAGAGGATGTCACTATTATAGCATAGATGTATATAACGCGTAGTGAGTCTCTGGTTACCCCATTAATCCTCTTTCAGTCTTGGTGATACTGAATCTGATTTGCCAGTGGGAACAAAATTGCATCAAACAATTTCGTACACGCAACTTCTGTCAATGCCTATAAGAGACAGGAACAATCGTTTATTCATGTCTTTAGTATAGGAAAAAAATACGCTTAATGACTCATTGGTTACCCGAGTAGTCCTCTTTCATACATATTGATATTAAAAATGGCATCGAAAGTTGGCACTGGCAACAAAATTGCATCAAACAATTTTGTACACGCAACTTCTGTCAATGCCTATAACATCAACGAACATTCGTTCATACATATCAGTATTGTATTATATGGACAAAATATGCTTTATTACTCAATGTTTACCCTAGTAGTCCTCTTTCAATCAAGATCATATTAAACATGTTAATGAAGATTGGCACTGGCAACAAAACGCCATCAAATAATTTTGTACATGCAAAGCTTGTCAATGCCTATAACATCAACGTACATTCGTTCATACATATCTGTATTGTATTATAAGGACAAAATATGCTTAATTACTCTATGTTAACCCTAGTAGTCCTCTTTCAATCATAATGATATTTAACATGATAATGGAAGTTGGCACTGCCAAAAAAATGGCATCAAACAATTTTGTACACGCAACGCTTGTCAACGCCTTTCAAAGACACGAACATTCGTTAATACATGTGTGTATTATATTATACAGAGAAAATATGCTTAATGACTCTATGGTTACCCTAGTAGTCCTCTTTCAATCATAATGATATTGAACATGATAATGAAGGTTGGCACTGGCAACAAAACTGCATCAAAAAATTTTGTACACGCAACTTCTGTCAATGCCTATCAAAGACACGAACATTCGTTAATACATGTGTGTATTACATTATAGAGAGAAAATATGATTAATGACTCTATGATTACCCTAGTAGTCCTCTTTCAATCATAATGATATTGAATATGATAATGGAGGTTGGCACTGGCAACAAAACGGCATCAAAAAGTATTGTACACGCAACGCTTGTCAATGCCTATAACATCAACGAACATTCGTTTATACACATCTGTATTATATTATATGGACAAAATATGCCTAATGACTCTTTGGTTACCCTAGTAGTCCTCTTTCAATCATAATGATATTGAACATGATAATGGAGATTGATACTGGCAAGAAAACGGCATCAAACAATTTTGTACACGCAACGCTTGTCAATGCCTATAACATCAACGAACATTAGTTAATACATATCTGTATTATATTATATGGACAAAATATGCTTAATTACTCTATGGTTACCCTAGTAGTCCTCTTTCAATCATAATGATATTGAATATGATAATGGAGGTTGGCACTGGCAAGAAAACGGCATCAAAATATTTTGTACACGCAACGTCTGTCAATGCCTATAACATCAACGAACATTCGTTTATACACATCTGTATTATATTATATGGACAAAATATGCTTAATGACTCTTTGGTTACCCTAGTAGTCCTCTTTCAATCATAATGATATTGAACATAATAATGGAGGTTGGTACTGCATCAAAAAGGGCATCAAACAATTTTGTACACGCAACGCTTGTCAATGCCTATAACATCAACGAACATTAGTTCATATATATCTGTATTATATTATATGGACAAAATATGCTTAATTACTCTATGGTTACCCTAGTAGTACTCTTTCAATCATAATGATATTGAACATGATAATAAAGGTTGGCACTGGCAACAAAATAGCATCAGACAATATTGTACACGCAACTTTTGTCAATGCCTATCATAGACACGAACATTCGTTTTCGTAAGTCTCAACATGCACTGTATAGAACATATGTAATATGATTCAAGACCGGTAGCCCTTGTAGTCCCCTTTTCAATCTTAATAATATTAAACTGGTCAACAAAGGTTGGAAGTGTCAACAAAATGTCATTGGACAATTTTGTACACGTTGCCTACGTCAATGCCTAAAAGAGACTTGAACATTGATTGATATTTGTCTGAATTATATTATTGGGGCAAAGTACGCTAAATGACTCATTGGGTACCCTAGTTATCCCCTTTCAATCATGACGATATTTAATATGGCAATTAAAGTTGGCACTGGCAACAAAATGGCATCAAACAATTTTGTACACGCAACTTCTGTCAATGCCTATCAAAGATACGAACATTCGTTCATACATGTGTGTATTATATTATAGAGAGAAAATATGCTTATTGACTCTATGGTTACCATAGTAGTCCTCTTTCAATCATAATGATATTGAACATGATAATGGAGGTTGGCACTGGCAACAAAACGGCATCAAACAATTTTGTACACGCAACTTCTGTCAATGCCTATCAAAGACACGAACATTCGTTCATACAGGTCTGTATTATATTATAGAGACAAAACATGCTAAATGCCTCTTTGGTTACCCTAATAGTCCTCTTTCAATCAAAATGATATTGAACATGATAATGGAGGTTGGCACTGGCAACAAAACGGCATCAAAATATTTTGTACACGCAACGTCTGTCAATGCCTATAACATCAACGAACATTCGTTTATACATATCTGTATAATATTTTATGGACAAAATATGCTTAATTACTCTTTGGTTACCCTAGTAGTCCTCTTTCAATCTCAATAATATTGAACATGATAATGGATGTTGGCACTGGCAACTAAACGGCATCAAACAATTTTGTACACGCAACTTCTGTCAATGCCTATCAAAGACACGAACATTCGTTGATACAGGTCTGTATTATATTATAGAGACAAAACATGCTTAATGCCTCTTTGGTTACCCTAGTAGTCCTCTTTCAATCATAATGATATTGAACATGATAATGGAGGTTGGTACTGGCAACAAAACGGCATCAAACAATTTTGTACACGCAACGCTTGTTAATGCCTATAACATCAACGAACATTAGTTCATATATCTCTATTATATTATATGGACAAAATATGCTTAATTACTCTATGATTACCCTAGTAGTCCTCTTTCAATCATAATGATATTGAACATGATAATGGAGGTTGATACTGGCAAGAAAACGGCATCAAACAATTTTGTACACGCAACGTCTGCCAATGCCTATAACATCAACGAACATTAGTTCATATATATCTGTATTATATTATATGGACAAAATATGCTTAATGACTCTTTGGTTACCCTAGTAGTCCTCTTTCAATCATAATGATATTGAACATGATAATGGAGGTTGGTACTGCAACAAAACGGCATCAAACAATATTGTACACGCAACCTTTGCCAATGCCTATCATAGACACGAACATTCGTTTTCGTAAGTCTCAACATGCATTGTATAGAACATATGTAATATGATTCAAGACCGGTAGCCCTTGTAGTCCCCTTTTCAATCTTAATAATATTAAACTGGTCAACAAGGGTTGGAAATGTCAACAAAATGTCATTGGACAATTTTGTACACGTTGCCTACGTCAATGCCTATAAGAGACTTGAACATTGATTGATATTTGTCTGTATTATATTATTGGGGCAAAGTACGCTAAATGACTCATTGGGTACCCTAGTTATCCCGTTTCAATGATTACGATATTTTATATGGCAATTAAAGTTGGCACTGGCAACAAAATGGCATCAAACAATATTGTACACGCAACTTCTGTCATTGCCTATCAAAGATACGAACATTTGTTCATACATGTGTGTATTATATTATAGAGAGAAAATATGCTTAATGACTCTATGGTTACCCTAGTAGTCCTCTTTCAATCATAATGATATTGAACATGATAATGGAGGTTGGTACTGGCAACAAAACGGCATCAAACAATTTTGTACACGCAACGCTTGGCAATGCCTATCAAAGACACGAACATTCGTTCATACAGGTCTGTATTATATTATAGAGACAAAACATGCTAAATGTCTCTTTGGTTACCCTAGTAGTCCTCTTTTAATCATAATGATATTGAACATGATAATGGAGGTTTGTTCTGGCAACAATACGGCATCAAACAATTTTGTACACGCAACGCTTGTCAATGCCTATAACATCAACGAACATTAGTTCATACATATCTGTATTATATTATATGGACAAAATATGCTTAATTACTCTATGGTTACCCTGGTAGTCCTCTTTCAATCATAATGAAATTGAACATAATAATGGAGGTTGATACTGGCAAGAAAATGGCATCAAACAATTTTGTACACGCAACGTCTGTCAATGCCTATAACATCAACGGACATTCGTTTATACATGTCTGTATAATATTTTATGGACAAAATATGCTTAATGACTCTGGTTACCCTAGTAGTCCTCTTTCAATCATAATGATATTGAACATGATAATGGAGGTTGGCACTGGCAACAAAACGGCATCAAAAAATTTTGTACACGCAACTTCTGTCAATGCCTATCAAAGACACGAACATTCGTTGATACAGGTCTGTATAATATTATAGAGACAAAATATGCTTAATGCCTCTTTGGTTATCCTAGTAGTCCTCTTTCAATTATAATGATATTGAACATGATAATGGATGTTGGTACTGGCAACAATACGGCATCAAACAGTTTTCTACATGCAACGCTTGTCAATGCCTATAACATCAACGAACATTAGTTCATACATATCTGTATTATATTATATGGACAAAATATGCTTAATTACTCTATGGTTACCCTATTAGTCCTCTTTCAATCATAATGATATTGAACATGATAACGGAGGATGATACTGGCAAGAAAACGCCATCAAACAAATTTGTACACGCAACGTCTGTCAATGCCTATAACATCAACGGACATTCGATTATACATGTCTGTATAATATTTTATGGACAAAATATGCTTAATGACTCTTTGGTTACCCTAGTAGTCCTCTTTCAATCATAATGATATTGAACATGATAATGGATGTTGGCACTGGCAACAAAACGGCATCAAAAAATTTTGTACACGCAACTTCTGTCATTGCCTATCAAAGACACGAACGTTCGTTGATACAGGTCTGTATTATATTATAGAGACAAAACATGCTTAATGCCTCTATGGTTACCCTAGTAGTCCTCTTTCAATCATAATGATATTGAACATGAAAATGAAGGTTGGCACTGGCAACAAAATAGCATCAGACAATTTTGTACACGCAACTTTTGTCAATGCCTATCAAAGACACGAACATTCGTTCATACATGTGTGTATTATATTATAGAGAGAAAATATGCTTATTGACTCTACGGTTACCCTAGTAGTCCTCTTTCAATCATAATGATATTAAACATGAAAATGGAGGTTGGCACTGGCAACAAAACGGCATCAAAAAAATTTGTACACGCAACTTCTGTCAATGCCTATCAAAGACACGAACGTTCGTTCATACAGGTCTGTATTATATTATAGAGACAAAACATGCTTAATGCCTCTATGGTTACCCTAGTAGTCCTCTTTCAATCATAATGATATTGAACATGAAAATGAAGGTTGGCACTGGCAACAAAATAGCATCAGACAATTTTGTACACGCAACTTTTGTCAATGCCTATCATAGACACGAACATTCGTTTTCCTAAGTCTCAACATGCATTGTATAGAACATATGTAATATGATTCAAGACTGGTAGCCCTTGTAGTCCCCTTTCAATCTTAATAATATTAAACAGCTCAACAAAGGTTGGCAATGTCAACAAAATGTCATCGGACAATTTTGTACACGTTGCCTACGTCAATGCCTATGAGGGACATAAACATTGATTGCTATTTGTCTGTATTATATTTCTGGGGCAAAGTACGCTAAATGACTCATTGGTTACCCTAGTTATCAACTTTCAATCATGACGATATTTAATATGGCAATTAAAGTTGGCACTGGCAACAAAATGGCATCAAACAATTTTGTACACGCAGCTTCTGTCAATGCCTATCAAAGATACGAACATACATGTGTGTATTATATTATAGAGAGAAAATATGCTTATTGACTCTATGGTTACCATAGTAGTCCTCTTTCAATCATAATGATATTGAACATGATAATGGAGGTTAGCACTAGCAACAAAATGGCATCAAACAATTTTGTACACGCAACTTCTGTCAATGCCTATCAAAGACACGAACATTCGTTCATACATTCGTTAAAGTTGGCACTGGCAACAAAATGGCATCAAACAATTTTGTACACGCAACTTCTGTCAATGCCTATCAAAGATACGAACATACAAGTGTGTATTATATTATAGAGAGATAATATGCTTATTGCCTCTTTGGGTACCCAAATAGTCCTCTTTCAATCAAAATGATATTGAACATGATAATGGAGGTTGGTTCTGGCAACAAAACGGCATCAAAAAATTTTGTACACGCAACGCTTGTCAATGCCTATAACATCAACGAACATTCGTTTATACGTATCTGTATAATATTTTATGGACAAAATATGCTTAATGACTCTTTGGTTACCCTATTAGTCCCCTTTCAATCTTAATAATATTAAACAGCTCAACAAAGGTTGGCAATGTCAACAAAATGTCATCGGACAATTTTGTACACGTAGCCTACGTCAATGCCTATGAGGGACATAAACATTGATTGCTATTTGTCTGTATTATATTTCTGGGGCAAAGTACGCTAAATGACTCATTGGTTACCCTAGTTATCAACTTTCAATCATGACGATATTTAATATGGCAATTAAAGTTGGCACTGGCAACAAAATGGCATCAAAAAATTTTGTACACGCAACGCTTGTCAATGCCTATAACATCAACGAACATTCGTTTATACATATCTGTATAATATTTTATAGACAAAATATGCTTAATGACTCTTTGGTTACCCTAGTAGTCCTCTTTCAATCATAATTATATTGAACATGATAACGGAGGATGATACTGGCAAGAAAACGCCATCAAACAAATTTGTACACGCAACGTCTGTCAATGCCTATAACATCAACGGACATTCGTTTATACATGTCTGTATAATATTTTATGGACAAAATATGCTTAATGACTCTTTGGTTACCCTAGTAGTCCTCTTTCAATCATAATGATATTGAACATGATAATGGATGTTGGCACTGGTAACAAAACGGCATCAAAAAATTTTGTACACGCAACTTCTGTCAATGCCTATCAAAGACACGAACATTCGTTGATACATGTGTGTATTATATTATAGAGAGAAAATATGCTTATTGACTCTATGGTTACCCTAGTAGTCCTCTTTCAATCATAATGAAATTGAACATAATAATGGAGGTTGGCAATGGCAACAAAACGGCATCAAAAAAATTTGTACACGCAACTTCTGTCAATGCCTATCAAAGACACGAACGTTCGTTCATACAGGTCTGTATTATATTATAGAGACAAAACATGCTTAATGCCTCTATGGTTACCCTAGTAGTCCTCTTTCAATCATAATGATATTGAACATGAAAATGAAGGTTGGCACTGGCAACAAAATAGCATCAGACAATTTTGTACACGCAACTTTTGTCAATGCTTATCATAGACACGAACATTCGTTTTCCTAAGTCTCAACATGCATTGTAAAGAACATATGTAATATGATTCAAGACTGGTAGCCCTTGTAGTCCCCTTTCAATCTTATTAATATTAAACAGCTCAACAAAGGTTGGCAATGTCAACAAAATGTCATCGGACAATTTTGTACACGTTGCCTACGTCAATGCCTATGAGGGACATAAACATTGATTGCTATTTGTCTGTATTATATTTCTGGGGCAAAGTACGCTAAATGACTCATTGGTTACCCTAGTTATCAACTTTCAATCATGACGATATTTAATATGGCAATTAAAGTTGGCACTGGCAACAAAATGGCATCAAACAATTTTGTACACGCAGCTTCTGTCAATGCCTATCAAAGATACGAACATTCGTTCATACATGTGTGTATTATATTATAGAGAGAAAATATGCTTATTGACTCTATGGTTACCCTATTAGTCCTCTTTCAATCATAATGATATTGAACATGATAACGGAGGATGATACTGGCAAGAAAACGCCATCAAACAAATTTGTACACGCAACGTCTGTCAATGCCTATAACATCAACGGACATTCGTTTATACATGTCTGTATAATATTTTATGGACAAAATATGCTTAATGACTCTTTGGTTACCCTAGTAGTCCTCTTTCAATCATAATGATATAAAACATGATAATGGAGGTTGGCACTGGTAACAAAACGGCATCAAAAAATTTTGTACACGCAACTTCTGTCAATGCCTATCAAAGACACGAACATTCGTTGATACAGGTCTGTATTATATTATAGAGAGAAAATATGCTTATTGACTCTATGGTTACCCTAGTAGTCCTCTTTCAATCATAATGATATTGAACATGATAATGGAGGTTGGCAATAGCAACAAAACGGCATCAAACAATTTTGTACATGCAACGCTTGTCAATGCCTATAACATCAACGAACATTAGTTCATACATATCTGTATTATATTATATGGACAAAATATACTTAATTACTCTATGGTTACCCTAGTAGTCCTCTTTCAATCATAATGATATTGAACATGATAATGGAGGTTGGTACCGGCAACAAAACGGCATCAAATAATTTTGTACACGCAACGCTTGTCAATGCCTATACCATCATCGAACATTAGTTCTTACATATCTGTATAATATTATATGGACAAATTTGCTTAATGACTTTTTGGTTACCCTAGTAGTCCTCTTTCAATCATAATAATATTGAACATGATGATGGATGTTGATACTGGCAAGAAAACGGCATCAAAAAATTTTGTACACGCAACATCTGTCAGTGCCTTTATACAACGAACATTCGTTTATACATATCTGTATAATATTTATTGGACAAAATATGCTTAATGACTCTTTGGTTACCCTAGTAGACCTCTTTCAATCATAATGATATTGAACATGATAATGGAGGTTGGTACTGCAACAAAACCGCATCAAACAATTTTGTACACGCAACGCTTGTCAATGCCTATAACATCAACGAACATTAATTCATTATATCTGTATTATATTATATGGACAACATATGCTTAATTACTCTATGGTTACCCTAGTAATCCTCTTTCAATCATAATGATATTGAACATGATAATGAAGGTTGGAACTGGCAACAAAATAGCATCAGACAATTTTGTACACGCAACTTTTGTCAATGCCTATCATAGACACGAACATTCGTTTTAGTAAATCTCAACATTTATTGTATAGAACATATGTAATATGATTCAAGACTGGTAGCCCTTGTAGTCCCCTTTCAATCTTAATAATATTAAACTGGTCAACAAAGGTTGGCAATGTCAACAAAATGTCATCGGACAATTTTGTACACGTTGCCTACGTCAATGCCTATGAGGGACATAAACATTGATTGCTATTTGTCTGTATTATATTTCTGGGGCAAAGTACGCTAAATGACTCATTGGTTACCCTAGTTATCAACTTTCAATCATGACGATATTTAATATGGCAATTAAAGTTGGCACTGGCAACAAAATGGCATCAAACAATTTTGTACACGCAGCTTCTGTCAATGCCTATCAAAGATACGAACATTCGTTCATACATGTGTGTATTATATTATAGAGAGAAAATATGCTTATTGACTCTATGGTTACCCTATTAGTCCTCTTTCAATCATAATGATATTGAACATGATAACGGAGGATGATACTGGCAAGAAAACGCCATCAAACAAATTTGTACACGCAACGTCTGTCAATGCCTATAACATCAACGGACATTCGTTTATACATGTCTGTATAATATTTTATGGACAAAATATGCTTAATGACTCTTTGGTTACCCTAGTAGTCCTCTTTCAATCATAATGATATAAAACATGATAATGGAGGTTGGCACTGGTAACAAAACGGCATCAAAAAATTTTGTACACGCAACTTCTGTCAATGCCTATCAAAGACACGAACATTCGTTGATACAGGTCTGTATTATATTATAGAGAGAAAATATGCTTATTGACTCTATGGTTACCCTAGTAGTCCTCTTTCAATCATAATGATATTGAACATGATAATGGAGGTTGGCAATAGCAACAAAACGGCATCAAACAATTTTGTACATGCAACGCTTGTCAATGCCTATAACATCAACGAACATTAGTTCATACATATCTGTATTATATTATATGGACAAAATATACTTAATTACTCTATGGTTACCCTAGTAGTCCTCTTTCAATCATAATGATATTGAACATGATAATGGAGGTTGGTACCGGCAACAAAACGGCATCAAATAATTTTGTACACGCAACGCTTGTCAATGCCTATACCATCATCGAACATTAGTTCTTACATATCTGTATAATATTATATGGACAAATTTGCTTAATGACTTTTTGGTTACCCTAGTAGTCCTCTTTCAATCATAATAATATTGAACATGATGATGGATGTTGATACTGGCAAGAAAACGGCATTAAAAAATTTTGTACACGCAACATCTGTCAGTGCCTTTATACAACGAACATTCGTTTATACATATCTGTATAATATTTTATGGACAAAATATGCTTAATGACTCTTTGGTTACCCTAGTAGACCTCTTTCAATCATAATGATATTGAACATGATAATGGAGGTTGGTACTGCAACAAAACCGCATCAAACAATTTTGTACACGCAACGCTTGTCAATGCCTATAACATCAACGAACATTAATTCATTATATCTGTATTATATTATATGGACAACATATGCTTAATTACTCTATGGTTACCCTAGTAATCCTCTTTCAATCATAATGATATTGAACATGATAATGAAGGTTGGAACTGGCAACAAAATAGCATCAGACAATTTTGTACACGCAACTTTTGTCAATGCCTATCATAGACACGAACATTCGTTTTAGTAAATCTCAACATTTATTGTATAGAACATATGTAATATGATTCAAGACTGGTAGCCCTTGTAGTCCCCTTTCAATCTTAATAATATTAAACTGGTCAACAGAGGTTGGCAGTGTCAACAAAATGTCATCGGACAATTTTGTACACGTTGCCTATGTCATTGCTTATAAGGGACATGAATATTGATTCATATTTGTCTGTATAATGTTATTTTGGCAAATTATGCTAAATGACTCATTGGTTACCCTAGTAGTCCTCTTTCAATCATGATGATATTTATTATGTCAATTAAAGTTGGCACTGGCAACAAAATGGCATCAAACAATTTTGTACAACAACTTCTGTCAATGCCTATCAAAGATAATAACATTCGTTCATACATGTGTGTATTATATTATAGAGAGAAAACGTGCTTAATAACTCTATGGTTACCATAGTAGTCTTCTTTCAATCATAATGATATTGAACATGATAATGGAAGTTGGATCTGGCAACAAAACGGCATCAAACATTTTGTAAGTCACAACATTCATTGTATAGAACATATGTAGAATAATCTAAGACCGGTTGCCCTTGTAGTTCCCTTTCAATCTTAATAATATTTAACAGGTCAACAAAGGTTGGTAATGTCAAAAAAATGGCATCAAACAATTTTCAACAAGTTGCCTACGTCAGTGTCTATAAGGGACATGAACATTCGTTCATACATATCTGTATTATATTATAGAAACAAATTATGCTTAATGACTCAATGGTTACCCTAGTCCTCTTTCAATAATAATGAGAAGGAACTTGATAGCGAAGGTAAGCAGTGGCAACAAAATGGCATGAAACAATTTTGTACACGCAACTTCTGTCAATGCCTTTAAGAGAAAAGACAATTCATTCATACATTTCTGTATTATATTACAAGACAAAATAAGCTTAATGACTCTATGGTTTCCCTTGTGATCCTCTTTCAATCATAAAGATATTGAACATGATAATGAAGGTTGGCAGAGGCAACAAAATGGCATTAAACAATTTTGTACACGCAACGTCTGCCAATGCCTATAACATCAACGAACATTCGTTCATTTATGTCTGTATTATATTATAGGGACAAATCATTGTTAATGACTCTATGGTTACCCTAGTAGTCCTCTTTTAATCATGATATTATTTAATATGGCATTTGGCACTAGGAACAAAATGCTATTGAACAATTTTGTACAAGAAACTTCTGTCAATGCCTATCAAAGACACGAAGTTGTTCATACATGTCTGTATTATATTGTAAGGACAAGTCATGCTTTATGACTTTCTGGTTTCCTTAGTAGTCCTCTTTCAATCATTCTGATATTGAATATGATAATGAATTTTGGTAATGGCAACAAAATGGCATCAAACAATTTGTACACTCAACTTCTGTCAATGCCTGTAAGAAGAACGAACATTCGTTCATATATGTCAGTATTTTATCATAGGGATATTTGTAACAGATGTTGCCTCTGATTTCACTAGTAATCCTCTTTCAATTTTGATGATATTAAATGTGATAACTAAGGTAGCCTGTGGAAATAAAATGGCGTCATAGAATTGTGTACACGAAGCCTCCGTCAATGCCTGTAAGAGGAACGAACAATCATTGACACATGTCGGTTTACTAGTATAGGGACAAATTTCACGTAAAAAAACTCTGGTTTTCCCAGTAATCCTCTTTTAATCTAGATGATATTAAATATTATAACTAAAGCTAACAATCATTCGTCGATATTCGTCTATATTTGTATTAGAGTTGATAAAATGTATTTCGGGAAAGTACCGACTTGTTATCCTCATAATCCCCTTTCAATCTCGGTTATATCTTGGGTGGTAATTGGGGTCGGTAATGACATCAAAATGTCAACAATCATTTTTGTACACGGAGTCGTTTATGCTATATATCTGTATTGTATTTCATAAACAATAGGTGTTGAATGCTGAATAAGTAACTTACTTGAGTATGAAAATGGATCTCAAGTTAGTTACTTATTCAATGTTGAATAAGTAAATGAATGTTGAATAAGTAACGTACTTGAGTTTTCCGAATAAATTAACCTTGTAATTCAGTGCACTTCAACTTTAAAATATGTTTTATATCGTCGATTAAAGTTGAAGTGTTTAATTCTATCTCTATTTTGTGATATTTGTGTTCTACTTATTTATTTATTTATTTTTTTTATATTTAAAAAACATCCTTTCTTCTTTTTTTTTTTGAATATTTTTTTGTGATAAAATTATTACACATATAATGTCAAATTGACTCCAGCTGGTTAATTTAGGAAATTTAGCATTGATCGGCTAGATAATATTTAAATAAAAAAGGGAGAAAACAATTTAAATAACATCATTTAATATCATTGTTTAGCAATTGGTGTTTATCAGTAAACGTTTTTAATGGATTTTTCTCTTTATTACTTAAAGCAATGTACCTTTCTAACCATTTTTTGTTTTTTTTTTCTGTAATAATAATAGACGATAAAAGTTTTTTTAATTGCCAATAATCGTGAGAGACACAGTTACACATTAGCCAGGAATTTCAAATCATTTGGCCATCCTATCAATGGCCACTTGAGATCAAAATAAATAAATATAAAAGAAGGCTCTAAACGTAAATGGCGCACCTTTTAAAGGCCAAGCAAAACATAACAATAAGTAATATATAGGTATAAATAGCGACGATATCAAAAGTCCTAAGGTAAAGAATATGACGTTATGAAAAATAGGGAATTTGCAGAACGTAAGAAAACAAAAAGGAAATGTCAAAGCAAACATATTGAAGGGCATTCCTTCTACAAAGTTTAATTAAATTAAAGTAGAATACTCAGAAGAAGCAGGGATATTACTGCAAAAAGAAAAATGGTTGAAAATAGAAAAAAAATAAACTTATCACGTTTGTTGTATAGCTTCAGATGTAACCTTTAATTGGAGTCAAAATTGAGGTATAGATTTAAATATGAAGAAAACAAAAAGAATCCGTTGTGCATTTTATTTCAAGCTCACGTTTCCACACATTCTCCAAATTTGGTAATATTTAAATAAATAATTCATTATTATACTGATACTTTAAAGCTGCATTAAGTTTTCGAAAGAAAAAATTAAAACGGTCCTAATCTAATAAATGATGTTCCTCATGAACAATGTTGCATTTGGTTCAACGATAAAAGCTCGAATAAATACAGAAATTATAGTATTTACCCAGCGAGATGCAGCATTTGGGATCTAATATAAGAACATGGTTACGTCATCAAAACCCGGGTAATTTAAACACAACTTTCAAAATGTTGAAATACGATAAATTAAACACAGAACTTCGTTGAATTTGTCATTTGTGACTTAGTAAGGGATTAACAACGCCATTTCAAATACATCTGGATATTAATGAAGGACAATTAATGCAATCTGTCATGTTTCACTTTCGATTCTAGGCTTTTCCGTACATCAGTGCGCATGCTCCAAGCTCATAATTACCATCGTAGAACACTGACCAACCGGTCAGAGGATTCCGTTAATTTACAGCTAAAAGAAATGAAATTTTAGAAATTAAATGTCACGGATCGTGGTTAGAAGATATCTACTTTCAAAAAAATATATTTTTAGAAAATCAAAAAAAAATCAGAAAATTGGTAAACTAAATGCAGCTTTAACATGTTGATTCGTGGCTCAAACTGCCCACTATAACAACTACTTTTACACCAAAAATGATTTCAAAGTTAATATGTCTCTATTTTGTCGTCCGGAGGGCTTCATTAGCCGACCGGTTAAGGCATCGGTATTTTAATTCTAGGCGGTTTACCTTTGTGATTTGTTTCCTTATCGTTTTTCGTCTTGTCATAGGCCTCTGCATGTTATTCCATACTAGTTTAAAAAGAATAAGTGGAATTCTATGTTTGCCTGTAATAATTTTGGTAATTGTATGATACATTTAATGCGTACTAGTAACGAGAAAATTAGTTGGAAATGTTTATTTAGTTGGTAGTCTTCAATGCACTAAAGTACATTCCACAATTTAAATCAGATGACCTTTAGCTATGTTAAGTATTAGTTTTAGCAAAAAAAAAAATGTCTGCACAGGCCGATATGCAAAATTCCAGATTATATAGAAAACCAAACCCTTCTTGTTTAAAACCGATTGGCTTATTTGGCTTATTATCTATAAAGGCCATATTAATATTCAGCATTGTAAGAACATATGATGTCTTTAAAATTAGAGATATTGCATAACGCTCTTGCATTAAGAGGACTGTGTTTCGACTGGTTTACCCGGTGTCAATATTTTGTGATTGGTTAAATAAAATGTTTGCCTGTGGCGTCACAAAAAAATAACAATAATAATAATAATAATTGTTTTAGATAAACTAGTAGTTATACATCTATTTGCTCTCATCACAAGAAGTTAAAAAATAGTTGATGCGACATTGAACAAAATTTAAACCAACTTGCATACAGATTAAGTAGAAAGTTTCGGTCCAAATTAGTTTGGAGGACAGGGACAGTGAAATAAACTATACTATGTGTAAACAAAAGGACTATTTCATAAGTATACCTTAGAACTCAACCTTTTTAATGTCTAAAACACACACACACACACACACACACACACACACACACACACACACACACACACACTATTTTAAATATCGGAACCTGACAAAATTCAACTTTTAACCTGCTGTAAAGCTTGAAATATCTTGCACAGCACTAAAACTTTGAATAACAAGTTTGTTTGTGGATTATTATATCATCATGACAATAAGAACAGTTTGAATCAATAAGACCAACTTTGTTAATACGTTTAGAAGAGCTTTATTACAGAGAGTAGGTTATCGAACACTTAGCAAATTAAAGACGATATTTTGTTATTACTGGTGCAATTTAATTTCTAATTGCTGCATAGGTCCTTTCCTATAGCCACATTTTTCTATTTTGTTATATTTTCTTTTACTTATTTGACTTTTAGTTTTTGTTTGAAGATGTTTTATTACGGCGGGTAAGGGTTATTTAATTTTATTTTATATTTTGATATTTTTAGTAAGGCATAAACCATTTCCGGAAAATGTATATTTAATATCTGAACAACGCCGCTATCTTAAGGCTATGTTCTAAACTCTGATAAGTATTTGGTAACAAAGTTTAAAGTTAAATGTGACATTGTGAATGTATAGTCGATGTTGTTTTAAACAAAAAACAAATCTAGCAAATATCATTTCAGACAGAAAGGTAAGTATGTAATATAACAGCAATGTAGCTTTTAATCTGTTTTTGTCCTGCACGAATGATAAGTATTCAGTAGAGATAACATGTTTCAATGGTCGATAATCATGAAAACCAATCGTCCTCCTTATCGATGACAACGCCATGGAAATAGAAAAAACGATGTAGTTGAGATTGAAATAAAAAAACACCATAAAACAAGAAGGGTGCAAAAATCAATTATATATCTTTCCAAGGCAAAGAAATAACTAATCATAAGTAGTAGTAGTAAAAGCTATTGATAGTGATAACATAACAAATCATAGGGTCAAGGGATATAACAGACATATGATATGATGGAAAAAGGGAAATCGCAAAGTTAGAAAGTAAGAAACAGAAAGTAATTATAATGGACTTAAAATTGTAAGAAATAGCCCTTCTACAGAGTGACCCCGTAAGTCAAAGTAGACGCTTAGTTGATATATAACAAATACCTGCTAAATTTTGATGTGCCATATGTGCACATTTCGGAAAATCATTCTCATCAGTGACACTAGGAGCCGAAAAGTTTGTTAGATAAAAAACAAGCCAAACAGTTGAAAAATAATGAATCTAAAGTTCCGAAATTATATGAATCTAAACCCAGCCAAGGAACGCTCCGCACGAGGGAACAGACCTTACTTTTAAAATAATTAAAAAAATTAGACGGCTGAAAATTTTGCTAAATGGTATATTTTCTGACAGCACAATTGAATCACAATGATAAAAATATAACAAGAAGTGAACCTTGACAGGGTTTTTTTGTCGGGGCAAAGTATTTCCTGTCTTTGAACCCAGTTTATTTATTTAAATGTATTAGAATATGTTATAATAGAATGCATTAGGACTTCAATCAAAGAAATTTCAATCCTTCAAATAACTTATTTAATCAGTGCTGTTGTCAGGCAGATATATACTGTAAACTTTTGACAATTATGCAACAGTTTTGACGGAATAATTCAATCGCTAAGATAATACTGTCGCTAAAAGTTTACAACACTAACGGGCAAATACTAACGGCCTCCCGAAATGGTCCAAGATTATGTTTAACTGCTATTATTGTTGAATATTATAGCTTTTCCCCGTCATATAACCATATAAATGATCAAAGAGCAAATGTGTTTTAATCACATTTAATCAAAAAGAAGCTATACATGCATAAAAACCAACAATAAGTTTTATCAATCTGTCAAAGGAGTCCATTTATGTTTCAGCTGAAAGAAAATATAATATGAGCATGCACATAAAATTAAAATAAAATATTCTTGTTCCCCCGTTTTCGATCAAATCCAAGACTGGCTTTGTAATTTTTCAGTTGCTGACTTCATTGTCAGCGGTTTTTGACTTTGAAACTACGGGGACTCTAGAGTTTTTCTCTTGACAAACCTCCACATTATTTATAAATATGTCTACATGTACATAAACACAAATAGTAAACTTATGGCGTAATTTAATTTATTAATACTACTCATCGCCTGTACATAGGTGTTTACGCATGTACATGTATATAAACTAGTATTCATAGTATGACTTGATGGAAGTTCACGTGTATAACATATTTTGCCAGTTTGCAAAGTTTTTACTTTGTTTTTTTTGGGATTGTGATATAGACAAGGACTGGTATGTTTGTTTTATTTATATATATACAGGTAGCTTAATTATGACATATAATATAGTCGGGTACAGGTGTAAATATTTGGGTCCCAAACAGGGTAATCACTGGCTCTGAAATAAAACTGCGCTAATACAACTGACATTGTGAAATTGCAAAAAAGTTCTATGGCTAATGTACGTGGTTTTTAGTATCTTCTTCATAATTGTATCGGCTTTTATGTAAAATTTTAAAGTGAAAACTACGTATATTTGGTTTGTCGTCATGGTTTTTCTACCAAGTCATACTCAAGATTAGGATACATTTTTCTCACGAATAAATACAAAGCAAAAGAATACTATGAATTACAAATATAACCTAGGAAACAACTGGTTCTCCATTTTAAAGCGAATAGATAACACAAATACCAGTTTAATTTTAATGTGCCAGATGTGCACATTTTGGAAATTCATTCCCCATCAGTGACACTTAGACCGAAAAGTTTAATAGATTAAAAAAAAAAATAAGCCAAAGAGTTGAAAATTAATGAATCTAAAGTTTCAAAATTATATAAATACAAATCCAGCTTCGCTTTGCATGAGAGAACAAACATTAGTTTTATATAAATTTCAAAACTTAAAACGACTGAAAATTATATTAAATGGTACATTTTCTGACAGCACAAAGTACTCCCTTCTGAGTTATGGATACCCTCGGGGAGTTTTACCCCACCAGCAGCGGTACCCGCTCAGGGGTAGTAAATATATGACACAAATACCAGTTTAATTTTGATGGGCCAGATGTGCACATTTTAATTCGGAAATTCATTCCTCATCAGTGACACTAAGACCGAAAAGCTAAATACATTAAAATAATAATTAAAAAAAAATAAATAAATAAGCGAAAGAGTTGAAAATTAATGAATCTAAAGTTCCAAAATTATATAAATCCAAATCCAGCTAAGGAATGCTTTGCATGAGGGAACAAACTTAAGTATTAAATAAATGTCTTAATTTAAGACGGCTGAAAATTTTGCTAAATGGTACATTTTTTGACAACACAAAGAACTGCCTACCGAGTTATTGATACCCTCTGGGAGTTTTACTCCAACAGCAGCGGTACCCGCTCAGGGGTAGTAAATATATAACACAAATACCAGTTTAATTTTGATGTGCCAGATGTGCATATTTCGTTGCATATTCATTCCTCATCAGTAACACTAAGACCGAAAAAAAACTTGGTTTTATTCCCACATACTAGATTGTTTTTACTCAAGAAAGAAACATGTACCCACTCATAATATAAACGGAGGCCTGAAGTTTGATCAATAGTTTATTGTTAAGGGCGTCAGGGATAAATAAAAATAAAAAAAGAAACTGCATTAAGCATTAACACGTTCAGCACAAACTGTTTGTAATGCAATATGCTTTAAATGATGAATGCTTAGTAAAAGTTATGCCTTTGGTTTTAATAGTTCAAATATATAAATTAGATGAGATGAGAAGAAATGTGTTTCATTTATATTCAGCTATGATAATTAAAAACAAACTTTAAAGCAAAAAGAATATTATAATAGGGGTTAAATATTTAAAGGAGAAATAGTTCGAAGTAGTTTGCTTGTCTGCGGAATACTAATTCATTGAGCTAGCACGTTACTAAAACGAGGGCGCTAGTACACGACAAAGGTTTTATAGTTCATATCACATCCGTCTTTGGGATGCATTTCTTTTGACTACACAATGTCCGCAGTCCAGCTATGATCGAATTATACACGGAATATTCTGCTTGAATAGCACATTAATAAAACAAATATATACAAGTCAAGTTCAAACCACAATCACAAAAATCAAAGTAAAAACTGTGGTCAATGCATTTGCACTCGTAGACTTCCATCAAGGAAGTAAGGGCGGGTGCTCCGGAAGGGTAAGCACCTCCTGAATAGCTAGATTCTCCCGCCACTTGCAAAATCAAATTTGAGAATGAAAGGAAAATGGAAGTATGGTACGTGAAAGAGGAACGAATAAAATTTTAATTGATATCGTCCTTTTTATGAAAATTTTCAGAGAATAAAGTACTTTCATACTTTTGTAAAGCAAAACACACTTTAAATTGTAGTAATTCAATGTTTTTTCCTTTATTTGCAAGAAATTCATGATTACTTTTTTGCAACTTGGTTGACAGTACAAAATATTATTTCGGTCTTTCACCTGGTTTGTAATATAAACAAAAGTATCAATAGTAAACTAAAATTAAATTCATATCGCAAGTCAAAAACTGTCCATCGTGAGCCTCGATTCGCGTTTCGGTCAGCGATTTAAAAGATATATTTACATAGACTTGGGTTTTTCTTCCTCTTTTGGAAGAAAAGTTGTCTGTAATTTGACTTTTTACTTGGAAATTGTTCTCAAAGGAAGAAAATGATCTTATTTAAGTAATTTCATGGCATTCAGAAGGGTGGACATATATATTGAATATTTTTCTGCAGAAGGGTAAGAAAAATAATAAAAAACCAAACCATTTGTAAAATTTTAAAGCACGTCAAGTTTTTAGCAACTGACATAATAACTTTCAATATTACATGTTAGATCATGTTTTTAGTAAGTCGAAATTTACTGCAAATGTTAAATTTGTTTGGTTTTCTGATTGAAATCCAATTATATTTATTTTTTTTTTATTTTATAAAATTAAGTCGTTTGTATTAACATAAGATTATATTTTTTTTTGAAAAACCGTGTACTGAAGTCCTATTCTATATGGCGATAGATTTATCGTGGGTGTTTACTAATGGCAAACTTATTTGTATGTATTTAAACACTGCAAATGTCTCGGTGTGTTAATTGTAAAAGTGTTTTGCATTGCGTCATTTTTTCCTAGGTACAAATAAACATATCGGGGATAGATGAATAAAATAAAAATCAATAACTGTGATTTGTCAGACGTGAGTTAAAACACCCACGTTATAATATACCTTTTGTTACATCGTGCGTTATATAAAACTATAGTATAAATATGTTATAATGATACTAAGTTCTATGTTTTATATGTCAACTATGGTAAAAAATCTTGATGAATTTCAATTAATTAATTTTTCTTTACAGTGATATTAGGAGGTAGTTTAGTATTTGTGTATTTCCCATTTCTTTAGCTTATATTATTACTATTGTTTAGCAAGAAAAAACATAGTTTGGCTTATAATAAGAAGAATATCTTTTTTACTAAAAATTTCAAAACTCAATATTATGATAGAATAATGCATGTTTGCTATTACTAGAACCGAACAATTTTAAAATACTTAAGTATATACATGTATTGTTCTCAACCAATTAGTTTATACGAATGCAATTAGTTCCACTACTTAGACTATTGTATAATTTAAATATTTCATTCAATATGTCTTTTCTTTCTAAAAAACTACTTAATTATGTCGTTAAACAACCAAGTTCTATTTCTGTATACCACTGGTCTGTTGAATTTGCCTAAAGTAATTTAACAACTACCTTCTTTATTCGATTCCTTTACAATCTCTTACTTTACTTTCTGTCCATCGTTTCAAAGCGGACGGACACTATTATATTGTTTATTTATACTTACAGCTAAGTACCTTACAGTTTCGATTCTTTTATGGGTCTCTTCCGACAGAAAAGTATTGTTTTCCGAGAAATTTATTTAAATATTTTTTAAAATAACCTTTTGGCATCCTTACTTCCGGAAAATTGCTATATTGTAATCATATATATTGTATTTTTTTTTAATAATAGGCTGTGGTTGTTGTTTTAACTCCTGAGTTTTGATACTGAAAGATTTGTTTTTTGACCCTTTTATTTATTTGTTAAACAACGTTTTTGGTTGAATTTGTCAAAATGTTCATCTAATAGTTGTTTTGCAAGAAACAGATTATTTATGAATTTTGCTTGTGTTTCTTGTGTTGTGAAAAAAAAAATTCCGTTTGGCTACTTTGAAAAACCACAAACACAGTTCCTTAAAATTTCATTGAATTAAAAGAGTTTACAAGTCATTTCTGTTTTCTCTTTGTCTGAAGACGCTTCTGAATAAAAAAAAAACTAGTAAAATTATGCGTTGAAACAATTTGAAAAACATTTGCTAATAGAAAAACTGACATTATTTGCTTTCGTTTTGATTGCAATGTTAAACTACTCATGATGTTTTTAAAATAAAAAAAAGTTGTTTGAAAGGTTTATTCTGATTTCCATGTGTGTTAAATAATTCAGTAGTATAGTTGGAAAAACAACATATCCGTTTTTATTTCAGTTACATGTAAATGGCTGTTTCTCTTCATGAAATTCGGGAAAGATATCTGGAATGTTCAGTCTGTTTTCAGGAGTATGATAACGACAAAAAGCTCCCTCGATTTCTTCAATGTAATCACACATTCTGTGAAACTTGTCTGCAAACACTTAAGCTTAACAGTGTTATAAAGTGTCCACAATGCAACCAGGAACATAGGGTCGAGGAAATTGATAATTTACCTAAAGATAATACTAGAAGGGATTTAAAAGATTTTCTCGATGAAAATAAAGAAGAGCCTATCAAGTACCAGAGATGTAACACATGCCAAGAAAATACTCCTGCTAGACTTTACTGTAATATTTGTGACCTTTTTCTGTGTTTAGGCTGTTTTAAGGAAAAACATAAATTTGAGGGACAAACTGCACATAGTTTTATAATCATACAGCATGAAGAATTTCTTCCGGACACATTTAACACATGTAAAATACCTGGTCATGAAAAAGGGCGACTGAAGTATTTTAGTAAATCTGATCATCCCGGCAAGCCTGCGTGTGCAAGTTGTATTTTGGAAGAAAATGCAGAAATAATCACTACGAAATTTGATTTTGGTACAGATATTTTAGAAAAAAGATATGAATATATCAGCAAAGAAACATACAGACTTTCATCGAAGAAAAATGAAATATTTTCTCAAGGTTCACTTATCGATAAATCTACCGAAGAACTAAATTTTCAAATTTCTCTTCTGATCAAAAGAGCAGGAGCTGTATACAGTTTGGATACATACAAGGAACAGAATGATAACCACATTAGTGACAAAATAAACAGAGCTGCGAAAAACGACAGACACATCCTAGATGCTGCCAAGAGAAATATAGAAGAAAGACTTGCCCGCATCAATGAGATTAACAGCTTCTTGGATTGCATATCTGATATTGAAGATGCTTTATTGTTTTTCGAGTTGTACACTTACATAAAAGAAATAGTAGATGATATATGTGGAATGCCAATAAAAAATATTGACTTTACAAATATATCTGCATTGAATAAGTGCAGCCGGATGTTAGACGAAATGGAAAAAGATATCACAATAAAGGAGGAAGAAAACATGAGAAAAAAACAGGTAATATTGCAAAAACAGAACACAAAAAATAACGACAGCAAGAGTGAAACCATTAAAGGTAATAATGTAAAATCTTTCAAAAAAGTTTATTGAAGTAAATTTTATACATATCGTAAAAAACGTATTTTATTGTACAATGACTTGATATCATTTTCATTGTATGGTTGTTTACTAATTGCAGCTTATACGTTTGTTGTAATTGTATTTCGGTTTAATATAACTTGTGAATTCAACCTCTTATAACTGATTAGCGTCAAGAGCACTCAAAAGAACTGTGACAATATCTTGCTTGGGGTTGCTTAGAGTTGTTTATGAAATAAGCACATAAGAATTCACAAACATAGCGGTTTAAAGAGTTGAGCTGAATAATGGTGTTTAACTTCCCAGTTAAGAATATTCACTTATATCGAGACGTCGCCAGCTATAGGCGAAGGTGCAGAAATTTTGCCTGTGCGTTGTGCTAATGGCATTATACAGCAGGGTTCTCATTTCGTAATGCCTAGTGCTTGGCGAAAGAACAGTCAATACCCTCTTTCAAGTTTTGGGTAAGACCCGGTTAGGGTTCGAACCCACGACCTCCCACTTTCCGAGCTAGCACTCTACCAACTGAGCTACCGCAGAGGTTTAAGGGTTAAAAAATTAACTTTTTAAATTCCATTCGTTTTATAAGAAATGTGACAATACCTTCAAATTTTGGATGACGCTTTGTTTATTTTTAATAGGTATACTATCAAAGTTTCACATAGAAAATACATCCAGTAAAATTTGTATTGTGATATTGGTCTTTGTTGCAGTTAGGATATTACTGCAATTACCTGCAAAATGGTTGTTTGGAGCAAATCATTGTAAGTACAAATGCTTTGGCTATGATGCAGTTAATCAGTTTTTGAACCGGTTTTCTAACCTATATTAGAAAATTTAAAACATATTTTTGTAGGTTGATAAATAAGTGATGCAAATTATTATTCTGATGTTATTTAGGAGTCGATAAAAAGGGTATAAAGATTGTTTTAAGATAGACGAAAAACACTCATCATATTTAAACAGTACTAGGTGTCTTTACTTGAACTCTAGATTAAGCATTGAAACATAAGGCTTTACTTAGTTTGCAAACTAGGATTTTTTTAATAAGAGATCTGACATCTTAGGACAGCCTTTAGCCTCTGGTTTCATTTTGCCATAGTATCCTTGGATCCTCTAAATCGAGATTTTTATAATCTTTTTTGATGATTTTTACCTTTTACTGATTATTCATTTGATCGGTTTTCTTCGTGTTCTACTTGCAACTTTTATTTTTCGGTTTTGCATTTAAAGTAGATTATTTGTAGTTGTTTTATTTAAAACTGTGATATTATTGTTTCCATGTCACTGTGAATATAGAGTTATCAAACAATGGCTCCTTTCATGTTTTAATGCTATTTTGTGCATCAAACTTTTACTATAAGATTAAACTAATATCCATTTTTCTTTTACTTTGTTTCCGCAAATAGGATGTTCAATATCTTTATGTGTTGTTGCTTTTTTTGTTGGAGGCGGCGAGAGGAAGCAGTTATGCCCAAAAAAAATTAAAAGTTGTCTTGTTCCTCGCTTTGAAAGACTCATAGGTCGAAAATATTTACAAAAATACCTTTTTTGATGATATGCCATATGTGTGCACATTTCGAAAATTCATTAATGAATCTCAAGTTCCAAAATTATATGTATCCAAATACAGCTAAGGAATGCTTTGTATGACGGAACAAACCTTAGCTTTAAACAAATTAAACAACCTAATGAGTTAAGGATGCCCACAGAAATTTTACTCCACCAGCAGCGTTACCCGTTTAAAATATTTAAAAACTATCTGTTTTATTTTGATCGGACTTATCATAAGGGTTTGGTCCTCATCTTAGTTGGGTTCAGCTTAGCTATATTAAAGAAACTTCATATGCCTTTATTCATTATAAGTTTATATATAAGCATATGAAAAAGTATGTTTTTTTATATAAAGGTACATTACAAACTTTAAATACTTCTGAATAATAGAGTCCATAACATGTTTGTCTAATTTGATGACAAATCCTTGTAGAAATTAATATCCGATTAAAAAATGAACATATTGATAGCTAATTGTCATAACAGTTTTAAATCTTATTATTCTTAGTTATGAATCTTTTAAGAACACTTGTTGAAAAAAATAAGAAAATTTAGGCCAACAAAAGAAAAATTTAAAATCCATCATCAGTGTTGAATTTGATGATTAGTGTTGATTTTTTTTACTGAAGTATCCTTGAGGAAAAAACGAAATAGGCCTCTATCAAAAATTTCTTACATTTTTTCAAACATGTAATTTTGCATTTAGTTCCAGATATGAAACTTGTATCCCCGCCATTTCATCCAAGTCTCGAGATTGATTCAAACAACAAAACGATGCTGTTTAATGAGAATGGTTTTAAGTTTATCCATGGCACTTATGGTAATATTCATTTCGGCGACAATAATAGTCACAAGTTCATGGTCCGTCTGTTTTTCGAAATAACTTCCAAAATTTACGATCAGATAGTATTTGTGATTTCCTTTTCTGGATATGAGAAATCGGAGTTTGAAATGGAATTTTCAGAACATACAGAAATCTGGTCATTGATTGGACTGGCTTGTTTCCAAAACTCTAGAATTTGCATTGGAACAAAAGAGGGGAATGAGGAAGAGATTCGGAATATCAGAATAATATCGTCTGCAAATAAATCAACAGTTTACAGTGGAGTCTTTATTGTTAAAGTTAACCCTAGCCGGAAACAGATAATCATTAATATCGAAAACTCAGACAAAAGTTGGATTTTAAATAATGTCGGATTTGGCAGAGGTATTCGTCCTGTATTTCAATTTTATGATAATGGTAATATAAATGCTTCTTTTACATTATTGACCAATTGGATGAAATTTGACAAAAAGTACGCCCACCCAAGTTGTTGGATATCTGCAGATCAGAAAAAATTAAAAAGATAGGAAAGATGGCAACACACCATTCCATAAATAATTCTGTGAAATCAATTCACCAAGCCATGAAGCAATTTATGTATCCGGGGTCGATAGCTGATGTAAAGATTGTGTCAGACTCAGAAGTTTATTACGTTATCGATATCATATATGATGGTGAACCATTTATTGAATCTCTTCCAATATTTGAGATAGGTATTCTATCTCTAGGCTTTAATTTAGAAAACAAAAATAAAGTTTTGTTCTCTCCATCTATAATCGGCTACTATTGCGAAGGTATGTTTGGGCGCCATTGCTTTAAACCTAACGATTGTTTACATTGCGACAAATCTTTACCATCTTCGCAAATTTTGGCTCACGAGTATAATGGTTTTATATCATTTTATAGTTTTCCAAACACACAAGCTTTATCTGTTTTAAATATCCAACACTAGTGTTGTGCCTTTTTTAGCGTTATTTGTCCCAGAGAGAGGTCTAAGGCTAACTATACGGACTGGAAACGATATACGTTTCCAAGATATGATACCAAAATTATATTCTGATTTTATTGCAAATTTACGGATCGTACTACTATATTCCCTGTTTTTCTTCTTTATAAATTTCGTAATACAACTCATTTCGGAATGTTTGACAGTAGGTATTCCAGTACAGACTAGAATAAGGAGAGTACGAGGTAATACCAGAAGGCGCACACGTTATGTCAGAATTAGATAAAATGCAGATGAATAGGGTTATTAATGATCTCCATTTTCATATACGAAGAACAAAGAGATTCAAAAAGGTTTAAAATAGAAAACCAAAGTTTATTTTTTTATAAATGGCCTCGACATATTAAAACATATTCTCATATAAGGAGAAGTTCAAAAAAGTTTAAAATGAAATGTTAACGTTGCGATTTTTAAAAATAAATGCTCTCAGTGCGCTAAACATTTTTTTCATTCTCATATACGAAGAGGTTCAAATAGATTAAAATTAAATGTCACCGTTAAGATTTTTTTTGATTGATTTTTCTGTTCGGGTGTTTTTTAATTTCAATACTTATCCCCTAAACTCGGTTATATAGAGCTCCTTTTGCCCGTAATTATACTATTATAGTAAATTCAACTATAATTATTCAATTATTATAAACTCCAAATATTATTTTTATGTCATTCACTTGCTTTATTGAAACAACAATTACGTAGCATATATATATATATATATATATATATATATATATATATATATATATATTCTACTTAAAAGTGAAAAAAATCTGAAAAAAGCCTATTTTTAAAACAAACCGTACTGAAATACCAAATTAAAATACCATACCTGGTATGTTAAGAGGTGTAGTCGGGCATTGTTCAAAATTCAAATTCATTTGTTATTAGACAATGTTTTATATAACAAACACATTATTTTTTGTAATGTATAAGAATGAAGTCGATTTATCCAATTTATATATTTGACGTCCCGTAGTTCCATGCTCCTTTTATTCTCAAATTTGATTTTGCACCTAATGTGTTTAACTAGCTAGACTGGAGGTGCTTAGCCACCAATTTAAATATTGATGAGAGAAAAAATTGGAATATTTGAGTTGACTGTACTCTCAGTTTAGTGAATGATTGTGAAACTGGCTTCTGTTATATTGTTTTGTTGAAATCCAGCCAATGAATGGTTCGCCCCTTATCGCACCGATGGTAGGTACCTGAAATGTATTAGTCGGCAAATTCGGTAAATGTTGCGATAAATCAGAGTATACCGAAGACCATCTATGCTGACAAAAAGATACCATTATTCAACACTAATGAAAACGGTTACCAGTGTTAGCTAACGTTGATGAAATAACCCAAAGACTGTAAATATTGTTTTTTCAGAGAACGCACATGAAATAATAATAGATGAAAAAGGTTGTAATATACAGTCAAACCTGCCTTAAAGGCCACCTCTCTATAAGGGCCACCTGTTTATAAAGGCCAATAAATTTCTATCCCAATTGCTCTTTATTCATATTATTTGAACTTGTATATAAAGGCCACCTGTCCATAAAGGCCACTTTTATTGATTCCCATGGATGACCTTTATAGACAGGTTTGACTGTATAGTTTTAGTTCAACTGACGATTTGTCATATGGATCTATGGTCTGGCGCATTGTGAATATACGTCTGTAAAAACCTGTTCGCGTCATTAAAACATTTTTGAATTCTACTCTGAAACTATCTAAGTAACTTAAGGATGCAAATTTTTTCCATCTCCAAAAATATTGTTCGGAGAAAACTGATGTAATATTTGGTTTATTTAGTGTCTTGTTTGTTCATTTTGTAAAATTTGGTCAAAACCTAGGTGACCAGTTTCTTTCAGTGCTCTTCATGATAAAGTCAAGGTCATGGCATACACATTCATTAATTATCTTTGTGCTTTTGTTATTTTTTTGGCATTTTTTAAATTATATTTCAAAACAAACTTTAATCATTGCTTTGTTAAAATATTTCATGATTTAGATTTTGACTTTTCAGGTATTGGAAAAGTTTGTTTTTTGTTTTTTTTTTTTTTTTGCTTCTTAATATATGTTTTTTTCATAAGAATGATATTTTTTGAAGAAAGTAATTTTACTACACAATAAATAAATAAATAAAAAATGATAATAATAATAATAATAAAATAAAATTAATAAATGAAAATAAATGAAAATAATTAAATAATAAATTATTTTGGAAATAATTTTATAACTAGATATGATTTATCAGGTGTACGAATCAGCCAACCAAATAGGATTTATTTCAACCTTTTTCAGATACTACCTGCGACATTATACGCATTGTTGTACGTATACCTTGGTTTTGATACATCTTCTTTACTGAACATATCATATTTCATGTAAAATATCATTTTTGTATAATTACTTTTGTTTCAAACAGCCAGACAGTGCTGCTTACTTATTGTTCATTATGATAGAAATAACAATAAAGCTATGCCAAAATATTAAATACGTTTTCCTTTGTGTTACATCTTTATACTAATTAGTTAGGGTTTTTACTCGTTTAAAAACAAATGTCATTATATTTATCTGTAGAGATTATATAGATTTTCCACATATTCATCTTTCGTGCTCCAGTGTTATATACAATTCAAGGCTTGTCAGCCATTTGGATTATCAATTAATATGTGATAAACAACCTTCAATTTTTAAAATCCTGCGGCTTTACATGTACAAATAACAGATTTTGTTATTCTAGAAAAAGCAAACGTTATATGGTAAGAAAAGGGTTTCAGCCTAAAATTATATTGATATTCTTTATAATAATAATAATAGAAAAGAAAATAGGGAAAGGTATTCTATTCGAAATTTTTAAAAGTTTTCCAAACATCTTGACCTTACTGTGGATATTTTGAAAACACATACATATGTCTTTTCAGATACATACAGTACAAGTTTATGAGTAGAAAAAAAATTAAGTACCGATAATTTTGCGAAAAGACCACTTGCAATACCAAAATGTTTTCTAAATCAGGTAAAGTGCACGGAAACTTTTTACAAAAGCGAGGTTTGTTTCGGCTAGAATTATCTTTACCAATGAAATGAAAATGATTTTTTTTTCCTTCATTTTTTGTCTGCTTGTTTTGATGTTGTTGAATAGCTATAGTGATCTCTGAATGAAACGTGATAAATGGCTTTAAAACGTTATGTAACCTTTTTTTAATATGTTTGATGACAAAAACTACTACATATATATTTATTAATATTTTCGTTTGCCGTGTGAAATTTACATTTCTTCAAGCTTAAAAACTTTTTCATTAATATAGACCCCAACTTTACGTGACTCTATGTATGAATGCATATAACATGCAATAAACAACCCGGAACTACAATATCATGGCTGCCACGTCACATTAGTTTACATTCGAGACAAGGATTAAAGCGCATTTACGAGGTTTTACGAGAACGGATTAATTGTTTAAATGTACAAATAAAATCAATAAAATTAATTGAACTTTCACTTCAAACTTGTTTGCAAATTTTAACTTCAGTTCTTGCAATTTCAACTTCCATTACACGGGTGCACCAGTTAGAGGGTATTCGTGTTAATAATAAATTTGTTGCCTGAAGGACAGATAAAGAGTCTTAAAATTTAACAAAATTGTTTTGAGGCGTTTTGACATAAATTATAGAACAAACTTTATTGCTTTTGCCTCAGCTGCAAATAAAAAAAGTTCCATCTGCAAGACACATGTTTGGTGTTTTCTCTCAAATAATCGAAGCCAAGATTATCCGGTCACGTTCTTTTTTTTATCAGTATACATTAAAAAACAGTGCCGAAGTTCCTGCATGTCTAGTAACAACAGAAATCGGTTGTATTAAATGACATAAGCTTATGCTGATTATTTTTGGCTCGTTTCCGTTTTTTTTTAAAATAATATAAGAGATCAGATTGACAAAGCTGAGTGTTTTGATTATGGTTAGTTGAAAAACTACTACTACTTTACAATTCTATAAAAATAACTCAATGATGAACTATTAAAATATAGAATTTATTTCCTCCTTGTTACTGGATAGTAACCTGTACAAATATGACATAATTATATTTTATGTATTTCAATTTATAGAAATAGGATTTTAAAAAAATGATTACAGCTTCAAAAACGAACATACGTCCATAACATAAAATAACATCAAACAAAACATAACCAAATTTACATTCGGAATTATTTTTACAAAGAGATCCATTTAACGCCTTCAACAGCCTTTGGTGCTAAATGCAACATATTGTCTTAACTGTTTGCTGTTTTCCTTTGTTGAAGAAAATAACATTGTATCCATGTTCACTTATACCTGAATTACTGCAAAATGTGCTATTTGACGACAATAAGCACTATGATGTAATTGGATGCAGTGGAGAGTGGAGTTATGATGTTTTACGCGCCAGTCAAGATTCTTTCACTTATTTCGAGACGGTCAGTTCTTGGATGGTGGAGGAAACCGGAGTACCCAGAGAAAATCACCGACCTTCGCCTAGCGAACTGACAAACTTTTTCACACTAGGATCTGTCACGAGTGGAATTCGAACGCAGGCGGTGAGAGGCGCTGTGATCCGTAAGCGCACGCTTTAGACCACTCGGGCACCGAGACCCCCTATGATGTAATTGACGTTACTAAGAATAATGTTATTTGCTTTATTGTTGTCATGACAATGAAGTTTGTTATTTTGCAGACATGTATTATCAAGCAGTAATTAGATTTTTTTTTTTTTGGGGGGGGGGTGTTCATAAAGAAAGAAGCTTTTGAATTCGGAATGTTTAATAATCCTTTAACTGAGTGATTGACAAAGACCTAGATCGATGTCTACGTACACTAAGAGCGGCGTGGACCAATGATGTTATACGCACCACTTCCTTAACATTATATCGAGGCATTAAGTTATGGAATGACAGGGGATACCGGAGTATCCGGAGAAAACCAACCACCTTTTACAAGCGAATTGACAAACTTTTTCACACTAAGATCTGCCCTACTGGTATTTGAACTTAACTAAAGTTGGCAAGAGATGCGTCGATCTGTTATCTCCGTTAATCACTCAGCCATCGAGGCTCTAACACGAACATTTAGGTAATTTGCTTGGCAACACGAACACTTTGTAAATTTGCTTGGCAACACGAACGCATGGGTAATTTGCTTGACACGTTTAATTGCTTAAATGAAAAAACATATTGGTTGGCCTAAGTGTTGAATTTGCGTTATATAAAGATTAGCCTGATCTGATATTAATGTATAATTTTGTTTTACAAACATGATAAAATATACAAATGAATTATAATTATCAACACTAAAAAATCTGTTTTCCTATCTGTAAATAGGATCTTAAAATCTTTGACAGTTGTTGGAGGAGCAAGGAGTTGTCCATGGCTCTGATTAAATTTTTCAGTAAAAATATAAGCATTTTCATCGATCAATAAAATGTTTCTTAAAGCTTATTTTGCCATCACATGTTAACTTTTGAAATTAGTTCTTCTTGAATCATTACAATGTATAAAATAAACGGACTTAAAAAGAACGAAAAGCAACTTAGAGTTAAAAGAATAAACAAAGATTTATTAGCAAAATATCATGAGAGAGAGAGAGAGAGAGAGAGAGAGAGAGAGAGAGAGAGAGAGAGAGGTTACTGTCTTTTTAACAAAATCAATGCACACATCAAACATATCATAAGAAGAGTTACGTCTACCATGACTGGGTTCCCTGCACCAACACCAGTAGAACTTAGGCACCGTGTACCTTTAAAACTAAGAAAACTCACAGACGAAAGCAATGAAACAACCTGAGAAAGAACAGCCCTGTCTTCCTCTATTGCAGTATGTTCTTCACATATCGTTGGCTCGGTTGGTTCGGCTGAGATACAGTCTCTTACTTTAGAATTTAAATTAATCTCTGAAAAAATTTAAAATCATTTTATTTATTTTAACTCGTTAATA